>OX638360.1:50601983-51070446 GCA_951812935.1 Hermaeophaga mercurialis | reverse complement strand
CTAACCTAACCTAACCTAACCTAACCTAACCTAACCTAACCTAACCTAACCTAACCTAACCTAACCTAACCTAACCTAACCTAACCTAACCTAACCTAACCTAACCTAACCTAACCTAACCTAACCTAACCTAACCTAACCTAACCTAACCTAACCTAACCTAACCTAACCTAACCTAACCTAACCTAACCTAACCTAACCTAACCTAACCTAACCTAACCTAACCTAACCTAACCTAACCTAACCTAACCTAACCTAACCTAACCTAACCTAACCTAACCTAACCTAACCTAACCTAACCTAACCTAACCTAACCTAACCTAACCTAACCTAACCTAACCTAACCTAACCTAACCTAACCTAACCTAACCTAACCTAACCTAACCTAACCTAACCTAACCTAACCTAACCTAACCTAACCTAACCTAACCTAACCTAACCTAACCTAACCTAACCTAACCTAACCTAACCTAACCTAACCTAACCTAACCTAACCTAACCTAACCTAACCTAACCTAACCTAACCTAACCTAACCTAACCTAACCTAACCTAACCTAACCTAACCTAACCTAACCTAACCTAACCTAACCTAACCTAACCTAACCTAACCTAACCTAACCTAACCTAACCTAACCTAACCTAACCTAACCTAACCTAACCTAACCTAACCTAACCTAACCTAACCTAACCTAACCTAACCTAACCTAACCTAACCTAACCTAACCTAACCTAACCTAACCTAACCTAACCTAACCTAACCTACCTAACCTAACCTAACCTAACCTAACCTAACCTAACCTAACCTAACCTAACCTAACCTAACCTAACCTAACCTAACCTAACCTAACCTAACCTAACCTAACCTAACCTAACCTAACCTAACCTAACCTAACCTAACCTAACCTAACCTAACCTAACCTAACCTAACCTAACCTAACCTAACCTAACCTAACCTAACCTAACCTAACCTAACCTAACCTAACCTAACCTAACCTAACCTAACCTAACCTAACCTAACCTAACCTAACCTAACCTAACCTAACCTAACCTAACCTAACCTAACCTAACCTAACCTAACCTAACCTAACCTAACCTAACCTAACCTAACCTAACCTAACCTAACCTAACCTAACCTAACCTAACCTAACCTAACCTAACCTAACCTAACCTAACCTAACCTAACCTAACCTAACCTAACCTAACCTAACCTAACCTAACCTAACCTAACCTAACCTAACCTAACCTAACCTAACCTAACCTAACCTAACCTAACCTAACCTAACCTAACCTAACCTAACCTAACCTAACCTAACCTAACCTAACCTAACCTAACCTAACCTAACCTAACCTAACCTAACCTAACCTAACCTAACCTAACCTAACCTAACCTAACCTAACCTAACCTAACCTAACCTAACCTAACCTAACCTAACCTAACCTAACCTAACCTAACCTAACCTAACCTAACCTAACCTAACCTAACCTAACCTAACCTAACCTAACCTAACCTAACCTAACCTAACCTAACCTAACCTAACCTAACCTAACCTAACCTAACCTAACCTAACCTAACCTAACCTAACCTAACCTAACCTAACCTAACCTAACCTAACTAACCTAACCTAACCTAACCTAACCTAACCTAACCTAACCTAACCTAACCTAACCTAACCTAACCTAACCTAACTAACCTAACCTAACCTAACCTAACCTAACCTAACCTAACCTAACCTAACCTAACCTAACCTAACCTAACCTAACCTAACCTAACCTAACCTAACCTAACCTAACCTAACCTAACCTAACCTAACCTAACCTAACCTAACCTAACCTAACCTAACCTAACCTAACCTAACCTAACCTAACCTAACCTAACCTAACCTAACCTAACCTAACCTAACCTAACCTAACCTAACCTAACCTAACCTAACCTAACCTAACCTAACCTAACCTAACCTAACCTAACCTAACCTAACCTAACCTAACCTAACCTAACCTAACCTAACCTAACCTAACCTAACCTAACCTAACCTAACCTAACCTAACCTAACCTAACCTAACCTAACCTAACCTAACCTAACCTAACCTAACCTAACCTAACCTAACCTAACCTAACCTAACCTAACCTAACCTAACCTAACCTAACCTAACCTAACCTAACCTAACCTAACCTAACCTAACCTAACCTAACCTAACCTAACCTAACCTAACCTAACCTAACCTAACCTAACCTAACCTAACCTAACCTAACCTAACCTAACCTAACCTAACCTAACCTAACCTAACCTAACCTAACCTAACCTAACCTAACCTAACCTAACCTAACCTAACCTAACCTAACCTAACCTAACCTAACCTAACCTAACCTAACCTAACCTAACCTAACCTAACCTAACCTAACCTAACCTAACCTAACCTAACCTAACCTAACCTAACCTAACCTAACCTAACCTAACCTAACCTAACCTAACCTAACCTAACCTAACCTAACCTAACCTAACCTAACCTAACCTAACCTAACCTAACCTAACCTAACCTAACCTAACCTAACCTAACCTAACCTAACCTAACCTAACCTAACCTAACCTAACCTAACCTAACCTAACCTAACCTAACCTAACCTAACCTAACCTAACCTAACCTAACCTAACCTAACCTAACCTAACCTAACCTAACCTAACCTAACCTAACCTAACCTAACCTAACCTAACCTAACCTAACCTAACCTAACCTAACCTAACCTAACCTAACCTAACCTAACCTAACCTAACCTAACCTAACCTAACCTAACCTAACCTAACCTAACCTAACCTAACCTAACCTAACCTAACCTAACCTAACCTAACCTAACCTAACCTAACCTAACCTAACCTAACCTAACCTAACCTAACCTAACCTAACCTAACCTAACCTAACCTAACCTAACCTAACCTAACCTAACCTAACCTAACCTAACCTAACCTAACCTAACCTAACCTAACCTAACCTAACCTAACCTAACCTAACCTAACCTAACCTAACCTAACCTAACCTAACCTAACCTAACCTAACCTAACCTAACCTAACCTAACCTAACCTAACCTAACCTAACCTAACCTAACCTAACCTAACCTAACCTAACCTAACCTAACCTAACCTAACCTAACCTAACCTAACCTAACCTAACCTAACCTAACCTAACCTAACCTAACCTAACCTAACCTAACCTAACCTAACCTAACCTAACCTAACCTAACCTAACCTAACCTAACCTAACCTAACCTAACCTAACCTAACCTAACCTAACCTAACCTAACCTAACCTAACCTAACCTAACCTAACCTAACCTAACCTAACCTAACCTAACCTAACCTAACCTAACCTAACCTAACCTAACCTAACCTAACCTAACCTAACCTAACCTAACCTAACCTAACCTAACCTAACCTAACCTAACCTAACCTAACCTAACCTAACCTAACCTAACCTAACCTAACCTAACCTAACCTAACCTAACCTAACCTAACCTAACCTAACCTAACCTAACCTAACCTAACCTAACCTAACCTAACCTAACCTAACCTAACCTAACCTAACCTAACCTAACCTAACCTAACCTAACCTAACCTAACCTAACCTAACCTAACCTAACCTAACCTAACCTAACCTAACCTAACCTAACCTAACCTAACCTAACCTAACCTAACCTAACCTAACCTAACCTAACCTAACCTAACCTAACCTAACCTAACCTAACCTAACCTAACCTAACCTAACCTAACCTAACCTAACCTAACCTAACCTAACCTAACCTAACCTAACCTAACCTAACCTAACCTAACCTAACCTAACCTAACCTAACCTAACCTAACCTAACCTAACCTAACCTAACCTAACCTAACCTAACCTAACCTAACCTAACCTAACCTAACCTAACCTAACCTAACCTAACCTAACCTAACCTAACCTAACCTAACCTAACCTAACCTAACCTAACCTAACCTAACCTAACCTAACCTAACCTAACCTAACCTAACCTAACCTAACCTAACCTAACCTAACCTAACCTAACCTAACCTAACCTAACCTAACCTAACCTAACCTAACCTAACCTAACCTAACCTAACCTAACCTAACCTAACCTAACCTAACCTAACCTAACCTAACCTAACCTAACCTAACCTAACCTAACCTAACCTAACCTAACCTAACCTAACCTAACCTAACCTAACCTAACCTAACCTAACCTAACCTAACCTAACCTAACCTAACCTAACCTAACCTAACCTAACCTAACCTAACCTAACCTAACCTAACCTAACCTAACCTAACCTAACCTAACCTAACCTAACCTAACCTAACCTAACCTAACCTAACCTAACCTAACCTAACCTAACCTAACCTAACCTAACCTAACCTAACCTAACCTAACCTAACCTAACCTAACCTAACCTAACCTAACCTAACCTAACCTAACCTAACCTAACCTAACCTAACCTAACCTAACCTAACCTAACCTAACCTAACCTAACCTAACCTAACCTAACCTAACCTAACCTAACCTAACCTAACCTAACCTAACCTAACCTAACCTAACCTAACCTAACCTAACCTAACCTAACCTAACCTAACCTAACCTAACCTAACCTAACCTAACCTAACCTAACCTAACCTAACCTAACCTAACCTAACCTAACCTAACCTAACCTAACCTAACCTAACCTAACCTAACCTAACCTAACCTAACCTAACCTAACCTAACCTAACCTAACCTAACCTAACCTAACCTAACCTAACCTAACCTAACCTAACCTAACCTAACCTAACCTAACCTAACCTAACCTAACCTAACCTAACCTAACCTAACCTAACCTAACCTAACCTAACCTAACCTAACCTAACCTAACCTAACCTAACCTAACCTAACCTAACCTAACCTAACCTAACCTAACCTAACCTAACCTAACCTAACCTAACCTAACCTAACCTAACCTAACCTAACCTAACCTAACCTAACCTAACCTAACCTAACCTAACCTAACCTAACCTAACCTAACCTAACCTAACCTAACCTAACCTAACCTAACCTAACCTAACCTAACCTAACCTAACCTAACCTAACCTAACCTAACCTAACCTAACCTAACCTAACCTAACCTAACCTAACCTAACCTAACCTAACCTAACCTAACCTAACCTAACCTAACCTAACCTAACCTAACCTAACCTAACCTAACCTAACCTAACCTAACCTAACCTAACCTAACCTAACCTAACCTAACCTAACCTAACCTAACCTAACCTAACCTAACCTAACCTAACCTAACCTAACCTAACCTAACCTAACCTAACCTAACCTAACCTAACCTAACCTAACCTAACCTAACCTAACCTAACCTAACCTAACCTAACCTAACCTAACCTAACCTAACCTAACCTAACCTAACCTAACCTAACCTAACCTAACCTAACCTAACCTAACCTAACCTAACCTAACCTAACCTAACCTAACCTAACCTAACCTAACCTAACCTAACCTAACCTAACCTAACCTAACCTAACCTAACCTAACCTAACCTAACCTAACCTAACCTAACCTAACCTAACCTAACCTAACCTAACCTAACCTAACCTAACCTAACCTAACCTAACCTAACCTAACCTAACCTAACCTAACCTAACCTAACCTAACCTAACCTAACCTAACCTAACCTAACCTAACCTAACCTAACCTAACCTAACCTAATAAAGGCCATTGTAACTGAACCGATTGTGGAAAAATAGTCGAACATGGCGTTTTCGAAAGAAGAAAAACCGCGCTACAACCTTAAAGAAACCGAACGGTTATATCTTAAAAACTTTTACAATGACGAGCGACCAAACATGAAATTTAAAAAAATATTTTTTATTCGATACGCCCCCTCCTTGAATTGAAAATACGCGAAAATTTTAAATCCCTTTAAATTGGCTGAAATTTTGCACAGAGATACTCAAGGCCACAATGAAAATACCGGCTAAATATGATATCGCAATACTTCTCCGTTAACCGGGAAATAGAGGGAGAAATTTGGAAATATTCAAAAATCCCTTAAAATCCAATAATATGACATTTTTAATTTTTTAATTTCGCATTTATCGAAATAAAAATTATTGCTTGGTACTCGGGGGCTCCGATTACTTAACAAAATCCACTTTTCGTTTAATTTTAGAACATTTTAATTTTCAGGAAATTACGAAAATTTATCAGAATTCGAATTTTTTTGAACATTCCCAACTTTAAAAATTTCTCAAAATTAACCTTCAAGGCTAATCGATCTCGAATTGCCATCAAAGTGTAGAGGAATGTTTGTTCTAAATAGAGACAGAGAAAAAGTGGACCGACGCTTTACACTGTTAAAATAAAAGCGAATCGAATTTGTAAAATCCGATTTTTCGACGTCCCGTAAGAATAAAGGCCATTTTAACTGAACCGATTGTGGAAAAATAGTCGAACATGGCGTTTTCGAAAGAAGAAAAACCGCGCTACAACCTTAAAGAAACCGAACGGTTATATCTTAAAAACTTTTACAATGACGAGCGACCAAACATGAAATTTAAAAAAATATTTTTTATTCGATACGCCCCCTCCTTGAATTGAAAATACGCGAAAATTTTAAATCCCTTTAAATTGGCTGAAATTTTGCACAGAGATACTCAAGGCCACAATGAAAATACCGGCTAAATATGATATCGCAATACTTCTCCGTTAACCGGGAAATAGAGGGAGAAATTTGGAAATATTCAAAAATCCCTTAAAATCCAATAATATGACATTTTTAATTTTTTAATTTCGCATTTATCGAAATAAAAATTATTGCTTGGTACTCGGGGGCTCCGATTACTTAAGAAAATCCACTTTTCGTTTAATTTTAGAACATTTTAATTTTCAGGAAATTACGAAAATTTATCAGAATTCGAATTTTTTTGAACATTCCCAACTTTAAAAATTCCTCAAAATTAACCTTCAAGGCTAATCGATCTCGAATTGCCATCAAAGTGTAGAGGAATGTTTGTTCTAAATAGAGACAGAGAAAAAGTGGACCGACGCTTTACACTGTTAAAATAAAAGCGAATCGAATTTGTAAAATCCGATTTTTCGACGTCCCGTAAGAATAAAGGCCATTGTAACTGAACCGATTGTGGAAAAATAGTCGAACATGGCGTTTTCGAAAGAAGAAAAACCGCGCTACAACCTTAAAGAAACCGAACGGTTATATCTTAAAAACTTTTACAATGACGAGCGACCAAACATGAAATTTAAAAAAATATTTTTTATTCGATACGCCCCCTCCTTGAATTGAAAATACGCGAAAATTTTAAATCCCTTTAAATTGGCTGAAATTTTGCACAGAGATACTCAAGGCCACAGTGAAAATACCGGCTAAATATGATATCTAACCTAACCTAACCTAACCTAACCTAACCTAACCTAACCTAACCTAACCTAACCTAACCTAACCTAACCTAACCTAACCTAACCTAACCTAACCTAACCTAACCTAACCTAACCTAACCTAACCTAACCTAACCTAACCTAACCTAACCTAACCTAACCTAACCTAACCTAACCTAACCTAACCTAACCTAACCTAACCTAACCTAACCTAACCTAACCTAACCTAACCTAACCTAACCTAACCTAACCTAACCTAATAAAGGCCATTGTAACTGAACCGATTGTGGAAAAATAGTCGAACATGGCGTTTTCGAAAGAAGAAAAACCGCGCTACAACCTTAAAGAAACCGAACGGTTATATCTTAAAAACTTTTACAATGACGAGCGACCAAACATGAAATTTAAAAAAATATTTTTTATTCGATACGCCCCCTCCTTGAATTGAAAATACGCGAAAATTTTAAATCCCTTTAAATTGGCTGAAATTTTGCACAGAGATACTCAAGGCCACAGTGAAAATACCGGCTAAATATGATATCGCAATACTTCCCCGTTAACCGGGAAATAGAGGGAGAAATTTGGAAATATTCAAAAATCCCTTAAAATCCAATAAAATGACATTTTTAATTTTTTAATTTCGCATTTATCGAAATAAAAATTATTGCTTGGTACTCGGGGGCTCCGATTACTTAACAAAATCCACTTTTCGTTTAATTTTAGAACATTTTAATTTTCAGGAAATTACGAAAATTTATCAGAATTCGAATTTTTTTGAACATTCCCAACTTTAAAAATTTCTCAAAATTAACCTTCAAGGCTAATCGATCTCGAATTGCCATCAAAGTGTAGAGGAATGTTTGTTCTAAATAGAGACAGAGAAAAAGTGGACCGACGCTTTACACTGTTAAAATAAAAGCGAATCGAATTTGTAAAATCCGATTTTTCGACGTCCCGTAAGAATAAAGGCCATTTTAACTGAACCGATTGTGGAAAAATAGTCGAACATGGCGTTTTCGAAAGAAGAAAAACCGCGCTACAACCTTAAAGAAACCGAACGGTTATATCTTAAAAACTTTTACAATGACGAGCGACCAAACATGAAATTTAAAAAAATATTTTTTATTCGATACGCCCCCTCCTTGAATTGAAAATACGCGAAAATTTTAAATCCCTTTAAATTGGCTGAAATTTTGCACAGAGATACTCAAGGCCACAATGAAAATACCGGCTAAATATGATATCGCAATACTTCTCCGTTAACCGGGAAATAGAGGGAGAAATTTGGAAATATTCAAAAATCCCTTAAAATCCAATAATATGACATTTTTAATTTTTTAATTTCGCATTTATCGAAATAAAAATTATTGCTTGGTACTCGGGGGCTCCGATTACTTAAGAAAATCCACTTTTCGTTTAATTTTAGAACATTTTAATTTTCAGGAAATTACGAAAATTTATCAGAATTCGAATTTTTTTGAACATTCCCAACTTTAAAAATTCCTCAAAATTAACCTTCAAGGCTAATCGATCTCGAATTGCCATCAAAGTGTAGAGGAATGTTTGTTCTAAATAGAGACAGAGAAAAAGTGGACCGACGCTTTACACTGTTAAAATAAAAGCGAATCGAATTTGTAAAATCCGATTTTTCGACGTCCCGTAAGAATAAAGGCCATTGTAACTGAACCGATTGTGGAAAAATAGTCGAACATGGCGTTTTCGAAAGAAGAAAAACCGCGCTACAACCTTAAAGAAACCGAACGGTTATATCTTAAAAACTTTTACAATGACGAGCGACCAAACATGAAATTTAAAAAAATATTTTTTATTCGATACGCCCCCTCCTTGAATTGAAAATACGCGAAAATTTTAAATCCCTTTAAATTGGCTGAAATTTTGCACAGAGATACTCAAGGCCACAATGAAAATACCGGCTAAATATGATATCGCAATACTTCTCCGTTAACCGGGAAATAGAGGGAGAAATTTGGAAATATTCAAAAATCCCTTAAAATCCAATAATATGACATTTTTAATTTTTTAATTTCGCATTTATCGAAATAAAAATTATTGCTTGGTACTCGGGGGCTCCGATTACTTAAGAAAATCCACTTTTCGTTTAATTTTAGAACATTTTAATTTTCAGGAAATTACGAAAATTTATCAGAATTCGAATTTTTTTGAACATTCCCAACTTTAAAAATTCCTCAAAATTAACCTTCAAGGCTAATCGATCTCGAATTGCCATCAAAGTGTAGAGGAATGTTTGTTCTAAATAGAGACAGAGAAAAAGTGGACCGACGCTTTACACTGTTAAAATAAAAGCGAATCGAATTTGTAAAATCCGATTTTTCGACGTCCCGTAAGAATAAAGGCCATTGTAACTGAACCGATTGTGGAAAAATAGTCGAACATGGCGTTTTCGAAAGAAGAAAAACCGCGCTACAACCTTAAAGAAACCGAACGGTTATATCTTAAAAACTTTTACAATGACGAGCGACCAAACATGAAATTTAAAAAAATATTTTTTATTCGATACGCCCCCTCCTTGAATTGAAAATACGCGAAAATTTTAAATCCCTTTAAATTGGCTGAAATTTTGCACAGAGATACTCAAGGCCACAATGAAAATACCGGCTAAATATGATATCGCAATACTTCTCCGTTAACCGGGAAATAGAGGGAGAAATTTGGAAATATTCAAAAATCCCTTAAAATCCAATAAAATGACATTTTTAATTTTTTAATTTCGCATTTATCGAAATAAAAATTATTGCTTGGTACTCGGGGGCTCCGATTACTTAACAAAATCCACTTTTCGTTTAATTTTAGAACATTTTAATTTTCAGGAAATTACGAAAATTTATCAGAATTCGAATTTTTTTGAACATTCCCAACTTTAAAAATTTCTCAAAATTAACCTTCAAGGCTAATCGATCTCGAATTGCCATCAAAGTGTAGAGGAATGTTTGTTCTAAATAGAGACAGAGAAAAAGTGGACCGACGCTTTACACTGTTAAAATAAAAGCGAATCGAATTTGTAAAATCCGATTTTTCGACGTCCCGTAAGAATAAAGGCCATTTTAACTGAACCGATTGTGGAAAAATAGTCGAACATGGCGTTTTCGAAAGAAGAAAAACCGCGCTACAACCTTAAAGAAACCGAACGGTTATATCTTAAAAACTTTTACAATGACGAGCGACCAAACATGAAATTTAAAAAAATATTTTTTATTCGATACGCCCCCTCCTTGAATTGAAAATACGCGAAAATTTTAAATCCCTTTAAATTGGCTGAAATTTTGCACAGAGATACTCAAGGCCACAATGAAAATACCGGCTAAATATGATATCGCAATACTTCTCCGTTAACCGGGAAATAGAGGGAGAAATTTGGAAATATTCAAAAATCCCTTAAAATCCAATAATATGACATTTTTAATTTTTTAATTTCGCATTTATCGAAATAAAAATTATTGCTTGGTACTCGGGGGCTCCGATTACTTAAGAAAATCCACTTTTCGTTTAATTTTAGAACATTTTAATTTTCAGGAAATTACGAAAATTTATCAGAATTCGAATTTTTTTGAACATTCCCAACTTTAAAAATTCCTCAAAATTAACCTTCAAGGCTAATCGATCTCGAATTGCCATCAAAGTGTAGAGGAATGTTTGTTCTAAATAGAGACAGAGAAAAAGTGGACCGACGCTTTACACTGTTAAAATAAAAGCGAATCGAATTTGTAAAATCCGATTTTTCGACGTCCCGTAAGAATAAAGGCCATTGTAACTGAACCGATTGTGGAAAAATAGTCGAACATGGCGTTTTCGAAAGAAGAAAAACCGCGCTACAACCTTAAAGAAACCGAACGGTTATATCTTAAAAACTTTTACAATGACGAGCGACCAAACATGAAATTTAAAAAAATATTTTTTATTCGATACGCCCCCTCCTTGAATTGAAAATACGCGAAAATTTTAAATCCCTTTAAATTGGCTGAAATTTTGCACAGAGATACTCAAGGCCACAATGAAAATACCGGCTAAATATGATATCGCAATACTTCTCCGTTAACCGGGAAATAGAGGGAGAAATTTGGAAATATTCAAAAATCCCTTAAAATCCAATAAAATGACATTTTTAATTTTTTAATTTCGCATTTATCGAAATAAAAATTATTGCTTGGTACTCGGGGGCTCCGATTACTTAAGAAAATCCACTTTTCGTTTAATTTTCGAACATTTTAATTTTCAGGAAATTACGAAAATTTATCAGAATTCGAATTTTTTTGAACATTCCCAACTTTAAAAATTCCTCAAAATTAACCTTCAAGGCTAATCGATCTCGAATTGCCATCAAAGTGTAGAGGAATGTTTGTTCTAAATAGAGACAGAGAAAAAGTGGACCGACGCTTTACACTGTTAAAATAAAAGCGAATCGAATTTGTAAAATCCGATTTTTCGACGTCCCGTAAGAATAAAGGCCATTGTAACTGAACCGATTGTGGAAAAATAGTCGAACATGGCGTTTTCGAAAGAAGAAAAACCGCGCTACAACCTTAAAGAAACCGAACGGTTATATCTTAAAAACTTTTACAATGACGAGCGACCAAACATGAAATTTAAAAAAATATTTTTTATTCGATACGCCCCCTCCTTGAATTGAAAATACGCGAAAATTTTAAATCCCTTTAAATTGGCTGAAATTTTGCACAGAGATACTCAAGGCCACAATGAAAATACCGGCTAAATATGATATCGCAATACTTCTCCGTTAACCGGGAAATAGAGGGAGAAATTTGGAAATATTCAAAAATCCCTTAAAATCCAATAAAATGACATTTTTAATTTTTTAATTTCGCATTTATCGAAATAAAAATTATTGCTTGGTACTCGGGGGCTCCGATTACTTAAGAAAATCCACTTTTCGTTTAATTTTCGAACATTTTAATTTTCAGGAAATTACGAAAATTTATCAGAATTCGAATTTTTTTGAACATTCCCAACTTTAAAAATTCCTCAAAATTAACCTTCAAGGCTAATCGATCTCGAATTGCCATCAAAGTGTAGAGGAATGTTTGTTCTAAATAGAGACAGAGAAAAAGTGGACCGACGCTTTACACTGTTAAAATAAAAGCGAATCGAATTTGTAAAATCCGATTTTTCGACGTCCCGTAAGAATAAAGGCCATTGTAACTGAACCGATTGTGGAAAAATAGTCGAACATGGCGTTTTCGAAAGAAGAAAAACCGCGCTACAACCTTAAAGAAACCGAACGGTTATATCTTAAAAACTTTTACAATGACGAGCGACCAAACATGAAATTTAAAAAAATATTTTTTATTCGATACGCCCCCTCCTTGAATTGAAAATACGCGAAAATTTTAAATCCCTTTAAATTGGCTGAAATTTTGCACAGAGATACTCAAGGCCACAGTGAAAATACCGGCTAAATATGATATCGCAATACTTCCCCGTTAACCGGGAAATAGAGGGAGAAATTTGGAAATATTCAAAAATCCCTTAAAATCCAATAAAATGACATTTTTAATTTTTTAATTTCGCATTTATCGAAATAAAAATTATTGCTTGGTACTCGGGGGCTCCGATTACTTAACAAAATCCACTTTTCGTTTAATTTTAGAACATTTTAATTTTCAGGAAATTACGAAAATTTATCAGAATTCGAATTTTTTTGAACATTCCCAACTTTAAAAATTTCTCAAAATTAACCTTCAAGGCTAATCGATCTCGAATTGCCATCAAAGTGTAGAGGAATGTTTGTTCTAAATAGAGACAGAGAAAAAGTGGACCGACGCTTTACACTGTTAAAATAAAAGCGAATCGAATTTGTAAAATCCGATTTTTCGACGTCCCGTAAGAATAAAGGCCATTTTAACTGAACCGATTGTGGAAAAATAGTCGAACATGGCGTTTTCGAAAGAAGAAAAACCGCGCTACAACCTTAAAGAAACCGAACGGTTATATCTTAAAAACTTTTACAATGACGAGCGACCAAACATGAAATTTAAAAAAATATTTTTTATTCGATACGCCCCCTCCTTGAATTGAAAATACGCGAAAATTTTAAATCCCTTTAAATTGGCTGAAATTTTGCACAGAGATACTCAAGGCCACAATGAAAATACCGGCTAAATATGATATCGCAATACTTCTCCGTTAACCGGGAAATAGAGGGAGAAATTTGGAAATATTCAAAAATCCCTTAAAATCCAATAATATGACATTTTTAATTTTTTAATTTCGCATTTATCGAAATAAAAATTATTGCTTGGTACTCGGGGGCTCCGATTACTTAAGAAAATCCACTTTTCGTTTAATTTTAGAACATTTTAATTTTCAGGAAATTACGAAAATTTATCAGAATTCGAATTTTTTTGAACATTCCCAACTTTAAAAATTCCTCAAAATTAACCTTCAAGGCTAATCGATCTCGAATTGCCATCAAAGTGTAGAGGAATGTTTGTTCTAAATAGAGACAGAGAAAAAGTGGACCGACGCTTTACACTGTTAAAATAAAAGCGAATCGAATTTGTAAAATCCGATTTTTCGACGTCCCGTAAGAATAAAGGCCATTGTAACTGAACCGATTGTGGAAAAATAGTCGAACATGGCGTTTTCGAAAGAAGAAAACCCGCGCTACAACCTTAAAGAAACCGAACGGTTATATCTTAAAAACTTTTACAATGACGAGCGACCAAACATGAAATTTAAAAAAATATTTTTTATTCGATACGCCCCCTCCTCGAATTGAAAATACGCGAAAATTTTAAATCCCTTTAAATTGGCTGAAATTTTGCACAGAGATACTCAAGGCCACAATGAAAATACCGGCTAAATATGATATCGCAATACTTCTCCGTTAACCGGGAAATAGAGGGAGAAATTTGGAAATATTCAAAAATCCCTTAAAATCCAATAAAATGACATTTTTAATTTTTTAATTTCGCATTTATCGAAATAAAAATTATTGCTTGGTACTCGGGGGCTCCGATTACTTAAGAAAATCCACTTTTCGTTTAATTTTCGAACATTTTAATTTTCAGGAAATTACGAAAATTTATCAGAATTCGAATTTTTTTGAACATTCCCAACTTTAAAAATTCCTCAAAATTAACCTTCAAGGCTAATCGATCTCGAATTGCCATCAAAGTGTAGAGGAATGTTTGTTCTAAATAGAGACAGAGAAAAAGTGGACCGACGCTTTACACTGTTAAAATAAAAGCGAATCGAATTTGTAAAATCCGATTTTTCGACGTCCCGTAAGAATAAAGGCCATTGTAACTGAACCGATTGTGGAAAAATAGTCGAACATGGCGTTTTCGAAAGAAGAAAAACCGCGCTACAACCTTAAAGAAACCGAACGGTTATATCTTAAAAACTTTTACAATGACGAGCGACCAAACATGAAATTTAAAAAAATATTTTTTATTCGATACGCCCCCTCCTTGAATTGAAAATACGCGAAAATTTTAAATCCCTTTAAATTGGCTGAAATTTTGCACAGAGATACTCAAGGCCACAATGAAAATACCGGCTAAATATGATATCGCAATACTTCTCCGTTAACCGGGAAATAGAGGGAGAAATTTGGAAATATTCAAAAATCCCTTAAAATCCAATAAAATGACATTTTTAATTTTTTAATTTCGCATTTATCGAAATAAAAATTATTGCTTGGTACTCGGGGGCTCCGATTACTTAAGAAAATCCACTTTTCGTTTAATTTTAGAACATTTTAATTTTCAGGAAATTACGAAAATTTATCAGAATTCGAATTTTTTTGAACATTCCCAACTTTAAAAATTCCTCAAAATTAACCTTCAAGGCTAATCGATCTCGAATTGCCATCAAAGTGTAGAGGAATGTTTGTTCTAAATAGAGACAGAGAAAAAGTGGACCGACGCTTTACACTGTTAAAATAAAAGCGAATCGAATTTGTAAAATCCGATTTTTCGACGTCCCGTAAGAATAAAGGCCATTGTAACTGAACCGATTGTGGAAAAATAGTCGAACATGGCGTTTTCGAAAGAAGAAAACCCGCGCTACAACCTTAAAGAAACCGAACGGTTATATCTTAAAAACTTTTACAATGACGAGCGACCAAACATGAAATTTAAAAAAATATTTTTTATTCGATACGCCCCCTCCTTGAATTGAAAATACGCGAAAATTTTAAATCCCTTTAAATTGGCTGAAATTTTGCACAGAGATACTCAAGGCCACAATGAAAATACCGGCTAAATATGATATCGCAATACTTCTCCGTTAACCGGGAAATAGAGGGAGAAATTTGGAAATATTCAAAAATCCCTTAAAATCCAATAATATGACATTTTTAATTTTTTAATTTCGCATTTATCGAAATAAAAATTATTGCTTGGTACTCGGGGGCTCCGATTACTTAAGAAAATCCACTTTTCGTTTAATTTTAGAACATTTTAATTTTCAGGAAATTACGAAAATTTATCAGAATTCGAATTTTTTTGAACATTCCCAACTTTAAAAATTCCTCAAAATTAACCTTCAAGGCTAATCGATCTCGAATTGCCATCAAAGTGTAGAGGAATGTTTGTTCTAAATAGAGACAGAGAAAAAGTGGACCGACGCTTTACACTGTTAAAATAAAAGCGAATCGAATTTGTAAAATCCGATTTTTCGACGTCCCGTAAGAATAAAGGCCATTGTAACTGAACCGATTGTGGAAAAATAGTCGAACATGGCGTTTTCGAAAGAAGAAAAACCGCGCTACAACCTTAAAGAAACCGAACGGTTATATCTTAAAAACTTTTACAATGACGAGCGACCAAACATGAAATTTAAAAAAATATTTTTTATTCGATACGCCCCCTCCTTGAATTGAAAATACGCGAAAATTTTAAATCCCTTTAAATTGGCTGAAATTTTGCACAGAGATACTCAAGGCCACAGTGAAAATACCGGCTAAATATGATATCGCAATACTTCCCCGTTAACCGGGAAATAGAGGGAGAAATTTGGAAATATTCAAAAATCCCTTAAAATCCAATAAAATGACATTTTTAATTTTTTAATTTCGCATTTATCGAAATAAAAATTATTGCTTGGTACTCGGGGGCTCCGATTACTTAACAAAATCCACTTTTCGTTTAATTTTAGAACATTTTAATTTTCAGGAAATTACGAAAATTTATCAGAATTCGAATTTTTTTGAACATTCCCAACTTTAAAAATTTCTCAAAATTAACCTTCAAGGCTAATCGATCTCGAATTGCCATCAAAGTGTAGAGGAATGTTTGTTCTAAATAGAGACAGAGAAAAAGTGGACCGACGCTTTACACTGTTAAAATAAAAGCGAATCGAATTTGTAAAATCCGATTTTTCGACGTCCCGTAAGAATAAAGGCCATTTTAACTGAACCGATTGTGGAAAAATAGTCGAACATGGCGTTTTCGAAAGAAGAAAAACCGCGCTACAACCTTAAAGAAACCGAACGGTTATATCTTAAAAACTTTTACAATGACGAGCGACCAAACATGAAATTTAAAAAAATATTTTTTATTCGATACGCCCCCTCCTTGAATTGAAAATACGCGAAAATTTTAAATCCCTTTAAATTGGCTGAAATTTTGCACAGAGATACTCAAGGCCACAATGAAAATACCGGCTAAATATGATATCGCAATACTTCTCCGTTAACCGGGAAATAGAGGGAGAAATTTGGAAATATTCAAAAATCCCTTAAAATCCAATAATATGACATTTTTAATTTTTTAATTTCGCATTTATCGAAATAAAAATTATTGCTTGGTACTCGGGGGCTCCGATTACTTAAGAAAATCCACTTTTCGTTTAATTTTAGAACATTTTAATTTTCAGGAAATTACGAAAATTTATCAGAATTCGAATTTTTTTGAACATTCCCAACTTTAAAAATTCCTCAAAATTAACCTTCAAGGCTAATCGATCTCGAATTGCCATCAAAGTGTAGAGGAATGTTTGTTCTAAATAGAGACAGAGAAAAAGTGGACCGACGCTTTACACTGTTAAAATAAAAGCGAATCGAATTTGTAAAATCCGATTTTTCGACGTCCCGTAAGAATAAAGGCCATTGTAACTGAACCGATTGTGGAAAAATAGTCGAACATGGCGTTTTCGAAAGAAGAAAAACCGCGCTACAACCTTAAAGAAACCGAACGGTTATATCTTAAAAACTTTTACAATGACGAGCGACCAAACATGAAATTTAAAAAAATATTTTTTATTCGATACGCCCCCTCCTTGAATTGAAAATACGCGAAAATTTTAAATCCCTTTAAATTGGCTGAAATTTTGCACAGAGATACTCAAGGCCACAATGAAAATACCGGCTAAATATGATATCGCAATACTTCTCCGTTAACCGGGAAATAGAGGGAGAAATTTGGAAATATTCAAAAATCCCTTAAAATCCAATAAAATGACATTTTTAATTTTTTAATTTCGCATTTATCGAAATAAAAATTATTGCTTGGTACTCGGGGGCTCCGATTACTTAACAAAATCCACTTTTCGTTTAATTTTAGAACATTTTAATTTTCAGGAAATTACGAAAATTTATCAGAATTCGAATTTTTTTGAACATTCCCAACTTTAAAAATTTCTCAAAATTAACCTTCAAGGCTAATCGATCTCGAATTGCCATCAAAGTGTAGAGGAATGTTTGTTCTAAATAGAGACAGAGAAAAAGTGGACCGACGCTTTACACTGTTAAAATAAAAGCGAATCGAATTTGTAAAATCCGATTTTTCGACGTCCCGTAAGAATAAAGGCCATTTTAACTGAACCGATTGTGGAAAAATAGTCGAACATGGCGTTTTCGAAAGAAGAAAAACCGCGCTACAACCTTAAAGAAACCGAACGGTTATATCTTAAAAACTTTTACAATGACGAGCGACCAAACATGAAATTTAAAAAAATATTTTTTATTCGATACGCCCCCTCCTTGAATTGAAAATACGCGAAAATTTTAAATCCCTTTAAATTGGCTGAAATTTTGCACAGAGATACTCAAGGCCACAATGAAAATACCGGCTAAAT
The DNA here is from genome assembly GCA_951812935.1 of Hermaeophaga mercurialis. NCBI lineage: Eukaryota > Metazoa > Arthropoda > Insecta > Coleoptera > Chrysomelidae > Hermaeophaga > Hermaeophaga mercurialis. Next base: position 51,051,955 of record OX638360.1, on the reverse strand, counting down.
ATGATATCGCAATACTTCTCCGTTAACCGGGAAATAGAGGGAGAAATTTGGAAATATTCAAAAATCCCTTAAAATCCAATAATATGACATTTTTAATTTTTTAATTTCGCATTTATCGAAATAAAAATTATTGCTTGGTACTCGGGGGCTCCGATTACTTAAGAAAATCCACTTTTCGTTTAATTTTAGAACATTTTAATTTTCAGGAAATTACGAAAATTTATCAGAATTCGAATTTTTTTGAACATTCCCAACTTTAAAAATTCCTCAAAATTAACCTTCAAGGCTAATCGATCTCGAATTGCCATCAAAGTGTAGAGGAATGTTTGTTCTAAATAGAGACAGAGAAAAAGTGGACCGACGCTTTACACTGTTAAAATAAAAGCGAATCGAATTTGTAAAATCCGATTTTTCGACGTCCCGTAAGAATAAAGGCCATTGTAACTGAACCGATTGTGGAAAAATAGTCGAACATGGCGTTTTCGAAAGAAGAAAAACCGCGCTACAACCTTAAAGAAACCGAACGGTTATATCTTAAAAACTTTTACAATGACGAGCGACCAAACATGAAATTTAAAAAAATATTTTTTATTCGATACGCCCCCTCCTTGAATTGAAAATACGCGAAAATTTTAAATCCCTTTAAATTGGCTGAAATTTTGCACAGAGATACTCAAGGCCACAATGAAAATACCGGCTAAATATGATATCGCAATACTTCTCCGTTAACCGGGAAATAGAGGGAGAAATTTGGAAATATTCAAAAATCCCTTAAAATCCAATAAAATGACATTTTTAATTTTTTAATTTCGCATTTATCGAAATAAAAATTATTGCTTGGTACTCGGGGGCTCCGATTACTTAAGAAAATCCACTTTTCGTTTAATTTTCGAACATTTTAATTTTCAGGAAATTACGAAAATTTATCAGAATTCGAATTTTTTTGAACATTCCCAACTTTAAAAATTCCTCAAAATTAACCTTCAAGGCTAATCGATCTCGAATTGCCATCAAAGTGTAGAGGAATGTTTGTTCTAAATAGAGACAGAGAAAAAGTGGACCGACGCTTTACACTGTTAAAATAAAAGCGAATCGAATTTGTAAAATCCGATTTTTCGACGTCCCGTAAGAATAAAGGCCATTGTAACTGAACCGATTGTGGAAAAATAGTCGAACATGGCGTTTTCGAAAGAAGAAAAACCGCGCTACAACCTTAAAGAAACCGAACGGTTATATCTTAAAAACTTTTACAATGACGAGCGACCAAACATGAAATTTAAAAAAATATTTTTTATTCGATACGCCCCCTCCTTGAATTGAAAATACGCGAAAATTTTAAATCCCTTTAAATTGGCTGAAATTTTGCACAGAGATACTCAAGGCCACAGTGAAAATACCGGCTAAATATGATATCGCAATACTTCCCCGTTAACCGGGAAATAGAGGGAGAAATTTGGAAATATTCAAAAATCCCTTAAAATCCAATAAAATGACATTTTTAATTTTTTAATTTCGCATTTATCGAAATAAAAATTATTGCTTGGTACTCGGGGGCTCCGATTACTTAACAAAATCCACTTTTCGTTTAATTTTAGAACATTTTAATTTTCAGGAAATTACGAAAATTTATCAGAATTCGAATTTTTTTGAACATTCCCAACTTTAAAAATTTCTCAAAATTAACCTTCAAGGCTAATCGATCTCGAATTGCCATCAAAGTGTAGAGGAATGTTTGTTCTAAATAGAGACAGAGAAAAAGTGGACCGACGCTTTACACTGTTAAAATAAAAGCGAATCGAATTTGTAAAATCCGATTTTTCGACGTCCCGTAAGAATAAAGGCCATTGTAACTGAACCGATTGTGGAAAAATAGTCGAACATGGCGTTTTCGAAAGAAGAAAACCCGCGCTACAACCTTAAAGAAACCGAACGGTTATATCTTAAAAACTTTTACAATGACGAGCGACCAAACATGAAATTTAAAAAAATATTTTTTATTCGATACGCCCCCTCCTCGAATTGAAAATACGCGAAAATTTTAAATCCCTTTAAATTGGCTGAAATTTTGCACAGAGATACTCAAGGCCACAATGAAAATACCGGCTAAATATGATATCGCAATACTTCTCCGTTAACCGGGAAATAGAGGGAGAAATTTGGAAATATTCAAAAATCCCTTAAAATCCAATAAAATGACATTTTTAATTTTTTAATTTCGCATTTATCGAAATAAAAATTATTGCTTGGTACTCGGGGGCTCCGATTACTTAAGAAAATCCACTTTTCGTTTAATTTTCGAACATTTTAATTTTCAGGAAATTACGAAAATTTATCAGAATTCGAATTTTTTTGAACATTCCCAACTTTAAAAATTCCTCAAAATTAACCTTCAAGGCTAATCGATCTCGAATTGCCATCAAAGTGTAGAGGAATGTTTGTTCTAAATAGAGACAGAGAAAAAGTGGACCGACGCTTTACACTGTTAAAATAAAAGCGAATCGAATTTGTAAAATCCGATTTTTCGACGTCCCGTAAGAATAAAGGCCATTGTAACTGAACCGATTGTGGAAAAATAGTCGAACATGGCGTTTTCGAAAGAAGAAAAACCGCGCTACAACCTTAAAGAAACCGAACGGTTATATCTTAAAAACTTTTACAATGACGAGCGACCAAACATGAAATTTAAAAAAATATTTTTTATTCGATACGCCCCCTCCTTGAATTGAAAATACGCGAAAATTTTAAATCCCTTTAAATTGGCTGAAATTTTGCACAGAGATACTCAAGGCCACAATGAAAATACCGGCTAAATATGATATCGCAATACTTCTCCGTTAACCGGGAAATAGAGGGAGAAATTTGGAAATATTCAAAAATCCCTTAAAATCCAATAAAATGACATTTTTAATTTTTTAATTTCGCATTTATCGAAATAAAAATTATTGCTTGGTACTCGGGGGCTCCGATTACTTAACAAAATCCACTTTTCGTTTAATTTTAGAACATTTTAATTTTCAGGAAATTACGAAAATTTATCAGAATTCGAATTTTTTTGAACATTCCCAACTTTAAAAATTCCTCAAAATTAACCTTCAAGGCTAATCGATCTCGAATTGCCATCAAAGTGTAGAGGAATGTTTGTTCTAAATAGAGACGGAGAAAAAGTGGACCGACGCTTTACACTGTTAAAATAAAAGCGAATCGAATTTGTAAAATCCGATTTTTCGACGTCCCGTAAGAATAAAGGCCATTGTAACTGAACCGATTGTGGAAAAATAGTCGAACATGGCGTTTTCGAAAGAAGAAAAACCGCGCTACAACCTTAAAGAAACCGAACGGTTATATCTTAAAAACTTTTACAATGACGAGCGACCAAACATGAAATTTAAAAAAATATTTTTTATTCGATACGCCCCCTCCTTGAATTGAAAATACGCGAAAATTTTAAATCCCTTTAAATTGGCTGAAATTTTGCACAGAGATACTCAAGGCCACAATGAAAATACCGGCTAAATATGATATCGCAATACTTCTCCGTTAACCGGGAAATAGAGGGAGAAATTTGGAAATATTCAAAAATCCCTTAAAATCCAATAAAATGACATTTTTAATTTTTTAATTTCGCATTTATCGAAATAAAAATTATTGCTTGGTACTCGGGGGCTCCGATTACTTAAGAAAATCCACTTTTCGTTTAATTTTAGAACATTTTAATTTTCAGGAAATTACGAAAATTTATCAGAATTCGAATTTTTTTGAACATTCCCAACTTTAAAAATTCCTCAAAATTAACCTTCAAGGCTAATCGATCTCGAATTACCATCAAAGTGTAGAGGAATGTTTGTTCTAAATAGAGACAGAGAAAAAGTGGACCGACGCTTTACACTGTTAAAATAAAAGCGAATCGAATTTGTAAAATCCGATTTTTCGACGTCCCGTAAGAATAAAGGCCATTGTAACTGAACCGATTGTGGAAAAATAGTCGAACATGGCGTTTTCGAAAGAAGAAAAACCGCGCTACAACCTTAAAGAAACCGAACGGTCATATCTTAAAAACTTTTAAAATGACGAGCGACCAAACATGAAATTTAAAAAAATATTTTTTATTCGATACGCCCCCTCCTTGAATTGAAAATACGCGAAAATTTTAAATCCCTTTAAATTCGCTGAAATTTTGCACAGAAATACTCAAGGCCACAATGAAAATACCGGCTAAATATGATATCGCAATACTTCTCCGTTAACCGGGAAATAGAGGGAGAAATTTGGAAATATTCAAAAATCCCTTAAAATCCAATAAAATGACATTTTTAATTTTTTAATTTCGCATTTATCGAAATAAAAATTATTGCTTGGTACTCGGGGGCTCCGATTACTTAAGAAAATCCACTTTTCGTTTAATTTTAGAACATTTTAATTTTCAGGAAATTACGAAAATTTATCAGAATTCGAATTTTTTTGAACATTCCCAACTTTAAAAATTCCTCAAAATTAACCTTCAAGGCTAATCGATCTCGAATTGCCATCAAAGTGTAGAGGAATGTTTGTTCTAAATAGAGACAGAGAAAAAGTGGACCGACGCTTTACACTGTTAAAATAAAAGCGAATCGAATTTGTAAAATCCGATTTTTCGACGTCCCGTAAGAATAAAGGCCATTGTAACTGAACCGATTGTGGAAAAATAGTCGAACATGGCGTTTTCGAAAGAAGAAAAACCGCGCTACAACCTTAAAGAAACCGAACGGTTATATCTTAAAAACTTTTACAATGACGAGCGACCAAACATGAAATTTAAAAAAATATTTTTTATTCGATACGCCCCCTCCTTGAATTGAAAATACGCGAAAATTTTAAATCCCTTTAAATTGGCTGAAATTTTGCACAGAGATACTCAAGGCCACAATGAAAATACCGGCTAAATATGATATCGCAATACTTCTCCGTTAACCGGGAAATAGAGGGAGAAATTTGGAAATATTCAAAAATCCCTTAAAATCCAATAAAATGACATTTTTAATTTTTTAATTTTGCATTTATCGAAATAAAAATTATTGCTTGGTACTCGGGGGCTCCGATTACTTAAGAAAATCCACTTTTCGTTTAATTTTAGAACATTTTAATTTTCAGGAAATTACGAAAATTTATCAGAATTCGAATTTTTTTGAACATTCCCAACTTTAAAAATTCCTCAAAATTAACCTTCAAGGCTAATCGATCTCGAATTGCCATCAAAGTGTAGAGGAATGTTTGTTCTAAATAGGGACAGAGAAAAAGTGGACCGACGCTTTACACTGTTAAAATAAAAGCGAATCGAATTTGTAAAATCCGATTTTTCGACGTCCCGTAAGAATAAAGGCCATTGTAACTGAACCGATTGTGGAAAAATAGTCGAACATGGCGTTTTCGAAAGAAGAAAAACCGCGCTACAACCTTAAAGAAACCGAACGGTTATATCTTAAAAACTTTTACAATGACGAGCGACCAAACATGAAATTTAAAAAAATATTTTTTATTCGATACGCCCCCTCCTTGAATTGAAAATACGCGAAAATTTTAAATCCCTTTAAATTGGCTGAAATTTTGCACAGAGATACTCAAGGCCACAATGAAAATACCGGCTAAATATGATATCGCAATACTTCTCCGTTAACCGGGAAATAGAGGGAGAAATTTGGAAATATTCAAAAATCCCTTAAAATCCAATAAAATGACATTTTTAATTTTTTAATTTCGCATTTATCGAAATAAAAATTATTGCTTGGTACTCGGGGGCTCCGATTACTTAAGAAAATCCACTTTTCGTTTAATTTTCGAACATTTTAATTTTCAGGAAATTACGAAAATTTATCAGAATTCGAATTTTTTTGAACATTCCCAACTTTAAAAATTCCTCAAAATTAACCTTCAAGGCTAATCGATCTCGAATTGCCATCAAAGTGTAGAGGAATGTTTGTTCTAAATAGAGACAGAGAAAAAGTGGACCGACGCTTTACACTGTTAAAATAAAAGCGAATCGAATTTGTAAAATCCGATTTTTCGACGTCCCGTAAGAATAAAGGCCATTGTAACTGAACCGATTGTGGAAAAATAGTCGAACATGGCGTTTTCGAAAGAAGAAAAACCGCGCTACAACCTTAAAGAAACCGAACGGTTATATCTTAAAAACTTTTACAATGACGAGCGACCAAACATGAAATTTAAAAAAATATTTTTTATTCGATACGCCCCCTCCTTGAATTGAAAATACGCGAAAATTTTAAATCCCTTTAAATTGGCTGAAATTTTGCACAGAGATACTCAAGGCCACAATGAAAATACCGGCTAAATATGATATCGCAATACTTCTCCGTTAACCGGGAAATAGAGGGAGAAATTTGGAAATATTCAAAAATCCCTTAAAATCCAATAAAATGACATTTTTAATTTTTTAATTTCGCATTTATCGAAATAAAAATTATTGCTTGGTACTCGGGGGCTCCGATTACTTAAGAAAATCCACTTTTCGTTTAATTTTAGAACATTTTAATTTTCAGGAAATTACGAAAATTTATCAGAATTCGAATTTTTTTGAACATTCCCAACTTTAAAAATTCCTCAAAATTAACCTTCAAGGCTAATCGATCTCGAATTGCCATCAAAGTGTAGAGGAATGTTTGTTCTAAATAGAGACAGAGAAAAAGTGGACCGACGCTTTACACTGTTAAAATAAAAGCGAATCGAATTTGTAAAATCCGATTTTTCGACGTCCCGTAAGAATAAAGGCCATTGTAACTGAACCGATTGTGGAAAAATAGTCGAACATGGCGTTTTCGAAAGAAGAAAAACCGCGCTACAACCTTAAAGAAACCGAACGGTTATATCTTAAAAACTTTTAAAATGACGAGCGACCAAACATGAAATTTAAAAAAATATTTTTTATTCGATACGCCCCCTCCTTGAATTGAAAATACGCGAAAATTTTAAATCCCTTTAAATTGGCTGAAATTTTGCACAGAGATACTCAAGGCCACAATGAAAATACCGGCTAAATATGATATCGCAATACTTCTCCGTTAACCGGGAAATAGAGGGAGAAATTTGGAAATATTCAAAAATCCCTTAAAATCCAATAAAATGACATTTTTAATTTTTTAATTTCGCATTTATCGAAATAAAAATTATTGCTTGGTACTCGGGGGCTCCGATTACTTAAGAAAATCCACTTTTCGTTTAATTTTAGAACATTTTAATTTTCAGGAAATTACGAAAATTTATCAGAATTCGAATTTTTTTGAACATTCCCAACTTTAAAAATTCCTCAAAATTAACCTTCAAGGCTAATCGATCTCGAATTGCCATCAAAGTGTAGAGGAATGTTTGTTCTAAATAGAGACAGAGAAAAAGTGGACCGACGCTTTACACTGTTAAAATAAAAGCGAATCGAATTTGTAAAATCCGATTTTTCGACGTCCCGTAAGAATAAAGGCCATTGTAACTGAACCGATTGTGGAAAAATAGTCGAACATGGCGTTTTCGAAAGAAGAAAAGCCGCGCTACAACCTTAAAGAAACCGAACGGTTATATCTTAAAAACTTTTACAATGACGAGCGACCAAACATGAAATTTAAAAAAATATTTTTTATTCGATACGCCCCCTCCTTGAATTGAAAATACGCGAAAATTTTAAATCCCTTTAAATTGGCTGAAATTTTGCACAGAGATACTCAAGGCCACAATGAAAATACCGGCTAAATATGATATCGCAATACTTCTCCGTTAACCGGGAAATAGAGGGAGAAATTTGGAAATATTCAAAAATCCCTTAAAATCCAATAAAATGACATTTTTAATTTTTTAATTTCGCATTTATCGAAATAAAAATTATTGCTTGGTACTCGGGGGCTCCGATTACTTAAGAAAATCCACTTTTCGTTTAATTTTAGAACATTTTAATTTTCAGGAAATTACGAAAATTTATCAGAATTCGAATTTTTTTGAACATTCCCAACTTTAAAAATTCCTCAAAATTAACCTTCAAGGCTAATCGATCTCGAATTGCCATCAAAGTGTAGAGGAATGTTTGTTCTAAATAGGGACAGAGAAAAAGTGGACCGACGCTTTACACTGTTAAAATAAAAGCGAATCGAATTTGTAAAATCCGATTTTTCGACGTCCCGTAAGAATAAAGGCCATTGTAACTGAACCGATTGTGGAAAAATAGTCGAACATGGCGTTTTCGAAAGAAGAAAAACCGCGCTACAACCTTAAAGAAACCGAACGGTTATATCTTAAAAACTTTTACAATGACGAGCGACCAAACATGAAATTTAAAAAAATATTTTTTATTCGATACGCCCCCTCCTTGAATTGAAAATACGCGAAAATTTTAAATCCCTTTAAATTGGCTGAAATTTTGCACAGAGATACTCAAGGCCACAATGAAAATACCGGCTAAATATGATATCGCAATACTTCTCCGTTAACCGGGAAATAGAGGGAGAAATTTGGAAATATTCAAAAATCCCTTAAAATCCAATAATATGACATTTTTAATTTTTTAATTTCGCATTTATCGAAATAAAAATTATTGCTTGGTACTCGGGGGCTCCGATTACTTAAGAAAATCCACTTTTCGTTTAATTTTAGAACATTTTAATTTTCAGGAAATTACGAAAATTTATCAGAATTCGAATTTTTTTGAACATTCCCAACTTTAAAAATTCCTCAAAATTAACCTTCAAGGCTAATCGATCTCGAATTGCCATCAAAGTGTAGAGGAATGTTTGTTCTAAATAGAGACAGAGAAAAAGTGGACCGACGCTTTACACTGTTAAAATAAAAGCGAATCGAATTTGTAAAATCCGATTTTTCGACGTCCCGTAAGAATAAAGGCCATTGTAACTGAACCGATTGTGGAAAAATAGTCGAACATGGCGTTTTCGAAAGAAGAAAACCCGCGCTACAACCTTAAAGAAACCGAACGGTTATATCTTAAAAACTTTTACAATGACGAGCGACCAAACATGAAATTTAAAAAAATATTTTTTATTCGATACGCCCCCTCCTCGAATTGAAAATACGCGAAAATTTTAAATCCCTTTAAATTGGCTGAAATTTTGCACAGAGATACTCAAGGCCACAATGAAAATACCGGCTAAATATGATATCGCAATACTTCTCCGTTAACCGGGAAATAGAGGGAGAAATTTGGAAATATTCAAAAATCCCTTAAAATCCAATAAAATGACATTTTTAATTTTTTAATTTCGCATTTATCGAAATAAAAATTATTGCTTGGTACTCGGGGGCTCCGATTACTTAAGAAAATCCACTTTTCGTTTAATTTTCGAACATTTTAATTTTCAGGAAATTACGAAAATTTATCAGAATTCGAATTTTTTTGAACATTCCCAACTTTAAAAATTCCTCAAAATTAACCTTCAAGGCTAATCGATCTCGAATTGCCATCAAAGTGTAGAGGAATGTTTGTTCTAAATAGAGACAGAGAAAAAGTGGACCGACGCTTTACACTGTTAAAATAAAAGCGAATCGAATTTGTAAAATCCGATTTTTCGACGTCCCGTAAGAATAAAGGCCATTGTAACTGAACCGATTGTGGAAAAATAGTCGAACATGGCGTTTTCGAAAGAAGAAAAACCGCGCTACAACCTTAAAGAAACCGAACGGTTATATCTTAAAAACTTTTACAATGACGAGCGACCAAACATGAAATTTAAAAAAATATTTTTTATTCGATACGCCCCCTCCTTGAATTGAAAATACGCGAAAATTTTAAATCCCTTTAAATTGGCTGAAATTTTGCACAGAGATACTCAAGGCCACAATGAAAATACCGGCTAAATATGATATCGCAATACTTCTCCGTTAACCGGGAAATAGAGGGAGAAATTTGGAAATATTCAAAAATCCCTTAAAATCCAATAAAATGACATTTTTAATTTTTTAATTTCGCATTTATCGAAATAAAAATTATTGCTTGGTACTCGGGGGCTCCGATTACTTAAGAAAATCCACTTTTCGTTTAATTTTCGAACATTTTAATTTTCAGGAAATTACGAAAATTTATCAGAATTCGAATTTTTTTGAACATTCCCAACTTTAAAAATTCCTCAAAATTAACCTTCAAGGCTAATCGATCTCGAATTGCCATCAAAGTGTAGAGGAATGTTTGTTCTAAATAGAGACAGAGAAAAAGTGGACCGACGCTTTACACTGTTAAAATAAAAGCGAATCGAATTTGTAAAATCCGATTTTTCGACGTCCCGTAAGAATAAAGGCCATTGTAACTGAACCGATTGTGGAAAAATAGTCGAACATGGCGTTTTCGAAAGAAGAAAAACCGCGCTACAACCTTAAAGAAACCGAACGGTTATATCTTAAAAACTTTTACAATGACGAGCGACCAAACATGAAATTTAAAAAAATATTTTTTATTCGATACGCCCCCTCCTTGAATTGAAAATACGCGAAAATTTTAAATCCCTTTAAATTGGCTGAAATTTTGCACAGAGATACTCAAGGCCACAATGAAAATACCGGCTAAATATGATATCGCAATACTTCTCCGTTAACCGGGAAATAGAGGGAGAAATTTGGAAATATTCAAAAATCCCTTAAAATCCAATAAAATGACATTTTTAATTTTTTAATTTCGCATTTATCGAAATAAAAATTATTGCTTGGTACTCGGGGGCTCCGATTACTTAAGAAAATCCACTTTTCGTTTAATTTTAGAACATTTTAATTTTCAGGAAATTACGAAAATTTATCAGAATTCGAATTTTTTTGAACATTCCCAACTTTAAAAATTCCTCAAAATTAACCTTCAAGGCTAATCGATCTCGAATTGCCATCAAAGTGTAGAGGAATGTTTGTTCTAAATAGGGACAGAGAAAAAGTGGACCGACGCTTTACACTGTTAAAATAAAAGCGAATCGAATTTGTAAAATCCGATTTTTCGACGTCCCGTAAGAATAAAGGCCATTGTAACTGAACCGATTGTGGAAAAATAGTCGAACATGGCGTTTTCGAAAGAAGAAAAACCGCGCTACAACCTTAAAGAAACCGAACGGTTATATCTTAAAAACTTTTAAAATGACGAGCGACCAAACATGAAATTTAAAAAAATATTTTTTATTCGATACGCCCCCTCCTTGAATTGAAAATACGCGAAAATTTTAAATCCCTTTAAATTGGCTGAAATTTTGCACAGAGATACTCAAGGCCACAATGAAAATACCGGCTAAATATGATATCGCAATACTTCTCCGTTAACCGGGAAATAGAGGGAGAAATTTGGAAATATTCAAAAATCCCTTAAAATCCAATAAAATGACATTTTTAATTTTTTAATTTCGCATTTATCGAAATAAAAATTATTGCTTGGTACTCGAGGGCTCCGATTACTTAAGAAAATCCACTTTTCGTTTAATTTTAGAACATTTTAATTTTCAGGAAATTACGAAAATTTATCAGAATTCGAATTTTTTTGAACATTCCCAACTTTAAAAATTCCTCAAAATTAACCTTCAAGTCTAATCGATCTCGAATTACCATCAAAGTGTAGAGGAATGTTTGTTCTAAATAGAGACAGAGAAAAAGTGGACCGACGCTTTACACTGTTAAAATAAAAGCGAATCGAATTTGTAAAATCCGATTTTTCGACGTCCCGTAAGAATAAAGGCCATTGTAACTGAACCGATTGTGGAAAAATAGTCGAACATGGCGTTTTCGAATGAAGAAAAACCGCGCTACAACCTTAAAGAAACCGAACGGTTATATCTTAAAAACTTTTATAATGACGAGCGACCAAACATGAAATTTAAAAAATATTTTTTATTCGATACGCCCCCTCCTTGAATTGAAAATACGCGAAAATTTTAAATCCCTTTAAATTGGCTGAAATTTTGCACAGAGATACTCAAGGCCACAATGAAAATACCGGCTAAATATGATATCGCAATACTTCTCCGTTAACCGGGAAATAGAGGGAGAAATTTGGAAATATTCAAAAATCCCTTAAAATCCAATAAAATGACATTTTTAATTTTTTAATTTCGCATTTATCGAAATAAAAATTATTGCTTGGTACTCGGGGGGCTCCGATTACTTAAGAAAATCCACTTTTCGTTTAATTTTAGAACATTTTAATTTTCAGGAAATTACGAAAATTTATCAGAATTCGAATTTTTTTGAACATTCCCAACTTTAAAAATTCCTCAAAATTAACCTTCAAGGCTAATCGATCTCGAATTGCCATCAAAGTGTAGAGGAATGTTTGTTCTAAATAGAGACAGAGAAAAAGTGGACCGACGCTTTACACTGTTAAAATAAAAGCGAATCGAATTTGTAAAATCCGATTTTTCGACGTCCCGTAAGAATAAAGGCCATTGTAACTGAACCGATTGTGAAAAATAGTCGAACATGGCGTTTTCGAAAGAAGAAAAACCGCGCTACAACCTTAAAGAAACGGAACGGTTATATCTTAAAAACTTTTAAAATGACGAGCGACCAAACATGAAATTTAAAAAAATATTTTTTATTCGATACGCCCCCTCCTTGAATTGAAAATACGCGAAAATTTTAAATCCCTTTAAATTGGCTGAAATTTTGCACAGAGATACTCAAGGCCACAATGAAAATACCGGCTAAATATGATATCGCAATACTTCTCCGTTAACCGGGAAATAGAGGGAGAAATTTGGAAATATTCAAAAATCCCTTAAAATCCAATAAAATGACATTTTTAATTTTTTAATTTCGCATTTATCGAAATAAAAATTATTGCTTGGTACTCGGGGGCTCCGATTACTTAAGAAAATCCACTTTTCGTTTAATTTTCGAACATTTTAATTTTCAGGAAATTACGAAAATTTATCAGAATTCGAATTTTTTTGAACATTCCCAACTTTAAAAATTCCTCAAAATTAACCTTCAAGGCTAATCGATCTCGAATTGCCATCAAAGTGTAGAGGAATGTTTGTTCTAAATAGAGACAGAGAAAAAGTGGACCGACGCTTTACACTGTTAAAATAAAAGCGAATCGAATTTGTAAAATCCGATTTTTCGACGTCCCGTAAGAATAAAGGCCATTGTAACTGAACCGATTGTGGAAAAATAGTCGAACATGGCGTTTTCGAAAGAAGAAAAACCGCGCTACAACCTTAAAGAAACCGAACGGTTATATCTTAAAAACTTTTACAATGACGAGCGACCAAACATGAAATTTAAAAAAATATTTTTTATTCGATACGCCCCCTCCTTGAATTGAAAATACGCGAAAATTTTAAATCCCTTTAAATTGGCTGAAATTTTGCACAGAGATACTCAAGGCCACAATGAAAATACCGGCTAAATATGATATCGCAATACTTCTCCGTTAACCGGGAAATAGAGGGAGAAATTTGGAAATATTCAAAAATCCCTTAAAATCCAATAAAATGACATTTTTAATTTTTTAATTTCGCATTTATCGAAATGAAAATTATTGCTTGGTACTCGGGGGCTCCGATTACTTAAGAAAATCCACTTTTCGTTTAATTTTAGAACATTTTAATTTTCAGGAAATTACGAAAATTTATCAGAATTCGAATTTTTTTGAACATTCCCAACTTTAAAAATTCCTCAAAATTAACCTTCAAGGCTAATCGATCTCGAATTGCCATCAAAGTGTAGAGGAATGTTTGTTCTAAATAGAGACAGAGAAAAAGTGGACCGACGCTTTACACTGTTAAAATAAAAGCGAATCGAATTTGTAAAATCCGATTTTTCGACGTCCCGTAAGAATAAAGGCCATTGTAACTGAACCGATTGTGGAAAAATAGTCGAACATGGCGTTTTCGAAAGAAGAAAAACCGCGCTACAACCTTAAAGAAACCGAACGGTTATATCTTAAAAACTTTTACAATGACGAGCGACCAAACATGAAATTTAAAAAAATATTTTTTATTCGATACGCCCCCTCCTTGAATTGAAAATACGCGAAAATTTTAAATCCCTTTAAATTGGCTGAAATTTTGCACAGAGATACTCAAGGCCACAATGAAAATACCGGCTAAATATGATATCGCAATACTTCTCCGTTAACCGGGAAATAGAGGGAGAAATTTGGAAATATTCAAAAATCCCTTAAAATCCAATAAAATGACATTTTTAATTTTTTAATTTTGCATTTATCGAAATAAAAATTATTGCTTGGTACTCGGGGGCTCCGATTACTTAAGAAAATCCACTTTTCGTTTAATTTTAGAACATTTTAATTTTCAGGAAATTACGAAAATTTATCAGAATTCGAATTTTTTTGAACATTCCCAACTTTAAAAATTCCTCAAAATTAACCTTCAAGGCTAATCGATCTCGAATTGCCATCAAAGTGTAGAGGAATGTTTGTTCTAAATAGGGACAGAGAAAAAGTGGACCGACGCTTTACACTGTTAAAATAAAAGCGAATCGAATTTGTAAAATCCGATTTTTCGACGTCCCGTAAGAATAAAGGCCATTGTAACTGAACCGATTGTGGAAAAATAGTCGAACATGGCGTTTTCGAAAGAAGAAAAACCGCGCTACAACCTTAAAGAAACCGAACGGTTATATCTTAAAAACTTTTACAATGACGAGCGACCAAACATGAAATTTAAAAAAATATTTTTTATTCGATACGCCCCCTCCTTGAATTGAAAATACGCGAAAATTTTAAATCCCTTTAAATTGGCTGAAATTTTGCACAGAGATACTCAAGGCCACAATGAAAATACCGGCTAAATATGATATCGCAATACTTCTCCGTTAACCGGGAAATAGAGGGAGAAATTTGGAAATATTCAAAAATCCCTTAAAATCCAATAAAATGACATTTTTAATTTTTTAATTTCGCATTTATCGAAATAAAAATTATTGCTTGGTACTCGGGGGCTCCGATTACTTAAGAAAATCCACTTTTCGTTTAATTTTAGAACATTTTAATTTTCAGGAAATTACGAAAATTTATCAGAATTCGAATTTTTTTGAACATTCCCAACTTTAAAAATTCCTCAAAATTAACCTTCAAGGCTAATCGATCTCGAATTACCATCAAAGTGTAGAGGAATGTTTGTTCTAAATAGAGACAGAGAAAAAGTGGACCGACGCTTTACACTGTTAAAATAAAAGCGAATCGAATTTGTAAAATCCGATTTTTCGACGTCCCGTAAGAATAAAGGCCATTGTAACTGAACCGATTGTGGAAAAATAGTCGAACATGGCGTTTTCGAAAGAAGAAAAACCGCGCTACAACCTTAAAGAAACCGAACGGTCATATCTTAAAAACTTTTAAAATGACGAGCGACCAAACATGAAATTTAAAAAAATATTTTTTATTCGATACGCCCCCTCCTTGAATTGAAAATACGCGAAAATTTTAAATCCCTTTAAATTCGCTGAAATTTTGCACAGAAATACTCAAGGCCACAATGAAAATACCGGCTAAATATGATATCGCAATACTTCTCCGTTAACCGGGAAATAGAGGGAGAAATTTGGAAATATTCAAAAATCCCTTAAAATCCAATAAAATGACATTTTTAATTTTTTAATTTCGCATTTATCGAAATAAAAATTATTGCTTGGTACTCGGGGGCTCCGATTACTTAAGAAAATCCACTTTTCGTTTAATTTTAGAACATTTTAATTTTCAGGAAATTACGAAAATTTATCAGAATTCGAATTTTTTTGAACATTCCCAACTTTAAAAATTCCTCAAAATTAACCTTCAAGGCTAATCGATCTCGAATTGCCATCAAAGTGTAGAGGAATGTTTGTTCTAAATAGGGACAGAGAAAAAGTGGACCGACGCTTTACACTGTTAAAATAAAAGCGAATCGAATTTGTAAAATCCGATTTTTCGACGTCCCGTAAGAATAAAGGCCATTGTAACTGAACCGATTGTGGAAAAATAGTCGAACATGGCGTTTTCGAAAGAAGAAAAACCGCGCTACAACCTTAAAGAAACCGAACGGTTATATCTTAAAAACTTTTACAATGACGAGCGACCAAACATGAAATTTAAAAAAATATTTTTTATTCGATACGCCCCCTCCTTGAATTGAAAATACGCGAAAATTTTAAATCCCTTTAAATTGGCTGAAATTTTGCACAGAGATACTCAAGGCCACAATGAAAATACCGGCTAAATATGATATCGCAATACTTCTCCGTTAACCGGGAAATAGAGGGAGAAATTTGGAAATATTCAAAAATCCCTTAAAATCCAATAAAATGACATTTTTAATTTTTTAATTTCGCATTTATCGAAATAAAAATTATTGCTTGGTACTCGGGGGCTCCGATTACTTAAGAAAATCCACTTTTCGTTTAATTTTAGAACATTTTAATTTTCAGGAAATTACGAAAATTTATCAGAATTCGAATTTTTTTGAACATTCCCAACTTTAAAAATTCCTCAAAATTAACCTTCAAGGCTAATCGATCTCGAATTGCCATCAAAGTGTAGAGGAATGTTTGTTCTAAATAGAGACAGAGAAAAAGTGGACCGACGCTTTACACTGTTAAAATAAAAGCGAATCGAATTTGTAAAATCCGATTTTTTCACGTCCCGTAAGAATAAAGGCCATTGTAACTGAACCGATTGTGGAAAAATAGTCGAACATGGCGTTTTCGAAAGTAGAAAAACCGCGCTACAACCTTAAAGAAACCGAACGGTTATATCTTAAAAACTTTTACAATGACGAGCGACCAAACATGAAATTTAAAAAAATATTTTTTATTCGATACGCCCCCTCCTTGAATTGAAAATACGCGAAAATTTTAAATCCCTTTAAATTGGCTGAAATTTTGCACAGAGATACTCAAGGCCACAATGAAAATACCGGCTAAATATGATATCGCAATACTTCTCCGTTAACCGGGAAATAGAGGGAGAAATTTGGAAATATTCAAAAATCCCTTAAAATCCAATAAAATGACATTTTTAATTTTTTAATTTCGCATTTATCGAAATAAAAATTATTGCTTGGTACTCGGGGGCTCCGATTACTTAACAAAATCCACTTTTCGTTTAATTTTAGAACATTTTAATTTTCAGGAAATTACGAAAATTTATCAGAATTCGAATTTTTTTGAACATTCCCAACTTTAAAAATTCCTCAAAATTAACCTTCAAGGCTAATCGATCTCGAATTGCCATCAAAGTGTAGAGGAATGTTTGTTCTAAATAGAGACAGAGAAAAAGTGGACCGACGCTTTACACTGTTAAAATAAAAGCGAATCGAATTTGTAAAATCCGATTTTTCCACGTCCCGTAAGAATAAAGGCCATTGTAACTGAACCGATTGTGGAAAAATAGTCGAACATGGCGTTTTCGAAAGTAGAAAAACCGCGCTACAACCTTAAAGAAACCGAACGGTTATATCTTAAAAACTTTTACAATGACGAGCGACCAAACATGAAATTTAAAAAAATATTTTTTATTCGATACGCCCCCTCCTTGAATTGAAAATACGCGAAAATTTTAAATCCCTTTAAATTGGCTGAAATTTTGCACAGAGATACTCAAGGCCACAATGAAAATACCGGCTAAATATGATATCGCAATACTTCTCCGTTAACCGGGAAATAGAGGGAGAAATTTGGAAATATTCAAAAATCCCTTAAAATCCAATAAAATGACATTTTTAATTTTTTAATTTCGCATTTATCGAAATAAAAATTATTGCTTGGTACTCGGGGGCTCCGATTACTTAACAAAATCCACTTTTCGTTTAATTTTAGAACATTTTAATTTTCAGGAAATTACGAAAATTTATCAGAATTCGAATTTTTTTGAACATTCCCAACTTTAAAAATTCCTCAAAATTAACCTTCAAGGCTAATCGATCTCGAATTGCCATCAAAGTGTAGAGGAATGTTTGTTCTAAATAGAGACGGAGAAAAAGTGGACCGACGCTTTACACTGTTAAAATAAAAGCGAATCGAATTTGTAAAATCCGATTTTTCGACGTCCCGTAAGAATAAAGGCCATTGTAACTGAACCGATTGTGGAAAAATAGTCGAACATGGCGTTTTCGAAAGAAGAAAAACCGCGCTACAACCTTAAAGAAACCGAACGGTTATATCTTAAAAACTTTTACAATGACGAGCGACCAAACATGAAATTTAAAAAAATATTTTTTATTCGATACGCCCCCTCCTTGAATTGAAAATACGCGAAAATTTTAAATCCCTTTAAATTGGCTGAAATTTTGCACAGAGATACTCAAGGCCACAATGAAAATACCGGCTAAATATGATATCGCAATACTTCTCCGTTAACCGGGAAATAGAGGGAGAAATTTGGAAATATTCAAAAATCCCTTAAAATCCAATAAAATGACATTTTTAATTTTTTAATTTCGCATTTATCGAAATAAAAATTATTGCTTGGTACTCGGGGGCTCCGATTACTTAAGAAAATCCACTTTTCGTTTAATTTTCGAACATTTTAATTTTCAGGAAATTACGAAAATTTATCAGAATTCGAATTTTTTTGAACATTCCCAACTTTAAAAATTCCTCAAAATTAACCTTCAAGGCTAATCGATCTCGAATTGCCATCAAAGTGTAGAGGAATGTTTGTTCTAAATAGAGACAGAGAAAAAGTGGACCGACGCTTTACACTGTTAAAATAAAAGCGAATCGAATTTGTAAAATCCGATTTTTCGACGTCCCGTAAGAATAAAGGCCATTGTAACTGAACCGATTGTGGAAAAATAGTCGAACATGGCGTTTTCGAAAGAAGAAAAGCCGCGCTACAACCTTAAAGAAACCGAACGGTTATATCTTAAAAACTTTTACAATGACGAGCGACCAAACATGAAATTTAAAAAAATATTTTTTATTCGATACGCCCCCTCCTTGAATTGAAAATACGCGAAAATTTTAAATCCCTTTAAATTGGCTGAAATTTTGCACAGAGATACTCAAGGCCACAATGAAAATACCGGCTAAATATGATATCGCAATACTTCTCCGTTAACCGGGAAATAGAGGGAGAAATTTGGAAATATTCAAAAATCCCTTAAAATCCAATAAAATGACATTTTTAATTTTTTAATTTCGCATTTATCGAAATAAAAATTATTGCTTGGTACTCGGGGGCTCCGATTACTTAAGAAAATCCACTTTTCGTTTAATTTTAGAACATTTTAATTTTCAGGAAATTACGAAAATTTATCAGAATTCGAATTTTTTTGAACATTCCCAACTTTAAAAATTCCTCAAAATTAACCTTCAAGGCTAATCGATCTCGAATTGCCATCAAAGTGTAGAGGAATGTTTGTTCTAAATAGAGACAGAGAAAAAGTGGACCGACGCTTTACACTGTTAAAATAAAAGCGAATCGAATTTGTAAAATCCGATTTTTCGACGTCCCGTAAGAATAAAGGCCATTGTAACTGAACCGATTGTGGAAAAATAGTCGAACATGGCGTTTTCGAAAGAAGAAAAACCGCGCTACAACCTTAAAGAAACCGAACGGTTATATCTTAAAAACTTTTACAATGACGAGCGACCAAACATGAAATTTAAAAAAATATTTTTTATTCGATACGCCCCCTCCTTGAATTGAAAATACGCGAAAATTTTAAATCCCTTTAAATTGGCTGAAATTTTGCACAGAGATACTCAAGGCCACAATGAAAATACCGGCTAAATATGATATCGCAATACTTCTCCGTTAACCGGGAAATAGAGGGAGAAATTTGGAAATATTCAAAAATCCCTTAAAATCCAATAAAATGACATTTTTAATTTTTTAATTTCGCATTTATCGAAATAAAAATTATTGCTTGGTACTCGGGGGCTCCGATTACTTAAGAAAATCCACTTTTCGTTTAATTTTAGAACATTTTAATTTTCAGGAAATTACGAAAATTTATCAGAATTCGAATTTTTTTGAACATTCCCAACTTTAGAAATTCCTCAAAATTAACCTTCAAGGCTAATCGATCTCGAATTGCCATCAAAGTGTAGAGGAATGTTTGTTCTAAATAGAGACAGAGAAAAAGTGGACCGACGCTTTACACTGTTAAAATAAAAGCGAATCGAATTTGTAAAATCCGATTTTTCGACGTCCCGTAAGAATAAAGGCCATTGTAACTGAACCGATTGTGGAAAAATAGTCGAACATGGCGTTTTCGAAAGAAGAAAAACCGCGCTACAACCTTAAAGAAACCGAACGGTTATATCTTAAAAACTTTTACAATGACGAGCGACCAAACATGAAATTTAAAAAAATATTTTTTATTCGATACGCCCCCTCCTTGAATTGAAAATACGCGAAAATTTTAAATCCCTTTAAATTGGCTGAAATTTTGCACAGAGATACTCAAGGCCACAATGAAAATACCGGCTAAATATGATATCGCAATACTTCTCCGTTAACCGGGAAATAGAGGGAGAAATTTGGAAATATTCAAAAATCCCTTAAAATCCAATAAAATGACATTTTTAATTTTTTAATTTCGCATTTATCGAAATAAAAATTATTGCTTGGTACTCGGGGGCTCCGATTACTTAAGAAAATCCACTTTTCGTTTAATTTTAGAACATTTTAATTTTCAGGAAATTACGAAAATTTATCAGAATTCGAATTTTTTTGAACATTCCCAACTTTAAAAATTCCTCAAAATTAACCTTCAAGGCTAATCGATCTCGAATTGCCATCAAAGTGTAGAGGAATGTTTGTTCTAAATAGAGACAGAGAAAAAGTGGACCGACGCTTTACACTGTTAAAATAAAAGCGAATCGAATTTGTAAAATCCGATTTTTCGACGTCCCGTAAGAATAAAGGCCATTGTAACTGAACCGATTGTGGAAAAATAGTCGAACATGGCGTTTTCGAAAGAAGAAAATCCGCGCTACAACCTTAAAGAAACCGAACGGTTATATCTTAAAAACTTTTAAAATGACGAGCGACCAAACATGAAATTTAAAAAAATATTTTTTATTCGATACGCCCCCTCCTTGAATTGAAAATACGCGAAAATTTTAAATCCCTTTAAATTGGCTGAAATTTTGCACAGAGATACTCAAGGCCACAATGAAAATACCGGCTAAATATGATATCGCAATACTTCTCCGTTAACCGGGAAATAGAGGGAGAAATTTGGAAATATTCAAAAATCCCTTAAAATCCAATAAAATGACATTTTTAATTTTTTAATTTCGCATTTATCGAAATAAAAATTATTGCTTGGTACTCGGGGGCTCCGATTACTTAAGAAAATCCACTTTTCGTTTAATTTTAGAACTTTTTAATTTTCAAGAAATTACGAAAATTTATCAGAATTCGAATTTTTTTGAACATTCCCAAATTTAAAAATTCCTCAAAATTAACCTTCAAGGCTAATCGATCTCGAATTGCCATCAAAGTGTAGAGGAATGTTTGTTCTAAATATAGACAGAGAAAAAGTGGACCGACGCTTTACACTGTTAAAATAAAAGCGAATCGAATTTGTAAAATCCGATTTTTCGACGTCCCGTAAGAATAAAGGCCATTGTAACTGAACCGATTGTGGAAAAATAGTCGAACATGGCGTTTTCGAAAGAAGAAAAACCGCGCTACAACCTTAAAGAAACCGAACGGTTATATCTTAAAAACTTTTAAAATGACGAGCGACCAAACATGAAATTTAAAAAAATATTTTTTATTCGATACGCCCCCTCCTTGAATTGAAAATACGCGAAAATTTTAAATCCCTTTAAATTGGCTGAAATTTTGCACAGAGATACTCAAGGCCACAATGAAAATACCGGCTAAATATGATATCGCAATACTTCTCCGTTAACCGGGAAATAGAGGGAGAAATTTGGAAATATTCAAAAATCCCTTAAAATCCAATAAAATGACATTTTTAATTTTTTAATTTCGCATTTATCGAAATAAAAATTATTGCTTGGTACTCGGGGGCTCCGATTACTTAAGAAAATCCACTTTTCGTTTAATTTTAGAACTTTTTAATTTTCAGGAAATTACGAAAATTTATCAGAATTCGAATTTTTTTGAACATTCCCAACTTTAAAAATTCCTCAAAATTAACCTTCAAGGCTAATCGATCTCGAATTGCCATCAAAGTGTAGAGGAATGTTTGTTCTAAATAGAGACAGAGAAAAAGTGGACCGACGCTTTACACTGTTAAAATAAAAGCGAATCGAATTTGTAAAATCCGATTTTTCGACGTCCCGTAAGAATAAAGGCCATTGTAACTGAACCGATTGTGGAAAAATAGTCGAACATGGCGTTTTCGAATGAAGAAAAACCGCGCTACAACCATAAAGAAACCGAACGGTTATATCTTAAAAACTTTTATAATGACGAGCGACCAAACATGAAATTTAAAAAAATATTTTTTATTCGATACGCCCCCTCCTTGAATTGAAAATACGCGAAAATTTTAAATCCCTTTAAATTGGCTGAAATTTTGCACAGAGATACTCAAGGCCACAATGAAAATACCGGCTAAATATGATATCGCAATACTTCTCCGTTAACCGGGAAATAGAGGGAGAAATTTGGAAATATTCAAAAATCCCTTAAAATCCAATAAAATGACATTTTTAATTTTTTAATTTCGCATTTATCGAAATAAAAATTATTGCTTGGTACTCGGGGGCTCCGATTACTTAAGAAAATCCACTTTTCGTTTAATTTTAGAACATTTTAATTTTCAGGAAATTACGAAAATTTATCAGAATTCGAATTTTTTTGAACATTCCCAACTTTAAAAATTCCTCAAAATTAACCTTCAAGGCTAATCGATCTCGAATTGCCATCAACGTGTAGAGGAATGTTTGTTCTAAATAGAGACAGAGAAAAAGTGGACCGACGCTTTACACTGTTAAAATAAAAGCGAATCGAATTTGTAAAATCCGATTTTTCGACGTCCCGTAAGAATAAAGGCCATTGTAACTGAACCGATTGTGGAAAAATAGTCGAACATGGCGTTTTCGAATGAAGAAAAACCGCGCTACAACCTTAAAGAAACCGAACGGTTATATCTTAAAAACTTTTATAATGACGAGCGACCAAACATGAAATTTAAAAAAATATTTTTTATTCGATACGCCCCCTCCTTGAATTGAAAATACGCGAAAATTTTAAATCCCTTTAAATTGGCTGAAATTTTGCACAGAGATACTCAAGGCCACAATGAAAATACCGGCTAAATATGATATCGCAATACTTCTCCGTTAACCGGGAAATAGAGGGAGAAATTTGGAAATATTCAAAAATCCCTTAAAATCCAATAAAATGACATTTTTAATTTTTTAATTTCGCATTTATCGAAATAAAAATTATTGCTTGGTACTCGGGGGCTCCGATTACTTAAGAAAATCCACTTTTCGTTTAATTTTAGAACATTTTAATTTTCAGGAAATTACGAAAATTTATCAGAATTCGAATTTTTTTGAACATTCCCAACTTTAAAAATTCCTCAAAATTAACCTTCAAGGCTAATCGATCTCGAATTGCCATCAAAGTGTAGAGGAATGTTTGTTCTAAATAGAGACAGAGAAAAAGTGGACCGACGCTTTACACTGTTAAAATAAAAGCGAATCGAATTTGTAAAATCCGATTTTTCGACGTCCCGTAAGAATAAAGGCCATTGTAACTGAACCGATTGTGGAAAAATAGTCGAACATGGCGTTTTCGAAAGAAGAAAAACCGCGCTACAACCTTAAAGAAACCGAACGGTTATATCTTAAAAACTTTTACAATGACGAGCGACCAAACATGAAATTTAAAAAAATATTTTTTATTCGATACGCCCCCTCCTTGAATTGAAAATACGCGAAAATTTTAAATCCCTTTAAATTGGCTGAAATTTTGCACAGAGATACTCAAGGCCACAATGAAAATACCGGCTAAATATGATATCGCAATACTTCTCCGTTAACCGGGAAATAGAGGGAGAAATTTGGAAATATTCAAAAATCCCTTAAAATCCAATAATATGACATTTTTAATTTTTTAATTTCGCATTTATCGAAATAAAAATTATTGCTTGGTACTCGGGGGCTCCGACTACTTAAGAAAATCCACTTTTCGTTTAATTTTAGAACATTTTAATTTTCAGGAAATTACGAAAATTTATCAGAATTCGAATTTTTTTGAACATTCCCAACTTTAAAAATTCCTCAAAATTAACCTTCAAGGCTAATCGATCTCGAATTGCCATCAAAGTGTAGAGGAATGTTTGTTCTAAATAGAGACAGAGAAAAAGTGGACCGACGCTTTACACTGTTAAAATAAAAGCGAATCGAATTTGTAAAATCCGATTTTTCGACGTCCCGTAAGAATAAAGGCCATTGTAACTGAACCGATTGTGGAAAAATAGTCGAACATGGCGTTTTCGAAAGAAGAAAAACCGCGCTACAACCTTAAAGAAACCGAACGGTTATATCTTAAAAACTTTTACAATGACGAGCGACCAAACATGAAATTTAAAAAAATATTTTTTATTCGATACGCCCCCTCCTTGAATTGAAAATACGCGAAAATTTTAAATCCCTTTAAATTGGCTGAAATTTTGCACAGAGATACTCAAGGCCACAATGAAAATACCGGCTAAATATGATATCGCAATACTTCTCCGTTAACCGGGAAATAGAGGGAGAAATTTGGAAATATTCAAAAATCCCTTAAAATCCAATAAAATGACATTTTTAATTTTTTAATTTCGCATTTATCGAAATAAAAATTATTGCTTGGTACTCGGGGGCTCCGATTACTTAAGAAAATCCACTTTTCGTTTAATTTTAGAACATTTTAATTTTCAGGAAATTACGAAAATTTATCAGAATTCGAATTTTTTTGAACATTCCCAACTTTAAAAATTCCTCAAAATTAACCTTCAAGGCTAATCGATCTCGAATTGCCATCAAAGTGTAGAGGAATGTTTGTTCTAAATAGAGACAGAGAAAAAGTGGACCGACGCTTTACACTGTTAAAATAAAAGCGAATCGAATTTGTAAAATCCGATTTTTCGACGTCCCGTAAGAATAAAGGCCATTGTAACTGAACCGATTGTGGAAAAATAGTCGAACATGGCGTTTTCGAAAGAAGAAAAACCGCGCTACAACCTTAAAGAAACCGAACGGTTATATCTTAAAAACTTTTAAAATGACGAGCGACCAAACATGAAATTTAAAAAAATATTTTTTATTCGATACGCCCCCTCCTTGAATTGAAAATACGCGAAAATTTTAAATCCCTTTAAATTGGCTGAAATTTTGCACAGAGATACTCAAGGCCACAATGAAAATACCGGCTAAATATGATATCGCAATACTTCTCCGTTAACCGGGAAATAGAGGGAGAAATTTGGAAATATTCAAAAATCCCTTAAAATCCAATAAAATGACATTTTTAATTTTTTAATTTCGCATTTATCGAAATAAAAATTATTGCTTGGTACTCGGGGGCTCCGATTACTTAAGAAAATCCACTTTTCGTTTAATTTTAGAACTTTTTAATTTTCAAGAAATTACGAAAATTTATCAGAATTCGAATTTTTTTGAACATTCCCAAATTTAAAAATTCCTCAAAATTAACCTTCAAGGCTAATCGATCTCGAATTGCCATCAAAGTGTAGAGGAATGTTTGTTCTAAATATAGACAGAGAAAAAGTGGACCGACGCTTTACACTGTTAAAATAAAAGCGAATCGAATTTGTAAAATCCGATTTTTCGACGTCCCGTAAGAATAAAGGCCATTGTAACTGAACCGATTGTGGAAAAATAGTCGAACATGGCGTTTTCGAAAGAAGAAAAACCGCGCTACAACCTTAAAGAAACCGAACGGTTATATCTTAAAAACTTTTAAAATGACGAGCGACCAAACATGAAATTTAAAAAAATATTTTTTATTCGATACGCCCCCTCCTTGAATTGAAAATACGCGAAAATTTTAAATCCCTTTAAATTGGCTGAAATTTTGCACAGAGATACTCAAGGCCACAATGAAAATACCGGCTAAATATGATATCGCAATACTTCTCCGTTAACCGGGAAATAGAGGGAGAAATTTGGAAATATTCAAAAATCCCTTAAAATCCAATAAAATGACATTTTTAATTTTTTAATTTCGCATTTATCGAAATAAAAATTATTGCTTGGTACTCGGGGGCTCCGATTACTTAAGAAAATCCACTTTTCGTTTAATTTTAGAACATTTTAATTTTCAGGAAATTACGAAAATTTATCAGAATTCGAATTTTTTTGAACATTCCCAACTTTAAAAATTCCTCAAAATTAACCTTCAAGGCTAATCGATCTCGAATTGCCATCAAAGTGTAGAGGAATGTTTGTTCTAAATAGAGACAGAGAAAAAGTGGACCGACGCTTTACACTGTTAAAATAAAAGCGAATCGAATTTGTAAAATCCGATTTTTCGACGTCCCGTAAGAATAAAGGCCATTGTAACTGAACCGATTGTGGAAAAATAGTCGAACATGGCGTTTTCGAAAGAAGAAAAACCGCGCTACAACCTTAAAGAAACCGAACGGTTATATCTTAAAAACTTTTACAATGACGAGCGACCAAACATGAAATTTAAAAAAATATTTTTTATTCGATACGCCCCCTCCTTGAATTGAAAATACGCGAAAATTTTAAATCCCTTTAAATTGGCTGAAATTTTGCACAGAGATACTCAAGGCCACAATGAAAATACCGGCTAAATATGATATCGCAATACTTCTCCGTTAACCGGGAAATAGAGGGAGAAATTTGGAAATATTCAAAAATCCCTTAAAATCCAATAAAATGACATTTTTAATTTTTTAATTTCGCATTTATCGAAATAAAAATTATTGCTTGGTACTCGGGGGCTCCGATTACTTAAGAAAATCCACTTTTCGTTTAATTTTAGAACATTTTAATTTTCAGGAAATTACGAAAATTTATCAGAATTCGAATTTTTTTGAACATTCCCAACTTTAAAAATTCCTCAAAATTAACCTTCAAGGCTAATCGATCTCGAATTGCCATCAAAGTGTAGAGGAATGTTTGTTCTAAATAGAGACAGAGAAAAAGTGGACCGACGCTTTACACTGTTAAAATAAAAGCGAATCGAATTTGTAAAATCCGATTTTTCGACGTCCCGTAAGAATAAAGGCCATTGTAACTGAACCGATTGTGGAAAAATAGTCGAACATGGCGTTTTCGAAAGAAGAAAAACCGCGCTACAACCTTAAAGAAACCGAACGGTTATATCTTAAAAACTTTTAAAATGACGAGCGACCAAACATGAAATTTAAAAAAATATTTTTTATTCGATACGCCCCCTCCTTGAATTGAAAATACGCGAAAATTTTAAATCCCTTTAAATTGGCTGAAATTTTGCACAGAGATACTCAAGGCCACAATGAAAATACCGGCTAAATATGATATCGCAATACTTCTCCGTTAACCGGGAAATAGAGGGAGAAATTTGGAAATATTCAAAAATCCCTTAAAATCCAATAAAATGACATTTTTAATTTTTTAATTTCGCATTTATCGAAATAAAAATTATTGCTTGGTACTCGAGGGCTCCGATTACTTAAGAAAATCCACTTTTCGTTTAATTTTAGAACTTTTTAATTTTCAGGAAATTACGAAAATTTATCAGAATTCGAATTTTTTTGAACATTCCCAACTTTAAAAATTCCTCAAAATTAACCTTCAAGTCTAATCGATCTCGAATTACCATCAAAGTGTAGAGGAATGTTTGTTCTAAATAGAGACAGAGAAAAAGTGGACCGACGCTTTACACTGTTAAAATAAAAGCGAATCGAATTTGTAAAATCCGATTTTTCGACGTCCCGTAAGAATAAAGGCCATTGTAACTGAACCGATTGTGGAAAAATAGTCGAACATGGCGTTTTCGAATGAAGAAAAACCGCGCTACAACCATAAAGAAACCGAACGGTTATATCTTAAAAACTTTTATAATGACGAGCGACCAAACATGAAATTTAAAAAAATATTTTTTATTCGATACGCCCCCTCCTTGAATTGAAAATACGCGAAAATTTTAAATCCCTTTAAATTGGCTGAAATTTTGCACAGAGATACTCAAGGCCACAATGAAAATACCGGCTAAATATGATATCGCAATACTTCTCCGTTAACCGGGAAATAGAGGGAGAAATTTGGAAATATTCAAAAATCCCTTAAAATCCAATAAAATGACATTTTTAATTTTTTAATTTCGCATTTATCGAAATAAAAATTATTGCTTGGTACTCGGGGGCTCCGATTACTTAAGAAAATCCACTTTTCGTTTAATTTTAGAACATTTTAATTTTCAGGAAATTACGAAAATTTATCAGAATTCGAATTTTTTTGAACATTCCCAACTTTAAAAATTCCTCAAAATTAACCTTCAAGGCTAATCGATCTCGAATTGCCATCAACGTGTAGAGGAATGTTTGTTCTAAATAGAGACAGAGAAAAAGTGGACCGACGCTTTACACTGTTAAAATAAAAGCGAATCGAATTTGTAAAATCCGATTTTTCGACGTCCCGTAAGAATAAAGGCCATTGTAACTGAACCGATTGTGGAAAAATAGTCGAACATGGCGTTTTCGAATGAAGAAAAACCGCGCTACAACCTTAAAGAAACCGAACGGTTATATCTTAAAAACTTTTATAATGACGAGCGACCAAACATGAAATTTAAAAAAATATTTTTTATTCGATACGCCCCCTCCTTGAATTGAAAATACGCGAAAATTTTAAATCCCTTTAAATTGGCTGAAATTTTGCACAGAGATACTCAAGGCCACAATGAAAATACCGGCTAAATATGATATCGCAATACTTCTCCGTTAACCGGGAAATAGAGGGAGAAATTTGGAAATATTCAAAAATCCCTTAAAATCCAATAAAATGACATTTTTAATTTTTTAATTTCGCATTTATCGAAATAAAAATTATTGCTTGGTACTCGGGGGCTCCGATTACTTAAGAAAATCCACTTTTCGTTTAATTTTCGAACATTTTAATTTTCAGGAAATTACGAAAATTTATCAGAATTCGAATTTTTTTGAACATTCCCAACTTTAAAAATTCCTCAAAATTAACCTTCAAGGCTAATCGATCTCGAATTGCCATCAAAGTGTAGAGGAATGTTTGTTCTAAATAGAGACAGAGAAAAAGTGGACCGACGCTTTACACTGTTAAAATAAAAGCGAATCGAATTTGTAAAATCCGATTTTTCGACGTCCCGTAAGAATAAAGGCCATTGTAACTGAACCGATTGTGGAAAAATAGTCGAACATGGCGTTTTCGAAAGAAGAAAAACCGCGCTACAACCTTAAAGAAACCGAACGGTTATATCTTAAAAACTTTTAAAATGACGAGCGACCAAACATGAAATTTAAAAAAATATTTTTTATTCGATACGCCCCCTCCTTGAATTGAAAATACGCGAAAATTTTAAATCCCTTTAAATTGGCTGAAATTTTGCACAGAGATACTCAAGGCCACAATGAAAATACCGGCTAAATATGATATCGCAATACTTCTCCGTTAACCGGGAAATAGAGGGAGAAATTTGGAAATATTCAAAAATCCCTTAAAATCCAATAAAATGACATTTTTAATTTTTTAATTTCGCATTTATCGAAATAAAAATTATTGCTTGGTACTCGAGGGCTCCGATTACTTAAGAAAATCCACTTTTCGTTTAATTTTAGAACATTTTAATTTTCAGGAAATTACGAAAATTTATCAGAATTCGAATTTTTTTGAACATTCCCAACTTTAAAAATTCCTCAAAATTAACCTTCAAGTCTAATCGATCTCGAATTACCATCAAAGTGTAGAGGAATGTTTGTTCTAAATAGAGACAGAGAAAAAGTGGACCGACGCTTTACACTGTTAAAATAAAAGCGAATCGAATTTGTAAAATCCGATTTTTCGACGTCCCGTAAGAATAAAGGCCATTGTAACTGAACCGATTGTGGAAAAATAGTCGAACATGGCGTTTTCGAATGAAGAAAAACCGCGCTACAACCATAAAGAAACCGAACGGTTATATCTTAAAAACTTTTATAATGACGAGCGACCAAACATGAAATTTAAAAAAATATTTTTTATTCGATACGCCCCCTCCTTGAATTGAAAATACGCGAAAATTTTAAATCCCTTTAAATTGGCTGAAATTTTGCACAGAGATACTCAAGGCCACAATGAAAATACCGGCTAAATATGATATCGCAATACTTCTCCGTTAACCGGGAAATAGAGGGAGAAATTTGGAAATATTCAAAAATCCCTTAAAATCCAATAAAATGACATTTTTAATTTTTTAATTTCGCATTTATCGAAATAAAAATTATTGCTTGGTACTCGGGGGCTCCGATTACTTAAGAAAATCCACTTTTCGTTTAATTTTAGAACATTTTAATTTTCAGGAAATTACGAAAATTTATCAGAATTCGAATTTTTTTGAACATTCCCAACTTTAAAAATTCCTCAAAATTAACCTTCAAGTCTAATCGATCTCGAATTACCATCAAAGTGTAGAGGAATGTTTGTTCTAAATAGAGACAGAGAAAAAGTGGACCGACGCTTTACACTGTTAAAATAAAAGCGAATCGAATTTGTAAAATCCGATTTTTCGACGTCCCGTAAGAATAAAGGCCATTGTAACTGAACCGATTGTGGAAAAATAGTCGAACATGGCGTTTTCGAATGAAGAAAAACCGCGCTACAACCTTAAAGAAACCGAACGGTTATATCTTAAAAACTTTTATAATGACGAGCGACCAAACATGAAATTTAAAAAAATATTTTTTATTCGATACGCCCCCTCCTTGAATTGAAAATACGCGAAAATTTTAAATCCCTTTAAATTGGCTGAAATTTTGCACAGAGATACTCAAGGCCACAATGAAAATACCGGCTAAATATGATATCG
Source organism: Hermaeophaga mercurialis (assembly GCA_951812935.1). Classification (NCBI taxonomy): domain Eukaryota; kingdom Metazoa; phylum Arthropoda; class Insecta; order Coleoptera; family Chrysomelidae; genus Hermaeophaga; species Hermaeophaga mercurialis. Next base: position 51,021,015 of record OX638360.1, on the reverse strand, counting down.
CAATACTTCTCCGTTAACCGGGAAATAGAGGGAGAAATTTGGAAATATTCAAAAATCCCTTAAATTCCAAAAAAATGACATTTTAATTTTTTAATTTCGCATTTATCGAAATAAAAATTATTGCTTGGTACTCGGGGGCTCCGATTACTTAAGAAAATCCACTTTTCGTTTAATTTTAGAACATTTTAATTTTCAAGAAATTACGAAAATTTATCAGAATTCGAATTTTTTTGAACATTCCCAACTTTAAAAATTCCTCAAAATTAACCTTCAAGGCTAATCGATCTCGAATTGCCATCAAAGTGTAGAGGAATGTTTGTTCTAAATAGAGACAGAGAAAAAGTGGACCGACGCTTTACACTGTTAAAATAAAAGCGAATCGAATTTGTAAAATCCGATTTTTCGACGTCCCGTAAGAATAAAGGCCATTGTAACTGAACCGATTGTGGAAAAATAGTCGAACATGGCGTTTTCGAAAGAAGAAAAACCGCGCTACAACCTTAAAGAAACCGAACGGTTATATCTTAAAAACTTTTACAATGACGAGCGACCAAACATGAAATTTAAAAAAATATTTTTTATTCGATACGCCCCCTCCTTGAATTGAAAATACGCGAAAATTTTAAATCCCTTTAAATTGGCTGAAATTTTGCACAGAGATACTCAAGGCCACAATGAAAATACCGGCTAAATATGATATCGCAATACTTCTCCGTTAACCGGGAAATAGAGGGAGAAATTTGGAAATATTCAAAAATCCCTTAAAATCCAATAATATGACATTTTTAATTTTTTAATTTCGCATTTATCGAAATAAAAATTATTGCTTGGTACTCGGGGGCTCCGACTACTTAAGAAAATCCACTTTTCGTTTAATTTTAGAACATTTTAATTTTCAGGAAATTACGAAAATTTATCAGAATTCGAATTTTTTTGAACATTCCCAACTTTAAAAATTCCTCAAAATTAACCTTCAAGGCTAATCGATCTCGAATTGCCATCAAAGTGTAGAGGAATGTTTGTTCTAAATAGAGACAGAGAAAAAGTGGACCGACGCTTTACACTGTTAAAATAAAAGCGAATCGAATTTGTAAAATCCGATTTTTCGACGTCCCGTAAGAATAAAGGCCATTGTAACTGAACCGATTGTGGAAAAATAGTCGAACATGGCGTTTTCGAAAGAAGAAAAACCGCGCTACAACCTTAAAGAAACCGAACGGTTATATCTTAAAAACTTTTACAATGACGAGCGACCAAACATGAAATTTAAAAAAATATTTTTTATTCGATACGCCCCCTCCTTGAATTGAAAATACGCGAAAATTTTAAATCCCTTTAAATTGGCTGAAATTTTGCACAGAGATACTCAAGGCCACAATGAAAATACCGGCTAAATATGATATCGCAATACTTCTCCGTTAACCGGGAAATAGAGGGAGAAATTTGGAAATATTCAAAAATCCCTTAAAATCCAATAATATGACATTTTTAATTTTTTAATTTCGCATTTATCGAAATAAAAATTATTGCTTGGTACTCGGGGGCTCCGACTACTTAAGAAAATCCACTTTTCGTTTAATTTTAGAACATTTTAATTTTCAGGAAATTACGAAAATTTATCAGAATTCGAATTTTTTTGAACATTCCCAACTTTAAAAATTCCTCAAAATTAACCTTCAAGGCTAATCGATCTCGAATTGCCATCAAAGTGTAGAGGAATGTTTGTTCTAAATAGAGACAGAGAAAAAGTGGACCGACGCTTTACACTGTTAAAATAAAAGCGAATCGAATTTGTAAAATCCGATTTTTCGACGTCCCGTAAGAATAAAGGCCATTGTAACTGAACCGATTGTGGAAAAATAGTCGAACATGGCGTTTTCGAAAGAAGAAAAACCGCGCTACAACCTTAAAGAAACCGAACGGTTATATCTTAAAAACTTTTACAATGACGAGCGACCAAACATGAAATTTAAAAAAATATTTTTTATTCGATACGCCCCCTCCTTGAATTGAAAATACGCGAAAATTTTAAATCCCTTTAAATTGGCTGAAATTTTGCACAGAGATACTCAAGGCCACAATGAAAATACCGGCTAAATATGATATCGCAATACTTCTCCGTTAACCGGGAAATAGAGGGAGAAATTTGGAAATATTCAAAAATCCCTTAAAATCCAATAAAATGACATTTTTAATTTTTTAATTTCGCATTTATCGAAATAAAAATTATTGCTTGGTACTCGGGGGCTCCGATTACTTAAGAAAATCCACTTTTCGTTTAATTTTAGAACATTTTAATTTTCAGGAAATTACGAAAATTTATCAGAATTCGAATTTTTTTGAACATTCCCAACTTTAAAAATTCCTCAAAATTAACCTTCAAGGCTAATCGATCTCGAATTGCCATCAAAGTGTAGAGGAATGTTTGTTCTAAATAGAGACAGAGAAAAAGTGGACCGACGCTTTACACTGTTAAAATAAAAGCGAATCGAATTTGTAAAATCCGATTTTTCGACGTCCCGTAAGAATAAAGGCCATTGTAACTGAACCGATTGTGGAAAAATAGTCGAACATGGCGTTTTCGAAAGAAGAAAAACCGCGCTACAACCTTAAAGAAACCGAACGGTTATATCTTAAAAACTTTTACAATGACGAGCGACCAAACATGAAATTTAAAAAAATATTTTTTATTCGATACGCCCCCTCCTTGAATTGAAAATACGCGAAAATTTTAAATCCCTTTAAATTGGCTGAAATTTTGCACAGAGATACTCAAGGCCACAATGAAAATACCGGCTAAATATGATATCGCAATACTTCTCCGTTAACCGGGAAATAGAGGGAGAAATTTGGAAATATTCAAAAATCCCTTAAAATCCAATAAAATGACATTTTTAATTTTTTAATTTCGCATTTATCGAAATAAAAATTATTGCTTGGTACTCGGGGGCTCCGATTACTTAAGAAAATCCACTTTTCGTTTAATTTTAGAACATTTTAATTTTCAGGAAATTACGAAAATTTATCAGAATTCGAATTTTTTTGAACATTCCCAACTTTAAAAATTCCTCAAAATTAACCTTCAAGGCTAATCGATCTCGAATTGCCAACAAAGTGTAGAGGAATGTTTGTTCTAAATAGAGACAGAGAAAAAGTGGACCGACGCTTTACACTGTTAAAATAAAATCGAATCGAATTTGTAAAATCCGATTTTTCGACGTCCCGTAAGAATAAAGGCCATTGTAACTGAACACATTGTGGAAAAATAGTCGAACATTGCGTTTTCGAAAGAAGAAAAACCGCGCTACAACCTTAAAGAAACCGAACGGTTATATCTTAAAAACTTTTACAATGACGAGCGACCAAACATGAAATTTAAAAAAATATTTTTTATTCGATACGCCCCCTCCTTGAATTGAAAATACGCGAAAATTTTAAATCCCTTTAAATTGGCTGAAATTTTGCACAGAGATACTCAAGGCCACAATGAAAATACCGGCTAAATATGATATCGCAATACTTCTCCGTTAACCGGGAAATAGAGGGAGAAATTTGGAAATATTCAAAAATCCCTTAAAATCCAATAAAATGACATTTTTAATTTTTTAATTTCGCATTTATCGAAATGAAAATTATTGCTTGGTACTCGGGGGCTCCGATTACTTAAGAAAATCCACTTTTCGTTTAATTTTAGAACATTTTAATTTTCAGGAAATTACGAAAATTTATCAGAATTCGAATTTTTTTGAACATTCCCAACTTTAAAAATTCCTCAAAATTAACCTTCAAGGCTAATCGATCTCGAATTGCCATCAAAGTGTAGAGGAATGTTTGTTCTAAATAGGGACAGAGAAAAAGTGGACCGACGCTTTACACTGTTAAAATAAAAGCGAATCGAATTTGTAAAATCCGATTTTTCGACGTCCCGTAAGAATAAAGGCCATTGTAACTGAACCGATTGTGGAAAAATAGTCGAACATGGCGTTTTCGAAAGAAGAAAAACCGCGCTACAACCTTAAAGAAACCGAACGGTTATATCTTAAAAACTTTTACAATGACGAGCGACCAAATATGAAATTTAAAAAAATATTTTTTATTCGATACGCCCCCTCCTTGAATTGAAAATACGCGAAAATTTTAAATCCCTTTAAATTGGCTGAAATTTTGCACAGAGATACTCAAGGCCACAATGAAAATACCGGCTAAATATGATATCGCAATACTTCTCCGTTAACCGGGAAATAGAGGGAGAAATTTGGAAATATTCAAAAATCCCTTAAAATCCAATAAAATGACATTTTTAATTTTTTAATTTCGCATTTATCGAAATAAAAATTATTGCTTGGTACTCGGGGGCTCCGATTACTTAAGAAAATCCACTTTTCGTTTAATTTTAGAACATTTTAATTTTCAGGAAATTACAAAAATTTATCAGAATTCGAATTTTTTTGAACATTCCCAACTTTAAAAATTCCTCAAAATTAACCTTCAAGTCTAATCGATCTCGAATTACCATCAAAGTGTAGAGGAATGTTTGTTCTAAATAGAGACAGAGAAAAAGTGGACCGACGCTTTACACTGTTAAAATAAAAGCGAATCGAATTTGTAAAATCCGATTTTTCGACGTCCCGTAAGAATAAAGGCCATTGTAACTGAACCGATTGTGGAAAAATAGTCGAACATGGCGTTTTCGAAAGAAGAAAAACCGCGCTACAACCTTAAAGAAACCGAACGGTCATATCTTAAAAACTTTTAAAATGACGAGCGACCAAACATGAAATTTAAAAAAATATTTTTTATTCGATACGCCCCCTCCTTGAATTGAAAATACGCGAAAATTTTAAATCCCTTTAAATTCGCTGAAATTTTGCACAGAAATACTCAAGGCCACAATGAAAATACCGGCTAAATATGATATCGCAATACTTCTCCGTTAACCGGGAAATAGAGGGAGAAATTTGGAAATATTCAAAAATCCCTTAAAATCCAATAAAATGACATTTTTAATTTTTTAATTTCGCATTTATCGAAATAAAAATTATTGCTTGGTACTCGGGGGCTCCGATTACTTAAGAAAATCCACTTTTCGTTTAATTTTAGAACATTTTAATTTTCAGGAAATTACGAAAATTTATCAGAATTCGAATTTTTTTGAACATTCCCAACTTTAAAAATTCCTCAAAATTAACCTTCAAGGCTAATCGATCTCGAATTGCCATCAAAGTGTAGAGGAATGTTTGTTCTAAATAGAGACAGAGAAAAAGTGGACCGACGCTTTACACTGTTAAAATAAAAGCGAATCGAATTTGTAAAATCCGATTTTTCGACGTCCCGTAAGAATAAAGGCCATTGTAACTGAACCGATTGTGGAAAAATAGTCGAACATGGCGTTTTCGAAAGAAGAAAAACCGCGCTACAACCTTAAAGAAACCGAACGGTTATATCTTAAAAACTTTTAAAATGACGAGCGACCAAACATGAAATTTAAAAAATATATTTTATTCGATACGCCCCCTCCTTGAATTGAAAATACGCGAAAATTTTAAATCCCTTTAAATTGGCTGAAATTTTGCACAGAGATACTCAAGGCCACAATGAAAATACCGGCTAAATATGATATCGCAATACTTCTCCGTTAACCGGGAAATAGAGGGAGAAATTTGGAAATATTCAAAAATCCCTTAAAATCCAATAAAATGACATTTTTAATTTTTTAATTTCGCATTTATCGAAATGAAAATTATTGCTTGGTACTCGGGGGCTCCGATTACTTAAGAAAATCCACTTTTCGTTTAATTTTAGAACATTTTAATTTTCAGGAAATTACGAAAATTTATCAGAATTCGAATTTTTTTGAACATTCCCAACTTTAAAAATTCCTCAAAATTAACCTTCAAGGCTAATCGATCTCGAATTGCCATCAAAGTGTAGAGGAATGTTTGTTCTAAATAGGGACAGAGAAAAAGTGGACCGACGCTTTACACTGTTAAAATAAAAGCGAATCGAATTTGTAAAATCCGATTTTTCGACGTCCCGTAAGAATAAAGGCCATTGTAACTGAACCGATTGTGGAAAAATAGTCGAACATGGCGTTTTCGAAAGAAGAAAAACCGCGCTACAACCTTAAAGAAACCGAACGGTTATATCTTAAAAACTTTTACAATGACGAGCGACCAAATATGAAATTTAAAAAAATATTTTTTATTCGATACGCCCCCTCCTTGAATTGAAAATACGCGAAAATTTTAAATCCCTTTAAATTGGCTGAAATTTTGCACAGAGATACTCAAGGCCACAATGAAAATACCGGCTAAATATGATATCGCAATACTTCTCCGTTAACCGGGAAATAGAGGGAGAAATTTGGAAATATTCAAAAATCCCTTAAAATCCAATAAAATGACATTTTTAATTTTTTAATTTCGCATTTATCGAAATAAAAATTATTGCTTGGTACTCGGGGGCTCCGATTACTTAAGAAAATCCACTTTTCGTTTAATTTTAGAACATTTTAATTTTCAGGAAATTACGAAAATTTATCAGAATTCGAATTTTTTTGAACATTCCCAACTTTAAAAATTCCTCAAAATTAACCTTCAAGGCTAATCGATCTCGAATTGCCATCAAAGTGTAGAGGAATGTTTGTTCTAAATAGGGACAGAGAAAAAGTGGACCGACGCTTTACACTGTTAAAATAAAAGCGAATCGAATTTGTAAAATCCGATTTTTCGACGTCCCGTAAGAATAAAGGCCATTGTAACTGAACCGATTGTGGAAAAATAGTCGAACATGGCGTTTTCGAAAGAAGAAAAACCGCGCTACAACCTTAAAGAAACCGAACGGTTATATCTTAAAAACTTTTACAATGACGAGCGACCAAACATGAAATTTAAAAAAATATTTTTTATTCGATACGCCCCCTCCTTGAATTGAAAATACGCGAAAATTTTAAATCCCTTTAAATTGGCTGAAATTTTGCACAGAGATACTCAAGGCCACAATGAAAATACCGGCTAAATATGATATCGCAATACTTCTCCGTTAACCGGGAAATAGAGGGAGAAATTTGGAAATATTCAAAAATCCCTTAAAATCCAATAAAATGACATTTTTAATTTTTTAATTTCGCATTTATCGAAATAAAAATTATTGCTTGGTACTCGGGGGCTCCGATTACTTAAGAAAATCCACTTTTCGTTTAATTTTAGAACATTTTAATTTTCAGGAAATTACGAAAATTTATCAGAATTCGAATTTTTTTGAACATTCCCAACTTTAAAAATTCCTCAAAATTAACCTTCAAGGCTAATCGATCTCGAATTGCCATCAAAGTGTAGAGGAATGTTTGTTCTAAATAGAGACAGAGAAAAAGTGGACCGACGCTTTACACTGTTAAAATAAAAGCGAATCGAATTTGTAAAATCCGATTTTTCGACGTCCCGTAAGAATAAAGGCCATTGTAACTGAACCGATTGTGGAAAAATAGTCGAACATGGCGTTTTCGAAAGTAGAAAAACCGCGCTACAACCTTAAAGAAACCGAACGGTTATATCTTAAAAACTTTTACAATGACGAGCGACCAAACATGAAATTTAAAAAAATATTTTTTATTCGATACGCCCCCTCCTTGAATTGAAAATACGCGAAAATTTTAAATCCCTTTAAATTGGCTGAAATTTTGCACAGAGATACTCAAGGCCACAATGAAAATACCGGCTAAATATGATATCGCAATACTTCTCCGTTAACCGGGAAATAGAGGGAGAAATTTGGAAATATTCAAAAATCCCTTAAAATCCAATAAAATGACATTTTTAATTTTTTAATTTCGCATTTATCGAAATAAAAATTATTGCTTGGTACTCGGGGGCTCCGATTACTTAACAAAATCCACTTTTCGTTTAATTTTAGAACATTTTAATTTTCAGGAAATTACGAAAATTTATCAGAATTCGAATTTTTTTGAACATTCCCAACTTTAAAAATTCCTCAAAATTAACCTTCAAGGCTAATCGATCTCGAATTGCCATCAAAGTGTAGAGGAATGTTTGTTCTAAATAGAGACAGAGAAAAAGTGGACCGACGCTTTACACTGTTAAAATAAAAGCGAATCGAATTTGTAAAATCCGATTTTTCGACGTCCCGTAAGAATAAAGGCCATTGTAACTGAACCGATTGTGGAAAAATAGTCGAACATGGCGTTTTCGAAAGAAGAAAAACCGCGCTACAACCTTAAAGAAACCGAACGGTTATATCTTAAAAACTTTTACAATGACGAGCGACCAAACATGAAATTTAAAAAAATATTTTTTATTCGATACGCCCCCTCCTTGAATTGAAAATACGCGAAAATTTTAAATCCCTTTAAATTGGCTGAAATTTTGCACAGAGATACTCAAGGCCACAATGAAAATACCGGCTAAATATGATATCGCAATACTTCTCCGTTAACCGGGAAATAGAGGGAGAAATTTGGAAATATTCAAAAATCCCTTAAAATCCAATAAAATGACATTTTTAATTTTTTAATTTCGCATTTATCGAAATAAAAATTATTGCTTGGTACTCGGGGGCTCCGATTACTTAAGAAAATCCACTTTTCGTTTAATTTTAGAACATTTTAATTTTCAGGAAATTACGAAAATTTATCAGAATTCGAATTTTTTTGAACATTCCCAACTTTAAAAATTCCTCAAAATTAACCTTCAAGGCTAATCGATCTCGAATTGCCATCAAAGTGTAGAGGAATGTTTGTTCTAAATAGAGACAGAGAAAAAGTGGACCGACGCTTTACACTGTTAAAATAAAAGCGAATCGAATTTGTAAAATCCGATTTTTCGACGTCCCGTAAGAATAAAGGCCATTGTAACTGAACCGATTGTGGAAAAATAGTCGAACATGGCGTTTTCGAAAGAAGAAAAACCGCGCTACAACCTTAAAGAAACCGAACGGTTATATCTTAAAAACTTTTACAATGACGAGCGACCAAACATGAAATTTAAAAAAATATTTTTTATTCGATACGCCTCCTCCTTGAATTGAAAATACGCGAAAATTTTAAATTATTTAAGAAAATCCACTTTTCGTTTAATTTTAGAACATTTTAATTTTCAGGAAATTACGAAAATTTATCAGAATTCGAATTTTTTTGAACATTCCCAACTTTAAAAATTCCTCAAAATTAACCTTCAAGGCTAATCGATCTCGAATTGCCATCAAAGTGTAGAGGAATGTTTGTTCTAAATAGAGACAGAGAAAAAGTGGACCGACGCTTTACACTGTTAAAATAAAAGCGAATCGAATTTGTAAAATCCGATTTTTCGACGTCCCGTAAGAATAAAGGCCATTGTAACTGAACCGATTGTGGAAAAATAGTCAAACATGGCGTTTTCGAAAGAAGAAAAACCGCGCTACAACCTTAAAGAAACCGAACGGTTATATCTTAAAAACTTTTACAATGACGAGCGACCAAACATGAAATTTAAAAAAATATTTTTTATTCGATACGCCCCCTCCTTGAATTGAAAATACGCGAAAATTTTAAATCCCTTTAAATTGGCTGAAATTTTGCACAGAGATACTCAAGGCCACAATGAAAATACCGGCTAAATATGATATCGCAATACTACTCCGTTAACCGGGAAATAGAGGGAGAAATTTGGAAATATTCAAAAATCCCTTAAAATTAAATAAAATGACATTTTTAATTTTTTAATTTCGCATTTATCGAAATAAAAATTATTGCTTGGTACTCGGGGGCTCCGATTACTTAAGAAAATCCACTTTTCGTTTAATTTTAGAACATTTTAATTTTCAGGAAATTACGAAAATTTATCAGAATTCGAATTTTTTTGAACATTCCCAACTTTAAAAATTCCTCAAAATTAACCTTCAAGGCTAATCGATCTCGAATTGCCATCACAGTGTAGAGGAATGTTTGTTCTAAATAGAGACAGAGAAAAGGTGGACCGACGCTTTACACTGTTAAAATAAAAGCGAATCGAATTTGTAAAATCCGATTTTTCGACGTCCCGTAAGAATAAAGGCCATTGTAACTGAACCGATTGTGGAAAAATAGTCGAACATGGCGTTTTCGAAAGAAGAAAAACCGCGCTACAACCTTAAAGAAACCGAACGGTTATATCTTAAAAACTTTTAAAATGACGAGCGACCAAACATGAAATTTAAAAAAATATATTTTATTCGATACGCCCCCTCCTTGAATTGAAAATACGCGAAAATTTTAAATCCCTTTAAATTGGCTGAAATTTTGCACAGAGATACTCAAGGCCACAATGAAAATACCGGCTAAATATGATATCGCAATACTTCTCCGTTAACCGGGAAATAGAGGGAGAAATTTGGAAATATTCAAAAATCCCTTAAAATCCAAAAAAATGACATTTTTAATTTTTTAATTTCGCATTTATCGAAATAAAAATTATTGCTTGATACTCGGGGGCTCCGATTACTTAAGAAAATCCACTTTTCGTTTAATTTTAGAACATTTTAATTTTCAGGAAATTACGAAAATTTATCAGAATTCGAATTTTTTTGAACATTCCCAACTTTAAAAATTCCTCAAAATTAACCTTCAAGGCTAATCGATCTCGAATTGCCATCAAAGTGTAGAGGAATGTTTGTTCTAAATAGAGACAGAGAAAAAGTGGACCGACGCTTTACACTGTTAAAATAAAAGCGAATCGAATTTGTAAAATCCGATTTTTCGACGTCCCGTAAAAATAAAGGCCATTGTAACTGAACCGATTGTGGAAAAATAGTCGAACATGGCGTTTTCGAAAGAAGAAAAACCGCGCTACAACCTTAAAGAAACCGAACGGTTATATCTTAAAAACTTTTACAATGACGAGCGACCAAACATGAAATTTAAAAAAATATTTTTTATTCGATACGCCCCCTCCTTGAATTGAAAATACGCGGAAATTTTAAATCCCTTTAAATTGGCTGAAATTTTGCACAGAGATACTCAAGGCCACAATGAAAATACCGGCTAAATATGATATCGCAATACTTCTCCGTTAACCGGGAAATAGAGGGAGAAATTTGGAAATATTCAAAAATCCCTTAAAATCCAATAAAATGACATTTTTAATTTTTTAATTTCGCATTTATCGAAATAAAAATTATTGCTTGGTACTCGGGGGCTCCGATTACTTAAGAAAATCCACTTTTCGTTTAATTTTAGAACATTTTAATTTTCAGGAAATTACGAAAATTTATCAGAATTCGAATTTTTTTGAACATTCCCAACTTTAAAAATTCCTCAAAATTAACCTTCAAGGCTAATCGATCTCGAATTGCCATCACAGTGTAGAGGAATGTTTGTTCTAAATAGAGACAGAGAAAAGGTGGACCGACGCTTTACACTGTTAAAATAAAAGCGAATCGAATTTGTAAAATCCGATTTTTCGACGTCCCGTAAGAATAAAGGCCATTGTAACTGAACCGATTGTGGAAAAATAGTCGAACATGGCGTTTTCGAAAGAAGAAAAACCGCGCTACAACCTTAAAGAAACCGAACGGTTATATCTTAAAAACTTTTACAATGACGAGCGACCAAACATGAAATTTAAAAAAATATTTTTTATTCGATACGCCCCCTCCTCGAATTGAAAATACGCGAAAATTTTAAATCCCTTTAAATTGGCTGAAATTTTGCACAGAGATACTCAAGGCCACAATGAAAATACCGGCTAAATATGATATCGCAATACTTCTCCGTTAACCGGGAAATAGAGGGAGAAATTTGGAAATATTCAAAAATCCCTTAAAATCCAAAAAAATGACATTTTTAATTTTTTAATTTCGCATTTATCGAAATAAAAATTATTGCTTGGTACTCGGGGGCTCCGATTACTTAAGAAAATCCACTTTTCGTTTAATTTTAGAACATTTTAATTTTCAGGAAATTACGAAAATTTATCAGAATTCGAATTTTTTTGAACATTCCCAACTTTAAAAATTCCTCAAAATTAACCTTCAAGGCTAATCGATCTCGAATTGCCATCAAAGTGTAGAGGAATGTTTGTTCTAAATAGAGACAGAGAAAAAGTGGACCGACGCTTTACACTGTTAAAATAAAAGCGAATCGAATTTGTAAAATCCGATTTTTCGACGTCCCGTAAGAATAAAGGCCATTGTAACTGAACCGATTGTGGAAAAATAGTCGAACATGGCGTTTTCGAAAGAAGAAGAACCGCGCTACAACCTTAAAGAAACCGAACGGTTATATCTTAAAAACTTTTACAATGACGAGCGACCAAACATGAAATTTAAAAAAATATTTTTTATTCGATACGCCCCCTCCTTGAATTGAAAATACGCGAAAATTTTAAATCCCTTTAAATTGGCTGAAATTTTGCACAGAGATACTCAAGGCCACAATGAAAATACCGGCTAAATATGATATCCCAATACTTCTCCGTTAACCGGGAAATAGAGGGAGAAATTTGGAAATATTCAAAAATCCCTTAAATTCCAAAAAAATGACATTTTTAATTTTTTAATTTCGCATTTATCGAAATAAAAATTATTGCTTGGTACTCGGGGGCTCCGATTATTTAAGAAAATCCACTTTTCGTTTAATTTTAGAACATTTTAATTTTCAGGAAATTACGAAAATTTATCAGAATTCGAATTTTTTTGAACATTCCCAACTTTAAAAATTCCTCAAAATTAACCTTCAAGGCTAATCGATCTCGAATTGCCATCAAAGTGTAGAGGAATGTTTGTTCTAAATAGAGACAGAGAAAAAGTGGACCGACGCTTTACACTGTTAAAATAAAAGCGAATCGAATTTGTAAAATCCGATTTTTCGACGTCCCGTAAGAATAAAGGCCATTGTAACTGAACCGATTGTGGAAAAATAGTCGAACATGGCGTTTTCGAAAGAAGAAAAACCGCGCTACAACCTTAAAGAAACCGAACGGTTATATCTTAAAAACTTTTACAATGACGAGCGACCAAACATGAAATTTAAAAAAATATTTTTTATTCGATACGCCCCCTCCTTGAATTGAAAATACGCGAAAATTTTAAATCCCTTTAAATTGGCTGAAATTTTGCACAGAGATACTCAAGGCCACAATGAAAATACCGGCTAAATATGATATCCCAATACTTCTCCGTTAACCGGGAAATAGAGGGAGAAATTTGGAAATATTCAAAAATCCCTTAAATTCCAAAAAAATGACATTTTTAATTTTTTAATTTCGCATTTATCGAAATAAAAATTATTGCTTGGTACTCGGGGGCTCCGATTATTTAAGAAAATCCACTTTTCGTTTAATTTTAGAACATTTTAATTTTCAGGAAATTACGAAAATTTATCAGAATTCGAATTTTTTTGAACATTCCCAACTTTAAAAATTCCTCAAAATTAACCTTCAAGGCTAATCGATCTCGAATTGCCATCAAAGTGTAGAGGAATGTTTGTTCTAAATAGAGACAGAGAAAAAGTGGACCGACGCTTTACACTGTTAAAATAAAAGCGAATCGAATTTGTAAAATCCGATTTTTCGACGTCCCGTAAGAATAAAGGCCATTGTAACTGAACCGATTGTGGAAAAATAGTCGAACATGGCGTTTTCGAAAGAAGAAAAACCGCGCTACAACCTTAAAGAAACCGAACGGTTATATCTTAAAAACTTTTACAATGACGAGCGACCAAACATGAAATTTAAAAAAATATTTTTTATTCGATACGCCCCCTCCTTGAATTGAAAATACGCGAAAATTTTAAATCCCTTTAAATTGGCTGAAATTTTGCACAGAGATACTCAAGGCCACAATGAAAATACCGGCTAAATATGATATCGCAATACTTCTCCGTTAACCGGGAAATAGAGGGAGAAATTTGGAAATATTCAAAAATCCCTTAAAATCCAATAATATGACATTTTTAATTTTTTAATTTCGCATTTATCGAAATAAAAATTATTGCTTGGTACTCGGGGGCTCCGACTACTTAAGAAAATCCACTTTTCGTTTAATTTTAGAACATTTTAATTTTCAGGAAATTACGAAAATTTATCAGAATTCGAATTTTTTTGAACATTCCCAACTTTAAAAATTCCTCAAAATTAACCTTCAAGGCTAATCGATCTCGAATTGCCATCAAAGTGTAGAGGAATGTTTGTTCTAAATAGAGACAGAGAAAAAGTGGACCGACGCTTTACACTGTTAAAATAAAAGCGAATCGAATTTGTAAAATCCGATTTTTCGACGTCCCGTAAGAATAAAGGCCATTGTAACTGAACCGATTGTGGAAAAATAGTCGAACATGGCGTTTTCGAAAGAAGAAAACCCGCGCTACAACCTTAAAGAAACCGAACGGTTATATCTTAAAAACTTTTACAATGACGAGCGACCAAACATGAAATTTAAAAAAATATTTTTTATTCGATACGCCCCCTCCTTGAATTGAAAATACGCGAAAATTTTAAATCCCTTTAAATTGGCTGAAATTTTGCACAGAGATACTCAAGGCCACAATGAAAATACCGGCTAAATATGATATCGCAATACTTCTCCGTTAACCGGGAAATAGAGGGAGAAATTTGGAAATATTCAAAAATCCCTTAAAATCCAAAAAAATGACATTTTTAATTTTTTAATTTCGCATTTATCGAAATAAAAATTATTGCTTGGTACTCGGGGGCTCCGATTACTTAAGAAAATCCACTTTTCGTTTAATTTTAGAACATTTTAATTTTCAGGAAATTACGAAAATTTATCAGAATTCGAATTTTTTTGAACATTCCCAACTTTAAAAATTCCTCAAAATTAACCTTCAAGGCTAATCGATCTCGAATTGCCATCAAAGTGTAGAGGAATGTTTGTTCTAAATAGAGACAGAGAAAAAGTGGACCGACGCTTTACACTGTTAAAATAAAAGCGAATCGAATTTGTAAAATCCGATTTTTCGACGTCCCGTAAGAATAAAGGCCATTGTAACTGAACCGATTGTGGAAAAATAGTCGAACATGGCGTTTTCGAAAGAAGAAAACCCGCGCTACAACCTTAAAGAAACCGAACGGTTATATCTTAAAAACTTTTACAATGACGAGCGACCAAACATGAAATTTAAAAAAATATTTTTTATTCGATACGCCCCCTCCTTGAATTGAAAATACGCGAAAATTTTAAATCCCTTTAAATTGGCTGAAATTTTGCACAGAGATACTCAAGGCCACAATGAAAATACCGGCTAAATATGATATCGCAATACTTCTCCGTTAACCGGGAAATAGAGGGAGAAATTTGGAAATATTCAAAAATCCCTTAAAATCCAAAAAAATGACATTTTTAATTTTTTAATTTCGCATTTATCGAAATAAAAATTATTGCTTGGTACTCGGGGGCTCCGATTACTTAAGAAAATCCACTTTTCGTTTAATTTTAGAACATTTTAATTTTCAGGAAATTACGAAAATTTATCAGAATTCGAATTTTTTTGAACATTCCCAACTTTAAAAATTCCTCAAAATTAACCTTCAAGGCTAATCGATCTCGAATTGCCATCAAAGTGTAGAGGAATGTTTGTTCTAAATAGAGACAGAGAAAAAGTGGACCGACGCTTTACACTGTTAAAATAAAAGCGAATCGAATTTGTAAAATCCGATTTTTCGACGTCCCGTAAGAATAAAGGCCATTGTAACTGAACCGATTGTGGAAAAATAGTCGAACATGGCGTTTTCGAAAGAAGAAAACCCGCGCTACAACCTTAAAGAAACCGAACGGTTATATCTTAAAAACTTTTACAATGACGAGCGACCAAACATGAAATTTAAAAAAATATTTTTTATTCGATACGCGAAAATTTTAAATCCCTTTAAATTGGCTGAAATTTTGCACAGAGATACTCAAGGCCACAATGAAAATACCGGCTAAATATGATATCGCAATACTTCTCCGTTAACCGGGAAATAGAGGGAGAAATTTGGAAATATTCAAAAATCCCTTAAAATCCAATAAAATGACATTTTTAATTTTTTAATTTCGCATTTATCGAAATAAAAATTATTGCTTGGTACTCGGGGGCTCCGATTACTTAAGAAAATCCACTTTTCGTTTAATTTTAGAACATTTTAATTTTCAGGAAATTACGAAAATTTATCAGAATTCGAATTTTTTTGAACATTCCCAACTTTAAAAATTCCTCAAAATTAACCTTCAAGGCTAATCGATCTCGAATTGCCATCAAAGTGTAGAGGAATGTTTGTTCTAAATAGAGACAGAGAAAAAGTGGACCGACGCTTTACACTGTTAAAATAAAAGCGAATCGAATTTGTAAAATCCGATTTTTCGACGTCCCGTAAGAATAAAGGCCATTGTAACTGAACCGATTGTGGAAAAATAGTCGAACATGGCGTTTTCGAAAGAAGAAAACCCGCGCTACAACCTTAAAGAAACCGAACGGTTATATCTTAAAAACTTTTACAATGACGAGCGACCAAACATGAAATTTAAAAAAATATTTTTTATTCGATACGCGAAAATTTTAAATCCCTTTAAATTGGCTGAAATTTTGCACAGAGATACTCAAGGCCACAATGAAAATACCGGCTAAATATGATATCGCAATACTTCTCCGTTAACCGGGAAATAGAGGGAGAAATTTGGAAATATTCAAAAATCCCTTAAAATCCAAAAAAATGACATTTTTAATTTTTTAATTTCGCATTTATCGAAATAAAAATTATTGCTTGGTACTCGGGGGCTCCGATTACTTAAGAAAATCCACTTTTCGTTTAATTTTAGAACATTTTAATTTTCAGGAAATTACGAAAATTTATCAGAATTCGAATTTTTTTGAACATTCCCAACTTTAAAAATTCCTCAAAATTAACCTTCAAGGCTAATCGATCTCGAATTGCCATCAAAGTGTAGAGGAATGTTTGTTCTAAATAGAGACAGAGAAAAAGTGGACCGACGCTTTACACTGTTAAAATAAAAGCGAATCGAATTTGTAAAATCCGATTTTTCGACGTCCCGTAAGAATAAAGGCCATTGTAACTGAACCGATTGTGGAAAAATAGTCGAACATGGCGTTTTCGAAAGAAGAAAACCCGCGCTACAACCTTAAAGAAACCGAACGGTTATATCTTAAAAACTTTTACAATGACGAGCGACCAAACATGAAATTTAAAAAAATATTTTTTATTCGATACGCCCCCTCCTTGAATTGAAAATACGCGAAAATTTTAAATCCCTTTAAATTGGCTGAAATTTTGCACAGAGATACTCAAGGCCACAATGAAAATACCGGCTAAATATGATATCGCAATACTTCTCCGTTAACCGGGAAATAGAGGGAGAAATTTGGAAATATTCAAAAATCCCTTAAAATCCAAAAAAATGACATTTTTAATTTTTTAATTTCGCATTTATCGAAATAAAAATTATTGCTTGGTACTCGGGGGCTCCGATTACTTAAGAAAATCCACTTTTCGTTTAATTTTAGAACATTTTAATTTTCAGGAAATTACGAAAATTTATCAGAATTCGAATTTTTTTGAACATTCCCAACTTTAAAAATTCCTCAAAATTAACCTTCAAGGCTAATCGATCTCGAATTGCCATCAAAGTGTAGAGGAATGTTTGTTCTAAATAGAGACAGAGAAAAAGTGGACCGACGCTTTACACTGTTAAAATAAAAGCGAATCGAATTTGTAAAATCCGATTTTTCGACGTCCCGTAAGAATAAAGGCCATTGTAACTGAACCGATTGTGGAAAAATAGTCGAACATGGCGTTTTCGAAAGAAGAAAACCCGCGCTACAACCTTAAAGAAACCGAACGGTTATATCTTAAAAACTTTTACAATGACGAGCGACCAAACATGAAATTTAAAAAAATATTTTTTATTCGATACGCCCCCTCCTTGAATTGAAAATACGCGAAAATTTTAAATCCCTTTAAATTGGCTGAAATTTTGCACAGAGATACTCAAGGCCACAATGAAAATACCGGCTAAATATGATATCGCAATACTTCTCCGTTAACCGGGAAATAGAGGGAGAAATTTGGAAATATTCAAAAATCCCTTAAAATCCAAAAAAATGACATTTTTAATTTTTTAATTTCGCATTTATCGAAATAAAAATTATTGCTTGGTACTCGGGGGCTCCGATTACTTAAGAAAATCCACTTTTCGTTTAATTTTAGAACATTTTAATTTTCAGGAAATTACGAAAATTTATCAGAATTCGAATTTTTTTGAACATTCCCAACTTTAAAAATTCCTCAAAATTAACCTTCAAGGCTAATCGATCTCGAATTGCCATCAAAGTGTAGAGGAATGTTTGTTCTAAATAGAGACAGAGAAAAAGTGGACCGACGCTTTACACTGTTAAAATAAAAGCGAATCGAATTTGTAAAATCCGATTTTTCGACGTCCCGTAAGAATAAAGGCCATTGTAACTGAACCGATTGTGGAAAAATAGTCGAACATGGCGTTTTCGAAAGAAGAAAACCCGCGCTACAACCTTAAAGAAACCGAACGGTTATATCTTAAAAACTTTTACAATGACGAGCGACCAAACATGAAATTTAAAAAAATATTTTTTATTCGATACGCGAAAATTTTAAATCCCTTTAAATTGGCTGAAATTTTGCACAGAGATACTCAAGGCCACAATGAAAATACCGGCTAAATATGATATCGCAATACTTCTCCGTTAACCGGGAAATAGAGGGAGAAATTTGGAAATATTCAAAAATCCCTTAAAATCCAAAAAAATGACATTTTTAATTTTTTAATTTCGCATTTATCGAAATAAAAATTATTGCTTGATACTCGGGGGCTCCGATTACTTAAGAAAATCCACTTTTCGTTTAATTTTAGAACATTTTAATTTTCAGGAAATTACGAAAATTTATCAGAATTCGAATTTTTTTGAACATTCCCAACTTTAAAAATTCCTCAAAATTAACCTTCAAGGCTAATCGATCTCGAATTGCCATCAAAGTGTAGAGGAATGTTTGTTCTAAATAGAGACAGAGAAAAAGTGGACCGACGCTTTACACTGTTAAAATAAAAGCGAATCGAATTTGTAAAATCCGATTTTTCGACGTCCCGTAAGAATAAAGGCCATTGTAACTGAACCGATTGTGGAAAAATAGTCGAACATGGCGTTTTCGAAAGAAGAAAAACCGCGCTACAACCTTAAAGAAACCGAACGGTTATATCTTAAAAACTTTTACAATGACGAGCGACCAAACATGAAATTTAAAAAAATATTTTTTATTCGATACGCCCCCTCCTTGAATTGAAAATACGCGAAAATTTTAAATCCCTTTAAATTGGCTGAAATTTTGCACAGAGATACTCAAGGCCACAATGAAAATACCGGCTAAATATGATATCGCAATACTTCTCCGTTAACCGGGAAATAGAGGGAGAAATTTGGAAATATTCAAAAATCCCTTAAAATCCAAAAAAATGACATTTTTAATTTTTTAATTTCGCATTTATCGAAATAAAAATTATTGCTTGATACTCGGGGGCTCCGATTACTTAAGAAAATCCACTTTTCGTTTAATTTTAGAACATTTTAATTTTCAGGAAATTACGAAAATTTATCAGAATTCGAATTTTTTTGAACATTCCCAACTTTAAAAATTCCTCAAAATTAACCTTCAAGGCTAATCGATCTCGAATTGCCATCAAAGTGTAGAGGAATGTTTGTTCTAAATAGAGACAGAGAAAAAGTGGACCGACGCTTTACACTGTTAAAATAAAAGCGAATCGAATTTGTAAAATCCGATTTTTCGACGTCCCGTAAGAATAAAGGCCATTGTAACTGAACCGATTGTGGAAAAATAGTCGAACATGGCGTTTTCGAAAGAAGAAAAACCGCGCTACAACCTTAAAGAAACCGAACGGTTATATCTTAAAAACTTTTACAATGACGAGCGACCAAACATGAAATTTAAAAAAATATTTTTTATTCGATACGCCCCCTCCTTGAATTGAAAATACGCGAAAATTTTAAATCCCTTTAAATTGGCTGAAATTTTGCACAGAGATACTCAAGGCCACAATGAAAATACCGGCTAAATATGATATCGCAATACTTCTCCGTTAACCGGGAAATAGAGGGAGAAATTTGGAAATATTCAAAAATCCCTTAAAATCCAAAAAAATGACATTTTTAATTTTTTAATTTCGCATTTATCGAAATAAAAATTATTGCTTGATACTCGGGGGCTCCGATTACTTAAGAAAATCCACTTTTCGTTTAATTTTAGAACATTTTAATTTTCAGGAAATTACGAAAATTTATCAGAATTCGAATTTTTTTGAACATTCCCAACTTTAAAAATTCCTCAAAATTAACCTTCAAGGCTAATCGATCTCGAATTGCCATCAAAGTGTAGAGGAATGTTTGTTCTAAATAGAGACAGAGAAAAAGTGGACCGACGCTTTACACTGTTAAAATAAAAGCGAATCGAATTTGTAAAATCCGATTTTTCGACGTCCCGTAAGAATAAAGGCCATTGTAACTGAACCGATTGTGGAAAAATAGTCGAACATGGCGTTTTCGAAAGAAGAAAAACCGCGCTACAACCTTAAAGAAACCGAACGGTTATATCTTAAAAACTTTTACAATGACGAGCGACCAAACATGAAATTTAAAAAAATATTTTTTATTCGATACGCCCCCTCCTTGAATTGAAAATACGCGAAAATTTTAAATCCCTTTAAATTGGCTGAAATTTTGCACAGAGATACTCAAGGCCACAATGAAAATACCGGCTAAATATGATATCGCAATACTTCTCCGTTAACCGGGAAATAGAGGGAGAAATTTGGAAATATTCAAAAATCCCTTAAAATCCAAAAAAATGACATTTTTAATTTTTTAATTTCGCATTTATCGAAATAAAAATTATTGCTTGATACTCGGGGGCTCCGATTACTTAAGAAAATCCACTTTTCGTTTAATTTTAGAACATTTTAATTTTCAGGAAATTACGAAAATTTATCAGAATTCGAATTTTTTTGAACATTCCCAACTTTAAAAATTCCTCAAAATTAACCTTCAAGGCTAATCGATCTCGAATTGCCATCAAAGTGTAGAGGAATGTTTGTTCTAAATAGAGACAGAGAAAAAGTGGACCGACGCTTTACACTGTTAAAATAAAAGCGAATCGAATTTGTAAAATCCGATTTTTCGACGTCCCGTAAGAATAAAGGCCATTGTAACTGAACCGATTGTGGAAAAATAGTCGAACATGGCGTTTTCGAAAGAAGAAAAACCGCGCTACAACCTTAAAGAAACCGAACGGTTATATCTTAAAAACTTTTACAATGACGAGCGACCAAACATGAAATTTAAAAAAATATTTTTTATTCGATACGCCCCCTCCTTGAATTGAAAATACGCGAAAATTTTAAATCCCTTTAAATTGGCTGAAATTTTGCACAGAGATACTCAAGGCCACAATGAAAATACCGGCTAAATATGATATCGCAATACTTCTCCGTTAACCGGGAAATAGAGGGAGAAATTTGGAAATATTCAAAAATCCCTTAAAATCCAAAAAAATGACATTTTTAATTTTTTAATTTCGCATTTATCGAAATAAAAATTATTGCTTGATACTCGGGGGCTCCGATTACTTAAGAAAATCCACTTTTCGTTTAATTTTAGAACATTTTAATTTTCAGGAAATTACGAAAATTTATCAGAATTCGAATTTTTTTGAACATTCCCAACTTTAAAAATTCCTCAAAATTAACCTTCAAGGCTAATCGATCTCGAATTGCCATCAAAGTGTAGAGGAATGTTTGTTCTAAATAGAGACAGAGAAAAAGTGGACCGACGCTTTACACTGTTAAAATAAAAGCGAATCGAATTTGTAAAATCCGATTTTTCGGCGTCCCGTAAGAATAAAGGCCATTGTAACTGAACCGATTGTGGAAAAATAGTCGAACATGGCGTTTTCGAAAGAAGAAAAACCGCGCTACAACCTTAAAGAAACCGAACGGTTATATCTTAAAAACTTTTACAATGACGAGCGACCAAACATGAAATTTAAAAAAATATTTTTTATTCGATACGCCCCCTCCTTGAATTGAAAATACGCGAAAATTTTAAATCCCTTTAAATTGGCTGAAATTTTGCACAGAGATACTCAAGGCCACAATGAAAATACCGGCTAAATACGATATCGCAATACTTCTCCGTTAACCGGGAAATAGAGGGAGAAATTTGGAAATATTCAAAAATCCCTTAAATTCCATAAAAATGACATTTTTAATTTTTTAATTTCGCATTTATCGAAATAAAAATTATTGCTTGGTACTCGGGGGCTCCGATTACTTAAGAAAATCCACTTTTCGTTTAATTTTAGAACATTTTAATTTTCAGGAAATTACGAAAATTTATCAGAATTCGAATTTTTTTGAACATTCCCAACTTTAAAAATTCCTCAAAATTAACCTTCAAGGCTAATCGATCTCGAATTGCCATCAAAGTGTAGAGGAATGTTTGTTCTAAATAGAGACAGAGAAAAAGTGGACCGACGCTTTACACTGTTAAAATAA
Organism: Hermaeophaga mercurialis; assembly: GCA_951812935.1. Classification (NCBI taxonomy): domain Eukaryota; kingdom Metazoa; phylum Arthropoda; class Insecta; order Coleoptera; family Chrysomelidae; genus Hermaeophaga; species Hermaeophaga mercurialis. The sequence continues at coordinate 50,998,440 of OX638360.1, read as the reverse complement.
AAGCGAATCGAATTTGTAAAATCCGATTTTTCGACGTCCCGTAAGAATAAAGGCCATTGTAACTGAACCGATTGTGGAAAAATAGTCGAACATGGCGTTTTCGAAAGAAGAAAAACCGCGCTACAACCTTAAAGAAACCGAACGGTTATATCTTAAAAACTTTTACAATGACGAGCGACCAAACATGAAATTTAAAAAAATATTTTTTATTCGATACGCCCCCTCCTTGAATTGAAAATACGCGAAAATTTTAAATCCCTTTAAATTGGCTGAAATTTTGCACAGAGATACTCAAGGCCACAATGAAAATACCGGCTAAATATGATATCGCAATACTTCTCCGTTAACCGGGAAATAGAGGGAGAAATTTGGAAATATTCAAAAATCCCTTAAAATCCAAAAAAATGACATTTTTAATTTTTTAATTTCGCATTTATCGAAATAAAAATTATTGCTTGATACTCGGGGGCTCCGATTACTTAAGAAAATCCACTTTTCGTTTAATTTTAGAACATTTTAATTTTCAGGAAATTACGAAAATTTATCAGAATTCGAATTTTTTTGAACATTCCCAACTTTAAAAATTCCTCAAAATTAACCTTCAAGGCTAATCGATCTCGAATTGCCATCAAAGTGTAGAGGAATGTTTGTTCTAAATAGAGACAGAGAAAAAGTGGACCGACGCTTTACACTGTTAAAATAAAAGCGAATCGAATTTGTAAAATCCGATTTTTCGACGTCCCGTAAGAATAAAGGCCATTGTAACTGAACCGATTGTGGAAAAATAGTCGAACATGGCGTTTTCGAAAGAAGAAAAACCGCGCTACAACCTTAAAGAAACCGAACGGTTATATCTTAAAAACTTTTACAATGACGAGCGACCAAACATGAAATTTAAAAAAATATTTTTTATTCGATACGCCCCCTCCTTGAATTGAAAATACGCGAAAATTTTAAATCCCTTTAAATTGGCTGAAATTTTGCACAGAGATACTCAAGGCCACAATGAAAATACCGGCTAAATATGATATCGCAATACTTCTCCGTTAACCGGGAAATAGAGGGAGAAATTTGGAAATATTCAAAAATCCCTTAAAATCCAAAAAAATGACATTTTTAATTTTTTAATTTCGCATTTATCGAAATAAAAATTATTGCTTGGTACTCGATGGCTCCGATTACTTAAGAAAATCCACTTTTCGTTTAATTTTAGAACATTTTAATTTTCAGGAAATTACGAAAATTTATCAGAATTCGAATTTTTTTGAACATTCCCAACTTTAAAAATTCCTCAAAATTAACCTTCAAGGCTAATCGATCTCGAATTGCCATCAAAGTGTAGAGGAATGTTTGTTCTAAATAGGGACAGAGAAAAAGTGGACCGACGCTTTACACTGTTAAAATAAAAGCGAATCGAATTTGTAAAATCCGATTTTTCGACGTCCCGTAAGAATAAAGGCCATTGTAACTGAACCGATTGTGGAAAAATAGTCGAACATGGCGTTTTCGAAAGAAGAAAAACCGCGCTACAACCTTAAAGAAACCGAACGGTTATATCTTAAAAACTTTTACAATGACGAGCGACCAAACATGAAATTTAAAAAAATATTTTTTATTCGATACGCCCCCTCCTTGAATTGAAAATACGCGAAAATTTTAAATCCCTTTAAATTGGCTGAAATTTTGCACAGAGATACTCAAGGCCACAATGAAAATACCGGCTAAATATGATATCGCAATACTTCTCCGTTAACCGGGAAATAGAGGGAGAAATTTGGAAATATTCAAAAATCCCTTAAAATCCAATAAAATGACATTTTTAATTTTTTAATTTCGCATTTATCGAAATAAAAATTATTGCTTGGTACTCGGGGGCTCCGATTACTTAAGAAAATCCACTTTTCGTTTAATTTTAGAACATTTTAATTTTCAGGAAATTACGAAAATTTATCAGAATTCGAATTTTTTTGAACATTCCCAACTTTAAAAATTCCTCAAAATTAACCTTCAAGGCTAATCGATCTCGAATTGCCATCAAAGTGTAGAGGAATGTTTGTTCTAAATAGAGACAGAGAAAAAGTGGACCGACGCTTTACACTGTTAAAATAAAAGCGAATCGAATTTGTAAAATCCGATTTTTCGACGTCCCGTAAGAATAAAGGCCATTGTAACTGAACCGATTGTGGAAAAATAGTCGAACATGGCGTTTTCGAAAGAAGAAAAACCGCGCTACAACCTTAAAGAAACCGAACGGTTATATCTTAAAAACTTTTACAATGACGAGCGACCAAACATGAAATTACGAAAATTTATCAGAATTCGAATTTTTTTGAACATTCCCAACTTTAAAAATTCCTCAAAATTAACCTTCAAGGCTAATCGATCTCGAATTGCCATCAAAGTGTAGAGGAATGTTTGTTCTAAATAGAGACAGAGAAAAAGTGGACCGACGCTTTACACTGTTAAAATAAAAGCGAATCGAATTTGTAAAATCCGATTTATCGACGTCCCGTAAGAATAAAGGCCATTGTAACTGAACCGATTGTGGAAAAATAGTCGAACATGGCGTTTTCGAAAGAAGAAAAACCGCGCTACAACCTTAAAGAAACCGAACGGTTATATCTTAAAAACTTTTACAATGACGAGCGACCAAACATGAAATTACGAAAATTTATCAGAATTCGAATTTTTTTGAACATTCCCAACTTTAAAAATTCCTCAAAATTAACCTTCAAGGCTAATCGATCTCGAATTGCCATCAAAGTGTAGAGGAATGTTTGTTCTAAATAGAGACAGAGAAAAAGTGGACCGACGCTTTACACTGTTAAAATAAAAGCGAATCGAATTTGTAAAATCCGATTTTTCGACGTCCCGTAAGAATAAAGGCCATTGTAACTGAACCGATTGTGGAAAAATAGTCGAACATGGCGTTTTCGAAAGAAGAAAAACCGCGCTACAACCTTAAAGAAACCGAACGGTTATATCTTAAAAACTTTTACAATGACGAGCGACCAAACATGAAATTACGAAAATTTATCAGAATTCGAAATTTTTTGAACATTCCCAACTTTAAAAATTCCTCAAAATTAACCTTCAAGGCTAATCGATCTCGAATTGCCATCAAAGTGTAGAGGAATGTTTGTTCTAAATAGAGACAGAGAAAAAGTGGACCGACGCTTTACACTGTTAAAATAAAAGCGAATCGAATTTGTAAAATCCGATTTTTCGACGTCCCGTAAGAATAAAGGCCATTGTAACTGAACCGATTGTGGAAAAATAGTCGAACATGGCGTTTTCGAAAGAAGAAAAACCGCGCTACAACCTTAAAGAAACCGAACGGTTATATCTTAAAAACTTTTACAATGACGAGCGACCAAACATGAAATTACGAAAATTTATCAGAATTCGAATTTTTTTGAACATTCCCAACTTTAAAAATTCCTCAAAATTAACCTTCAAGGCTAATCGATCTCGAATTGCCATCAAAGTGTAGAGGAATGTTTGTTCTAAATAGAGACAGAGAAAAAGTGGACCGACGCTTTACACTGTTAAAATAAAAGCGAATCGAATTTGTAAAATCCGATTTTTCGACGTCCCGTAAGAATAAAGGCCATTGTAACTGAACCGATTGTGGAAAAATAGTCGAACATGGCGTTTTCGAAAGAAGAAAACCCGCGCTACAACCTTAAAGAAACCGAACGGTTATATCTTAAAAACTTTTACAATGACGAGCGACCAAACATGAAATTTAAAAAAATATTTTTTATTCGATACGCGAAAATTTTAAATCCCTTTAAATTGGCTGAAATTTTGCACAGAGATACTCAAGGCCACAATGAAAATACCGGCTAAATATGATATCGCAATACTTCTCCGTTAACCGGGAAATAGAGGGAGAAATTTGGAAATATTCAAAAATCCCTTAAAATCCAATAAAATGACATTTTTAATTTTTTAATTTCGCATTTATCGAAATAAAAATTATTGCTTGGTACTCGGGGGCTCCGATTACTTAAGAAAATCCACTTTTCGTTTAATTTTAGAACATTTTAATTTTCAGGAAATTACGAAAATTTATCAGAATTCGAATTTTTTTGAACATTCCCAACTTTAAAAATTCCTCAAAATTAACCTTCAAGGCTAATCGATCTCGAATTGCCATCAAAGTGTAGAGGAATGTTTGTTCTAAATAGAGACAGAGAAAAAGTGGACCGACGCTTTACACTGTTAAAATAAAAGCGAATCGAATTTGTAAAATCCGATTTTTCGACGTCCCGTAAGAATAAAGGCCATTGTAACTGAACCGATTGTGGAAAAATAGTCGAACATGGCGTTTTCGAAAGAAGAAAAACCGCGCTACAACCTTAAAGAAACCGAACGGTTATATCTTAAAAACTTTTACAATGACGAGCGACCAAACATGAAATTTAAAAAAATATTTTTTATTCGATACGCCCCCTCCTTGAATTGAAAATACGCGAAAATTTTAAATCCCTTTAAATTGGCTGAAATTTTGCACAGAGATACTCAAGGCCACAATGAAAATACCGGCTAAATATGATATCGCAATACTTCTCCGTTAACCGGGAAATAGAGGGAGAAATTTGGAAATATTCAAAAATCCCTTAAAATCCAATAAAATGACATTTTTAATTTTTTAATTTCGCATTTATCGAAATAAAAATTATTGCTTGGTACTCGGGGGCTCCGATTACTTAAGAAAATCCACTTTTCGTTTAATTTTCGAACATTTTAATTTTCAGGAAATTACGAAAATTTATCAGAATTCGAATTTTTTTGAACATTCCCAACTTTAAAAATTCCTCAAAATTAACCTTCAAGGCTAATCGATCTCGAATTGCCATCAAAGTGTAGAGGAATGTTTGTTCTAAATAGAGACAGAGAAAAAGTGGACCGACGCTTTACACTGTTAAAATAAAAGCGAATCGAATTTGTAAAATCCGATTTTTCGACGTCCCGTAAGAATAAAGGCCATTGTAACTGAACCGATTGTGGAAAAATAGTCGAACATGGCGTTTTCGAAAGAAGAAAAACCGCGCTACAACCCTAAAGAAACCGAACGGTTATATCTTAAAAACTTTTACAATGACGAGCGACCAAACATGAAATTACGAAAATTTATCAGAATTCGAATTTTTTTGAACATTCCCAACTTTAAAAATTCCTCAAAATTAACCTTCAAGGCTAATCGATCTCGAATTGCCATCAAAGTGTAGAGGAATGTTTGTTCTAAATAGAGACAGAGAAAAAGTGGACCGACGCTTTACACTGTTAAAATAAAAGCGAATCGAATTTGTAAAATCCGATATTTCGACGTCCCGTAAGAATAAAGGCCATTGTAACTGAACCGATTGTGGAAAAATAGTCGAACATGGCGTTTTCGAAAGAAAAAAACCGCGCTACAACCTTAAAGAAACCGAACGGTTATATCTTAAAAACTTTTACAATGACGAGCGACCAAACATGAAATTTAAAAAAATATTTTTTATTCGATACGCCCCCTCCTTGAATTGAAAATACGCGAAAATTTTAAATCCCTTTAAATTGGCTGAAATTTTGCACAGAGATACTCAAGGCCACAATGAAAATACCGGCTAAATATGATATCGCAATACTTCTCCGTTAACCGGGAAATAGAGGGAGAAATTTGGAAATATTCAAAAATCCCTTAAAATCCAATAAAATGACATTTTTAATTTTTTAATTTCGCATTTATCGAAATAAAAATTATTGCTTGGTACTCGGGGGCTCCGATTACTTAAGAAAATCCACTTTTCGTTTAATTTTAGAACATTTTAATTTTCAGGAAATTACGAAAATTTATCAGAATTCGAATTTTTTTGAACATTCCCAACTTTAAAAATTCCTCAAAATTAACCTTCAAGGCTAATCGATCTCGAATTGCCATCAAAGTGTAGAGGAATGTTTGTTCTAAATAGAGACAGAGAAAAAGTGGACCGACGCTTTACACTGTTAAAATAAAAGCGAATCGAATTTGTAAAATCCGATTTTTCGACGTCCCGTAAGAATAAAGGCCATTGTAACTGAACCGATTGTGGAAAAATAGTCGAACATGGCGTTTTCGAAAGAAGAAAAACCGCGCTACAACCTTAAAGAAACCGAACGGTTATATCTTAAAAACTTTTACAATGACGAGCGACCAAACATGAAATTTAAAAAAATCCAATAAAATGACATTTTTAATTTTTTAATTTCGCCTAAATTTCGACTAAAATCGAAAGGTAGGGACCTTTGCAATTAGAGGCAAGTCAAAAATTTTCATTTTAAAAAATCATATTTTTAAAGGTAGGGACCTATGCAATTAGAGACAAGTCAAAAATTTTACTTAAAAAAATCATATGTTTTTTTACTAAAATGGACTAAAATCGAAAGGTAGGGACCTTTGCAATTAGAGGCAAGTCAAAAATTTTACTTAAAAAAATCATATTTTTTTTTATTGAAATGGACTAAAATCGAAAGGTAGGGACCTATGCAATTAGAGGCAAGTCAAAAATTTTACTTAATAAAATCATATTTTTTTTTACTAAAATGGACTAAAATCGAAAGGTAGGGACCTTTGCAATTAGAGGCAAGTCAAAAATTTTACTTAAAAAAATCATATTTTTTTTTACTAAAATGGACTAAAATCGAAAGGTAGGGACCTTTGCAATTAGAGGCAAGTCAAAAATTTTACTTAAAAAAATCATATTTTTTTTTACTAAAATGGACTAAAATCGAAAGGTAGGGACCTTTGCAATTAGAGGCAAGTCAAAAATTTTACTTAAAAAAATCATATTTTTTTTTACTAAAATGGACTAAAATCGAAAGGTAGGGACCTTTGCAATTAGAGGCAAGTCAAAAATTTTACTTAAAAAAATCATATTTTTTTTTACTAAAATGGACTAAAATCGAAAGGTAGGGACCTTTGCAATTAGAGGCAAGTCAAAAATTTTCATTTTAAAAAATCATATTTTTTTTTACTAAAATGGACTAAAATCGAAAGGTAGGGACCTTTGCAATTAGAGGCAAGTCAAAAATTTTCATTTTAAAAAATCATATTTTTTTTTACTAAAATGGACTAAAATCGAAAGGTAGGGACCTTTGCAATTAGAGGCAAGTCAAAAATTTTCATTTTAAAAAATCATATTTTTTTTTATTGAAATGGACTAAAATCGAAAGGTAGGGACCTTTGCAATTACAGGCAAGTCAAAAATTTTACTTAAAAAAATCATATTTTTTTTTATTGAAATGGACTAAAATCGAAAGGTAGGGACCTTTGCAATTAGAGGCAAGTCAAAAATTTTACTTAAAAAAATCATATTTTTTTTTACTAAAATGGACTAAAATCGAAAGGTAAGGGACCTTTGCAATTAGAGGCAAGTCAAAAATTTTACTTAAAAAAATCATATTTTTTTTTACTAAAATGGACTAAAATCGAAAGGTAGGGACCTTTGCAATTACAGGCAAGTCAAAAATTTTCATTTTAAAAAATCATATTTTTTTTTACTAAAATGGACTAAAATCGAAAGGTAGGGACCTTTGAAATTAGAGGCAAGTCAAAAATTTTACTTAAAAAAATCATATTTTTTTTTACTAAAATGGACTAAAATCGAAAGGTAGGGACCTTTGCAATTAGAGGCAAGTCAAAAATTTTACTTAAAAAAATCATATTTTTTTCTACTAAAATGGACTAAAATCGAAAGGTAGGGACCTTTGCAATTAGAGGCAAGTCAAAAATTTTCATTTTAAAAAATCATATTTTTTTATACTAAAATGGACTAAAATCGAAAGGTAGGGACCTTTGCAATTAGAGGCAAGTCAAAAATTTTACTTAAAAAAATCATATTTTTTTTTACTAAAATGGACTAAAATCGAAAGGTAGGGACCTTTGCAATTAGAGGCAAGTCAAAAATTTTACTTAAAAAAATCGTATTTTTTTTTACTAAAATGGACTAAAATCGAAAGGTAGGGACCTTTGCAATTAGAGGCAAGTCAAAAATTTTCATTTTAAAAAATCATATTTTTTTTTACTAAAATGGACTAAAATCGAAAGGTAGGGAGGGACCTTTGCAATTAGAGGCAAGTCAAAAATTTTCATTTTAAAAAATCATATTTTTTTTTACTAAAATGGACTAAAATCGAAAGGTAGGGACCTATGCAATTAGAAGCAAGTCAAAAATTTTACTTAAAATCATATTTTTTTTTACTAAAATGGACTAAAATCGAAAGGTAGAGGGACCTTTGCAATTAGAGGCAAGTCAAAAATTTTACTTAAAAAAATCATATTTTTTTTTACTAAAATGGACTAAAATCGAAAGGTAGGGACCTTTGCAATTAGAGGCAAGTCAAAAATTTTACTTAAAAAAATCATATTTTTTTTTACTAAAATGGACTAAAATCGAAAGGTAGGGACCTTTGCAATTACAGGCAAGTCAAAAATTTTCATTTTAAAAAATCATATTTTTTTTTACTAAAATGGACTAAAATCGAAAGGTAGGGACCTTTGAAATTAGAGGCAAGTCAAAAATTTTACTTAAAAAAATCATATTTTTTTTTACTAAAATGGACTAAAATCGAAAGGTAGGGACCTTTGCAATTAGAGGCAAGTCAAAAATTTTACTTAAAAAAATCATATTTTTTTCTACTAAAATGGACTAAAATCGAAAGGTAGGGACCTTTGCAATTAGAGGCAAGTCAAAAATTTTCATTTTAAAAAATCATATTTTTTTATACTAAAATGGACTAAAATCGAAAGGTAGGGACCTTTGCAATTAGAGGCAAGTCAAAAATTTTACTTAAAAAAATCATATTTTTTTTTACTAAAATGGACTAAAATCGAAAGGTAGGGACCTATGCAATTAGAGGCAAGTCAAAAATTTTACTTAAAAAAATCATATGTTTTTTTACTAAAATGGACTAAAATCGAAAGGTAGGGACCTTTGCAATTAGAGGCAAGTCAAAAATTTTACTTAAAAAAATCGTATTTTTTTTTACTAAAATGGACTAAAATCGAAAGGTAGGGACCTTTGCAATTAGAGGCAAGTCAAAAATTTTCATTTTAAAAAATCATATTTTTTTTTACTAAAATGGACTAAAATCGAAAGGTAGGGAGGGACCTTTGCAATTAGAGGCAAGTCAAAAATTTTCATTTTAAAAAATCATATTTTTTTTTACTAAAATGGACTAAAATCGAAAGGTAGGGACCTTTGCAATTAGAGGCAAGTCAAAAATTTTACTTAAAATCATATTTTTTTTTACTAAAATGGACTAAAATCGAAAGGTAGAGGGACCTTTGCAATTAGAGGCAAGTCAAAAATTTTACTTAAAATCATATTTTTTTTTACTAAAATGGACTAAAATCGAAAGGTAGAGGGACCTTTGCAATTAGAGGCAAGTCAAAAATTTTACTTAAAATCATATTTTTTTTTACTAAAATGGACTAAAATCGAAAGGTAGGGACCTTTGCAATTAGAGGCAAGTCAAAAATTTTACTTAAAAAAATCATATTTTTTTTTATTGAAATGGACTAAAATCGAAAGGTAGGGACCTTTCTTTACACTAAATACACATCTTCATTACGTCACGATGAAAAAAAATACAAGTGTTCCATTTGTGAAAAATCGTTTTCTCTAAAAATACACTTAAAAACTGCATTTACTTGTTCATAATGATGAAAAAACTTTTTTAAGTGTACCCCTTGTGAAAAATCCTTCTCTCACGAACGCAATTTAAACCTACGTACAGTTGTTCATAGTCGTGAAAAAAATTTTTTAAGGACAATATATAATTTTTTTGTTATTTCTTAGTTTATCCAAAAAGATTGTTGTTCGTTGATTAGACCGGTATTTCGACGATTATAATTGCGGGGTTTTTATGGGTCCATATAAAGTATCCGAACCGTACTTACTTTATCGAACAAGATTTTTGGCATAATTTAAACCTTCAAACCAGTTAAATAGGATAATATTATTCCGTCAAAACCGCCTTGTATATAAGTGTGGTTTCCGGTTCTTTTTTAACATGTAAAATGATTGAATATTCACTAACAAATTAAATTAATATTGCTTTGTTTAATAAAATGTCAGTATCATTTTACAAATTTTTAATGTTTTTACAAAATCGCGAAAATTATGATACGTTGTCAATGAATAAAAGAAAGAAAATGCTTTTAAGAAGTGTTTATTTCAAATACAAAATTTAACATTCTCATTTTTGTTAGAAACAAACATATATTTATACGTCAAATGTTTTTTTTTGAATAACACAACAAAACTTATTACATTATCTTAACAATAAATAAATAAACATGAAATTATTGAACAATTTATAATAAAATAGAAATAGAATAAAAAAAAACTTGTAAATACGTTTCTTTAGATTGTTTTTTTTTTTTTTGCTCCTGGTAGTTTTCTTTCGAGTTTTACAATGCAGCAGTGAGTTCATCCATTGACCATTTACCCGAATTTTTGTTCACATGGTTTACTTAGTTCTGGTATTGAAATAGAGCAATAGAGCGTGATTACTACAAAAGAAATCACAATCAAAAGACGAATAAAATATTAAAAGATTTCAAAAACGAACGCATCGTTTGAATTAATATTCTCAGGAAAATGTACATGTACAAACCGTTGTTTGGTATTAGATTAGATTTTTCTGTTCCAGAAATTGTTGAGAGATTGTTGTTAATTTATAGAATCTTCAGGATTTTTTTTTTTTTTTTTTTTTTTTTTTTTTTAATTTTTTTTTTTTTTTAATTTTATCAGAGGTCATCAGACATGAATTGAATGAATTTTGATTTTGGCCTCGAGGACCGATTTTTGTAAATTGTCCAAAATTCGTTCAATTGCAGTGCTCCTAAAAAAAAATTTTAATAGAAACTGCTTTGAACTAATAAAAAAAAGATTAAAAAATAGGTTTATTTGCCCTAATATTTTGAAAGACTTGTTTTTATATATTGATATTGTTTCACTCGGCCTCTTTAATTTCCACATTAGACAAGTTACGAAGTGCGGGTTAAAACCCCCCCTTTTAGATTGCAATTTTATATTCGTTCATAAATTTATTGAAAGAAAACAATCCAATACGTAACGTTATTGTTGAAATAACTATATAAATTGCATTATTATTATTCGTAAAGCATCTAGTTTGATTCGATTCTAATTTTTAAAATAATATTGTACAATTCTCTAACAATTACATTTATCACGTGTTCAAAAGTGCTGATTACAAATAACTTGACGATAATTCCATTTAACGTTTAATTAAAATTTACTCCTATACCAAAAGTTTACATATTTTTTAAATATTATTTTTAATAATAATAAAAAGCTTACGGTTATTATTTATCCAATTCAAAGTTATACTTTTAATTTAAACTTAACTTAAAGAAGCACGTTCGATCTTATAATTTTATAACATAATGCACGACTTAATACATAATTTCCTTACAATTTGTATATAATACGTTCACGTAATTTGTAATTTTAAAATAGACGGGTTATAAACTGCTGAGACGTCTTTTAAGAAAAAACAAAAATTTTTAATTAGATTTTACGGTTTAACTCATCTGCCACGTTTACGTTTGCTTTTCCTTATTATTATTTCTACATTTATTTGAGGTTGTCTTTGAAAACAATATCACTTTTTATTATTATTATTTTTATCAGTGAAGTATTTGCGAAAAATAAAAAGACAAAATATCGTTCAATGTTTTAAGAATATACACTGTAACAGCTGAATTGTCTCTTTTATTTCTATGTAATGTTAGAGGCAATTTTTTACATTAACTATCCAAACAATAAAGTAAGAAAAGAAAACATTTCGAAAAATAATTTTACACGGATATTAAGAGCTGATCGATTCAAAATACCGAATGAATTATTTAAAAAATTCATAAAAATTATACAATTATAAGAAAACGTACTTGTCTCCTTTTTGAAGGGGTTCCGAAACTTCCAAATCTTTAACTTTATCCTCCGATTTACTATTCCTTCTTTTGGTACATTTATTCCGATTGCTTAGCGGATCTTCTTCTTCTCGATTTGTTGTAATTTTCTCTAATACTAAAAGTAAAATCAAAACCAGGATTAAGTTTAGCAATTTTTATATAATTTCTCACAAACATCCATCATTTTGTAACGTAAACGTCTATTGTATGTAAAACTGAATAAAGATTATTATCGTTATTACTACTAATTTTTTATTATTATTATTATTATTATTATTATTATTATTATTATTATTATTATTATTACTATTGAAATAAGCCCCCAAACTATTAAACAATAATAAAATGTATCTATTAATAAATCTGCAAAACAAGTGAATGGGACGACATTCTACCAAAAGAAATGTACATAAACGTCCAATCAAGAACAAAAACAGATTTATGGGAAATAAAACATTTAAAATGTAGAAGGTAATACAGGAATTTCTTTATGGTTTCAATTTTTAAGGATTTTAGTTATAATTTACCAAAAACAAATCTCTTTATATTTACCAGTGGATATCTGTTCCATTTTTTCATGTATAAGTACATCTGATACTATAATTATTTTACTCTTATTAGGTTTTTCACATGTAATTTTAGAATTTTGATTGTCATATTGTATTACGGCATTCTCAGGCATATTTAAGTCATCTTGTTGATCCTCAAGATCAACTCCAGGAGTTCTAGTAGTAGTACTCCTCTTTTTCATAGAAATTTCATTTGATTTTCTTGGTGAAGTTACAGTTTTGATCGTTTGTTGATCAATGTTTCTTTCTTCTATACTAGAAGAACTTGAATCTTTAGTTTTCTCATTATTCTTAAGAGATCTTTTTCTTAAAAAGAATTTTCTTGTACAATTTGGTTTAATCACCTCGCCACAATCTCCGGAGATAGAATTACTTAAAGTATCAGTATCATTCATGTTTCGCGAGTTGTTTGAATTAGTTGCGTTTTTATTGCCACTGTCTAATAATTTACTTTTGGCACTTCTTAGTGTCATGCCGCGTTCTTTCTCGTATTCATCGTCCTCGTCTTCTTCTTCATCTTCTTCGTAGTCATAGAGTTTATCCTCGTCTTCTTCTTCATCTTCTTCGTAGTCATAGAGTTCATCCTCGTCTTCTTCTTCATCTTCTTCGTAGTCATAGAGTTTATCCTCGTCTTCTTCTTCATCTTCTTCGTAGTCATAGAGTTCATCCTCGTCTTCTTCTTCTTCTTCGTCGTAGTCAGTATCTTGAAGAGCTCGTTGCGCTATCGAAATACGGAACTTGGTTGGTAGAACTATTTTAAAAAGTTTCTCCTTTTTTAAGGTTTTACTTTGTAAATTATCATCCTGCAAATTTATATGAATTATAAAAAAATAATCAATCAATAACCTCTACTTTAAAATAACAACTTTACTTACATTTTGTAGTTTTTCGCAATAATCTTTTTTTTCCATTTGATCAGAATCATTGTCACGAGGAGAACCGAGTATCGTAGAACTAGAAATATTGAAAAATTTATTTAATTCAAAAATATATAAAAAATTATAATGCTAATAAATTAATTATTGTGAATCATATCGCGGTGCGGTACATTCACATTATTATTATAAATACTTGTTAGTGCATCTTTTTTGGAAACAAAATTACTTTTTCAACTCGATATTATAAATAAAACCGCTCCTCATTTAACTGAATTGAATACTAAATTTATTCTAAGGAATTCAGGAACAAACAATAAATTCATTACTACGTAGCATTTCGAATTACATCAATTTGGCATATAGATAATTAGAGACTCCTTTATATATAATCAACATTTTAACCACCAATTTAGTCCCCTTTATTAATGGACGCCCTGTATAATTTATTTAACTTATTTGACGCCTTTTTGTATATATATATATATATATATATATATATAGTATCTTACTAGGTACTTAGACTAAGATAAATCCTAAATACATATATGTATTTTGTTTTACTGGGCACACACACTTATTTTATGATATCGGTGAATGTTTTATATGTTTTTTAACAAATATAATCTGTATAGTTGGAAAACTTAATAACACACATCTAAATAAGTAGTTCGTTACAATTAACCGGCTTCTATATTTTTAATATTAGCTTCCTAAAAAAATGTACTTTTCATTCTATGCAACTATATTAGGAGGTATTTAGATTCTAATGTATTTCATTATTACAGGCCAAGATATAATTAATAACAAGGTGCAAGATAATTTAGAGTTGGATTTCATATAAATAGGGGCTGATCAAACTAATGTATCTGATACTTAAAAAACGCTATGATGTAAATATAAAATTATAGCTACGAGTATATAAAAATTACATAAACTGTTGTTAAATAAATCTTGATAAAAATACACACAGAAAAATAGTATAACGCCGTCACATTTTTGGGTCTTAACAATAAAAACGCTCATCTAAAAATAAAACTACGACAACTAAGTTTACATATTTTTCACTTGTTTCCATTTAAAAATGAAGCTCGACCACCCCGTTTACTATAAACACGTTTGACAAAAATTTAAGATAAACAAGAAAATCTCAGATATGTTGGGAGACACGATCCGTTAAAAAACAAAAAATATAAATAGCCGGTCATATACATTAAAAAATTGGTGAAGGCCACAAAAGAATAGAAAACGAAAAAGAAACTTGTGACAGCCAAAAGCTAATAATTTTTATTTTTTAATTGGATCTGTTATCTTGTTGTTAGAAAAATTGTATTTATATGTTTGAAGAATACAGAATACAGATTATCTAACTTGTTAATATATAGCCGAGTTTAAAACAATCATATTGTACAACTTAGTAAATGTGGCAAAATTGTATGTATTTAGTTGTTGACAAAATATTTTGGTAAACCACAGAAAAATCTGGTCATTTGGTAAATTTTTTTTAACAAAGTGGAAGATGTCTTATCCAGGAAAGTTGTTTTTAATATTTTTCACGTTAATAAAGTCCAATTAATCAAAGTTTACGTTTTGCCAGATGAGAAGTATGAACACTTACAGAATTACATTTTTAGAACATAAGGATATTAAAGAATAAAATCAATCAAATTTTACTTTATCGAAGCAGTTTACTAAAAAATCTTGTTAAAGATTATAGACGTCAGCCACGGGTTCTGTCCTCTTTTGCTAACTCAGAACATCCTCTTTTCTTATTTAATAGAGAAAATAATAACGTTATATGTAGTTACACCCGACCAGGAGTTGCCAAAATTTAGTTTTTCAATTTTCTAGTTGTCAGTTGTTAATTTAAGATCTGGATATCAAACATAGATCTTTTATTATTCCTAAAGCAACGCATCAATCTAATATATATATATATATATATATATATATAGTTTCTAAGGACGCGGTTCTAAGCCTGCAAAATTAATAGGAAAAACACTTTAACTTACTGCTTCAAAGGTGGACCACCCCGTGCCTCGCTGAAGGTTTCGCATAAAGAATGAACATCTAAAATAAGAAATTTGATTAATTACAAGCGCACATCCTAATATAACCGTTAAAGATGATTAAAAATAGGTTTTATTTGCACAGTTTATTAAATAATTTACGAAATATTATTACCGGATTCGTTAATATTTTTAGTTAATGCAGCTGTTATGGCCTTTAGCAGTTTTTCGTTAACATAAATTGTTGGCAACACTGAAATTATGCGATACTTTGTGGATACAAAACTCGATTTTGCAATAAATTTATGTTACATTGTTACGTCACGTTCGCTTAACTCCTAAGTTTAGTATAGATAAGTTGATTTTAAAAATATGAAATGTCAAATACATATTCTTATTTTTTTGAGATTTGTATCCACAAAAAAAATTGATTATGCAACCCATAGTACGGGTAGAAGATACCCTAAAACCGTCTTACGTGTGGTTATTACTCCTGAGACTTGTTTTGAATACTACAAACAACGTATTATACAACACCATTGATTTGTCGATGTAAAATATTTAGGTAATATACGCGTATTGTTTGGTTGCAAAAGGTTTGAGCGCGATTTTTCATGAAACAGCAGAAAATTATTGAGTTTTTTATTAGGAGTGCCCTTGAACGCTAGTGATATAAATTCTATTGGCAACACTGAAATTATGTAATATTTTGTGAATATAAAACTCGATTTTGCAATAAATTTATGTTATATTGTTACGTCAAATTTGATTCTTTATAACTCTATACAACACCTAGGAGATGAGCTTTTTTGGTGTAAAATTAAAGACCGGTAAGAAAGATATTCGCATTCTCATTTTTGACAGTTTTGACAAGTTGTGTTCACGAAATGTAACCATTTACAATATGGATAATTTTTAGCTAAAAAACCCGGTAATATACAGGGTGTTTACAAAGTAATCTTAATTTTCTTGTGGTTTCTCTAGACATGTGTATATACTCGTATATGTTTTATCGTTATCGAGATACAGTTGAATTTTGTTATTATTTTAATAGAAATAACGTTGTAATAATTATGATATAAAAGTAATACATTTCATATTTCTCTAGCTATAAAATGCAAGTATCTATCGACGTCTAATGCATTACCGAATCCATTTGAAACAGCAAATAATATTACAACTTTTGTACTACGATGCTGCTGTTTCGAAGGTCTTGTAAATTTATAATCGGGCTTGTATAAAAACGAGTGATTTTAAATATCCCCACATACTAAAATCCAGAAGAATGTGTTCGTCAGGTGATCTTGGACGTCTAGCCTCTTAAGACTTGTACCATTTTCTAATCCATACAAAAAATGCAAAAAGTTAAAACTGAACACAAACGAAAACAATAATAACACAATAATTGTCAAAATTCCAAAGGGCACTTACAATAAACATATTCTTTTTTATTAGTATTTTAGAACCATTTGCGTCACCAATAAATTTTACTTGTCAGATCTCGTTTATTACAAAAAGATTCAACACTCTATAGCAACGTAATGACAACATTTATCACACATACATATTTATAGAAACTTCTAGTCATAAAATTGAATGATGAATGGGCCACACTACTGTTTCGGAATAATAATAATAATAATAATAATAATAATAATAATAATAATGTTTTGCCTTCTTATAGTTTGTTTTCTCTTAATGGTTCTGCATTTCCTTTAATTTAATTTTGTTATCTGTTCCGGATTACCACCAGATTACTTTAGTTGTAAAAATTTATTAATTGTTATTCCTATTTATTTTATTTGTTTTACCGCTATTTTTTCGGAGTTAGCTAGGTATTCCAAAATAGTGTTTAAATATTTTTGATCCTTGATCAATTCACCTTATTTTCTCTTTTAAATTATATTTCTAATTTTTATTGTAGAATTCTTCATATTTCATTATTATTTGTATTTGTTCCACGTAGCTTTTTGTATTTTTATGTTCATCTCGTATTGATTGTAACGTTTTTAGCATTTTGTCTAAGTTAATAATTTGATTTATTTCATTCATTGTTTTATAGATTTCATTTAGTGTTTCTTGTTTGTTGTTAATAGTTGGGATTTGATTTGATATTGGTGTTTAGTTCTTAGTTATTTGACTATATGTTATACTGTTATTTACTTTCTTACTTTCGTATGCCTTTGGAGTGTTATCAGTTCGTTTTTTGTTTCTGTTAGTTTCTATTTTCTCAATGTATTTTATATATTCCTCGCAAGTTCTACTGTTGGTCGTGTGTTCACCCCCACAGTTACAACATTTAGTTTTACTGGTGTTCGTTTTAACCAATTTACATTCTCTCGTCGCATGTTCTTTTCCGCATTTTACGCATTTTGGTTTCATATTACAGTTATATTATGAGTGTCCGAATTGTACTGTTTCGGATTACTTGGAAATACTATTTATAATAAGACTATTAAAGTCAAGGTACTAAAATATGTTAACGACAATAAATTGTTTTTGTCTAATTTCAGTCAATGGCGCAACTTCTTCAACGTAGACGAAAATTAACTGAAACGGAAACAAGATTTTACATGAAACAGATCCTGTCTGGCGTTCATTATCTTCACCAGAATAGAATATTACACCGTGACTTAAAACTAGAGAATCTATTTTTAAATGAGGACCTAACAGTTAAAATAGGAAATTTCGGTTTATCCGCCAAAATTGAATATGATGGGCAGAGAAAAATGAGTGCAGCTGGAACCTTAGAATGCATGGCTCCCGAAGTTTTAACTAAGAAAGGTCATTCTTTTGAAGTTGATATATGGTCAATTGGATGCATCATGTACGCTTTACTCTTCGGAAAACTGCCATTTAAAGCGAATACTGTAGAAGAAACTTTGTCGAAAATAAAGAAATGTGAATATAGGTAACTCATTTATTTTTACTGTACGATGAATAATTAATTATTATTAAGGGGGAATACTATATTATTTATATAAAATATTTTTTAATCTAGAATTGTTTTTAAAATAACGGTACAATATGAATTATTTATAAGTTAATACAACCTGTACATTTGACACCAATCATTTTTCTTTATAATATTTTGATTGATTATTATTGAACCAACTTGAAAGTTTCTACAAATACAACGATGGATGGCATGAAAAATTAAAATTTCCAGCCTATGAGAGGAAACGGAAAAACAAAATACGGAGTCAAAAATTCTTTTCCACTGTTGTACAATCGGGGGGTTTGGGGGATAATTTGTGTAATAAATTCAGTTATTAGTAAGTTTATTGTAGCTGCGTTTTGGTAGGAACTGAGGTTCCGCGATAATCATTATGTCTATATTGTGTGGTTGATAATAAAGGCAGAGCATGTTGCGAGATAGCCCATTCGAGTTTAATATTGCTATTTTAAGAATTGCCTATTGTATTTTTCTTTTATCTTGTTTTTTTTTGTTTTTTTAACATCTATTTACGTTTCTCTGAAGCACATCTTCCTTCTACTCTTACTAATTTTACATTTGCAGTACAATTACGAGAATGTTTATATAGTAACATATATATTTCAATATTTTTAGATTTAAATCATTCAAAGAGCTTTCTTTATTGGTTCGTTTAAAAAACTAAACGTAATGGTTAAAACGTATTCTAGATATAGTTTTTACAAAATATTTTCCTAATTAGTAATTTTTAAACTACGGTTTTTTATTAGTATATTTGGTGGTTCTAACGTTTATAAAAGAGAGTACCTTTATTTGTATGTTTATAATTATCAATCTATTCCTGTGCGATTCTATTTTTTGAAATTAGGAAAAGATCATTACATACAAAAAAGGATGATAGTTGTTAGTATCGCGTTTCATTTGCAGAGCGATTTTTGCTAAAATATCAACTTTCTCTTTATTTATAATTCCGCAGTGAGCTTTAATCCAAATAAACTTAACAACTAACCTGCCCATTTAAAAATTTTGAACATTCCTTTTCAACCTAATAATGGATTTTCTCCTTAGAATAACACGGGCGGAACTTGAGGCCTGAATATGCGGACTAATACTTATTGTTTTTATGACATGAAGTAATGAAGTAAAATGACTAATGCGATAGATAAAAAATAGTTGTAACAATTTATCTTTAGGATTTATAATTATTTTCCATTTTTTTAAATATTGTGTACGGATATCACATAATATTTTATAGGTTTAGATGGTGTGCCGCATAATTATTTTACCGTAGAATAGTACATTTTCTTTTTTAATATAAATATTACTAATTTCCTACAGAAACACCTGTGGATAAGTGAATGATATATTTAGCTTTTAATGTTTTAAGTACACCTACTGAAATATCAGATGTATCTCGACAAATGATCACAATGATGCTTCAGTCTGACCCAAAGAGTCGTCCCAAAGCAGATGAATTAATTAAACATGAATTTATAGTCGGAGGATATTGTCCAAATAGCTTACCTAAAAGTGCACTTATAATGGCTCCAAGATTTGTTAATTATGAGTTAGACAATAATCTCCGCAAACATCAACTAGAAATAAATACCGGTAAGATTTTGTTTTGATATTATTTCGATATTTAGATGTTTATAAAAAAAATTCTAATAAAAGTAAGTAAGAGTCACGAAGAGCGTCCATAATACACTTCGATAGTATACCCAGTCAATATTTTTTTGAAAGCTCTGACATATTTTATTTTAATTCGAGTCGGAAATATTAGAGGAGACATTTTTGCAAATAGAAGTGTTCAAATTCTTATTAGGCAAATACCACTTTAGTTCTAATTTTGTATTTTTTTATTCAAATTAACAAAAAATATCGCTAATATCTAATTTTTTGTGTGTTTACCAAAAAAATTCATAATGTTTTTCTTTCTAGGTGTCTTCGTCTTGTTCTTTTCCTTTTCCTACCTCTTGATCATGTGGCCGTTGCGTCAATTTCTTGAACCCGCCTATCATTTCTTATGTATAGTTCTGAGTTTTTTTAATGCTAATTAAATTTTCAAATATATATATAGTATCGTGGCTTTGAAATAATGTAATAATTTTGTATCCTATTAGAGGGCCCCAATATCGAAAGGAACCACAAAATTTTCTTTATTACTTTGTAATATATGTAATATTTCCTTATTAAAATTGTATTACATAGTTAGAATGGTGTAGGGAAAGGAAATGACGTGTAAGTCGATACGATTATATTTAAAAAACAACACATTCTGATCGGGTGTTTTCTAAAAAAAAAAAAAAAAAAAAAAAAAAAAAAAAAAAAAAAAAAAAAAAAATGTGGTTTTCCCAAGTATTTAGACCTCCGCAATTCGAATTTGGCTTTCGTTTTACGGCAAATTATGTGATTTTCCGGAAAACGGGACTTTTCCAAAATTTTCTCCAATTTTTCTATGAAGAAAATTTTTTTTTGATCAACGGACCGTTTCTTTGAATTTATCGACTTCGCAAAGTCCCGGATACAAAATTTCAGGAAAAAAAAAAATTAAAAAATTTTCCCTCGATTTTCATTCAATGGGGGGAGGGGGGGAGGAGTCCTTTCGAATGCGATTTTTTTTTCCAAATCCAAATTTGAATTGTCCGCCATTTCGTTATTATTTAAGATACGGTCATTTTCTTGGTACGTGTGGATAGGGTATCAATTTGTCTTTAAAATGAAGGTGGTTTCATCGTTTCGATTTCAATGGCGTATACGTGGGGATTTTTTAAGAGGGCGAAGGGCCAAAAATTTGTTTTTCCGGATTTAAAATTTAATAACTTTGCCGTATATTAAATCGAAGGAAGCAAATATCGGTTTTTGAATAGCCTTATGCTTTGTCTTTCTACTACTTTTTATTTCTACTCGATATCTTGTATAGTTTTTGAGTTATTCACTTTTAATTGTAGGCGTGTTTGAAAATGTTCAAAAATTTTCCGATTCTTGCTCGAAAATGGGTAAAATTGAAATTATACTAAAGACATGGGAAAAATTAGGTTTTCTTACGTATTTTGACCGCCGGAACTCGAATTTCGCATTCGTTTTTCCGTAAATGATATAATTTTCCGGGAATTTGGATTTTTCCAAAATGATTGGTTGTATATTGTTCCGTTTAAAATTAGTCGACTAATAATGAGATAAAAAAACGTTATTTTATTTTAATCGAACAATTAACAAAAATCCCCCTTTGATGAAAAATCGAGGGGTCCCTGCGTTTTTTAAAAACGTTGACGCAGTTCCTGTTAACGGCTTTGGTTCGTTTTCGTTCGGCCACCCTGTATATTATCCGCTTAAATTGCCCTTCATAGAACCTTGGATGGGGAATTATTCGAATTCGAAATTTGTGTTGTATCGACCTTCGATAAATCGTTCAGTTTGATTTTTAATTTTATGTTTACGGTTCCTAGCAAAAACTGATAAAATGCAAGAAAAAGAATATAAAAAACTGCCTGCTGAAGAAAAATGTATACATAAATTATGGAAAGCAAGAGTAAATGGTTATGAAGAAGTAACAAAGTTATTTAGGCAGTTAGAAGATAAAAAGTCTCCAGAATTCAGAAAGTATCTTGCTTTAATGAAACGATTTGTAGTAGATAGAAGTGCCGTGGCTCAGGAAAAAGGTTTGGAAGCCGCATTGGCTTATGTTGAAAATTATGCTGATGCTGGAAAAACGGTCTCTGAGGTCATGTCTGGAATAGTGGCTAAATGTTTAGCAGCTCCCAAAACCAAAACTAGAGAATTAGCACTACAATTAACTCTAATGTATATAGAAATTGAAGAGCAGGAAGCTGTTGAAGAAGAACTTATTAAAGGTATGGAATTAGAAAATCCTATGATAGTTACAGCTTGTATTAATGCTTATACTGAGGCGTTGAGGGAATTTGGAACCAAAATTATTAGTGCTAGACCCCTTCTGAAGAAAATTACTGTCCTTTTGTCAGATAGGAACAAAACTGTCGAAGATGAAACTAAGCTTATGGTTATTGAATTGTTTCGCTGGATTGGAGGGGCAATATGGTAAGTTTTCCAATAGTTTTAATCAAATCTTCAATATATTTTGCTCCGTCTAAAGTATTAAATCAAAAATTCATGCTAAAAGAATAATCACTTGGATATGTTTCATATTTTTCTATACTATTTCTATGATTTAAATTATTGTAATTTAGTTTCAATTATTTATAATACTTAAAAATATACAGAGTTATAAAATTGTGGTTTGTAGAAAGCCTGAGGGTTCTCACAAAGCACAAACAGATTTTTTTTTAAACTTTAAGTAAGCACTAAATTTAAATTATTTAATTCAAATTGATTTTTGCATTTTTTTTATATTCTACCAATAAATTATTTTCGGATTGTAGAAAAGATAAGGAAAGAATCACTTGAAATAATAAAAACAAATATTTTTTAACCCGTAAAAACTTGCCTATATTTGTGCGCGGGCCCCGTTTTTTTGATTCAATTTATTTTTAAGACAACACAATTTCAATTTGTAAGATAATTTTTATTAGTTAAGTAACGTCAAAAAAAGTCATTTTTAAAATTGTAGAAAATGGATAGTTATGGACTTGGCTGCTGCAATTATAGAAATTTTCGTTAAAAAAAAATTAAGTCGATCTGTAATTACTTGAGTTATTGTATGTACAATTTTAAAAACAAATTTTGAGGAAAACGTGTTTAAGAACATTTTCTATAAAAAAAAAATGTCTGCCTTTTATTGAATTACTCCGGTCTTTAATTCTCGGCCATGTGATGGTACTTTTTCTCCAGTATCGTTTTTTTCGTTAGTAATTTTTAATTTTTTTTTAATCCCCAATGTTGTTCCTCCTTCAGTTGTTAAGGTTTACTTGATCTTATTACAAAAAAATATATGAAAATGTCGTTATGAAATTGAAAAAATCTCAATAACAGTAACAAATAGATATAGGGAATTGTTCACAAAAATGAAAGATCTATTTAAGGTGGTCTATCTAAAGACCGGACAAAATATAGGGTGTTCCATTTAAATAAAATATAAATGTGATTATAACTTTTAAAACGTCCAGTGTATATATCCGATAAACCCTAAATTCGGAGACTTAAAAAGCTCACCAGAATTCAAATAAGTAATAAAAAATGTACCATTTTATTTAAAAAAATGTACCATTTTATTTAAAAAAATGTAGGTTTAAGTTGGCCCGCAGCTACGGAACACTCTGTATAAGTGAAAATAATATTAAGTTGTAAAGCCTAATACCCCCGACAATTTTGTTATGCTAAATTTTTTGGTTCCAATCTAAAAAAGGAACTGTTGGACTTTTACATACTATTGGGACACCTTGTATATATATATATATATATATATAGGAAAACATAATATGTGATTCTTTTCATTAGGAATTTTATACCACATTGGCGAGGATCAAAGTTACGAACCTCACAAATAAGCGTATTGGAAGGCGAATTTGCTAAGATTGAAGGACAAAAAGCCGTTCCAACCAGATATATTAGATCTCAACAAATAAAACAGGCCAAAGTTGCGGTACAAGCTGCCGCTGCCGCTGGAAATGGAGATGATAGTAAGTCTTGTTGATATTCAATTTACAATATTTTATGTTGTTTATTCCTATTTAATGGAAGAATTCTTAATAATGAAAATATTTCTGTTAAAACTGACACTTCACTATTTCTGGCAAGAGCTTTTACAAAAACTACACCCGCAGCTGTTAACGAAAAACTGCTAAAGGCCATAACAGCTGCATTAACTAAAAATATTAACGAATCCGGTAATAATATTTCGTAAATTATTTAATAAACTGTGCAAATAAAACCTATTTTTAATCATCTTTAACGGTTATATTAGGATGTGCGCTTGTAATTAATCAAATTTCTTATTTTAGATGTTCATTCTTTATGCGAAACCTTCAGCGAGGCACGGGGTGGTCCACCTTTGAAGCAGTAAGTTAAAGTGTTTTTCCTATTAATTTTGCAGGCTTAGAACCGCGTCCTTAGAAACTATAAATATATATATATATATATATATATATATATATATATTAGATTGATGCGTTGCTTTAGGAATAATAAAAGATCTATGTTTGATATCCAGATCTTAAATTAACAACTGACAACTAGAAAATTGAAAAACTAAATTTTGGCAACTCCTGGTCGGGTGTAACTACATATAACGTTATTATTTTCTCTATTAAATAAGAAAAGAGGATGTTCTGAGTTAGCAAAAGAGGACAGAACCCGTGGCTGACGTCTATAATCTTTAACAAGATTTTTTAGTAAACTGCTTCGATAAAGTAAAATTTGATTGATTTTATTCTTTAAAATCCTTATGTTCTAAAAATGTAATTCTGTAAGTGTTCATACTTCTCATCTGGCAAAACGTAAACTTTGATTAATTGGACTTTATTAACGTGAAAAATATTAAAAACAACTTTCCTGGATAAGACATCTTCCACTTTGTTAAAAAAAATTTACCAAATGACCAGATTTTTCTGTGGTTTACCAAAATATTTTGTCAACAACTAAATACATACAATTTTGCCACATTTACTAAGTTGTACAATATGATTGTTTTAAACTCGGCTATATATTAACAAGTTAGATAATCTGTATTCTGTATTCTTCAAACATATAAATACAATTTTTCTAACAACAAGATAACAGATCCAATTAAAAAATAAAAATTATTAGCTTTTGGCTGTCACAAGTTTCTTTTTCGTTTTCTATTCTTTTGTGGCCTTCACCAATTTTTTAATGTATATGACCGGCTATTTATATTTTTTGTTTTTTAACGGATCGTGTCTCCCAACATATCTGAGATTTTCTTGTTTATCTTAAATTTTTGTCAAACGTGTTTATAGTAAACGGGGTGGTCGAGCTTCATTTTTAAATGGAAACAAGTGAAAAATATGTAAACTTAGTTGTCGTAGTTTTATTTTTAGATGAGCGTTTTTATTGTTAAGACCCAAAAATGTGACGGCGTTATACTATTTTTCTGTGTGTATTTTTATCAAGATTTATTTAACAACAGTTTATGTAATTTTTATATACTCGTAGCTATAATTTTATATTTACATCATAGCGTTTTTTAAGTATCAGATACATTAGTTTGATCAGCCCCTATTTATATGAAATCCAACTCTAAATTATCTTGCACCTTGTTATTAATTATATCTTGGCCTGTAATAATGAAATACATTAGAATCTAAATACCTCCTAATATAGTTGCATAGAATGAAAAGTACATTTTTTTAGGAAGCTAATATTAAAAATATAGAAGCCGGTTAATTGTAACGAACTACTTATTTAGATGTGTGTTATTAAGTTTTCCAACTATACAGATTATATTTGTTAAAAAACATATAAAACATTCACCGATATCATAAAATAAGTGTGTGTGCCCAGTAAAACAAAATACATATATGTATTTAGGATTTATCTTAGTCTAAGTACCTATAAAAGATACTATATATATATATATATATACAAAAAGGCGTCAAATAAGTTAAATAAATTATACAGGGCGTCCATTAATAAAGGGGACTAAATTGGTGGTTAAAATGTTGATTATATATAAAGGAGTCTCTAATTATCTATATGCCAAATTGATGTAATTCGAAATGCTACGTAGTAATGAATTTATTGTTTGTTCCTGAATTCCTTAGAATAAATTTAGTATTCAATTCAGTTAAATGAGGAGCGGTTTTATTTATAATATCGAGTTGAAAAAGTAATTTTGTTTCCAAAAAAGATGCACTAACAAGTATTTATAATAATAATGTGAATGTACCGCACCGCGATATGATTCACAATAATTAATTTATTATTATAATTTTTTATATATTTTTGAATTAAATAAATTTTTCAATATTTCTAGTTCTACGATACTCGGTTCTCCTCGTGACAATGATTCTGATCAAATGGAAAAAAAAGATTATTGCGAAAAATTACAAAATGTAAGTAAAGTTGTTATTTTAAAGTAGAGGTTATTGATTGATTATTTTTTTATAATTCATATAAATTTGCAGGATGATAATTTACAAAGTGAAACCTTAAAAAAGGAGAAACTTTTTAAAATAGTTCTACCAACCAAGTTCCGTATTTCGATAGCGCAACGAGCTCTTCAAGATACTGACTACGACGAAGAAGAAGAAGAAGACGAGGATGAACTCTATGACTACGAAGAAGATGAAGAAGAAGACGAGGATAAACTCTATGACTACGAAGAAGATGAAGAAGAAGACGAGGATGAACTCTATGACTACGAAGAAGATGAAGAAGAAGACGAGGATAAACTCTATGACTACGAAGAAGATGAAGAAGAAGACGAGGACGATGAATACGAGAAAGAACGCGGCATGACACTAAGAAGTGCCAAAAGTAAATTATTAGACAGTGGCAATAAAAACGCAACTAATTCAAACAACTCGCGAAACATGAATGATACTGATACTTTAAGTAATTCTATCTCCGGAGATTGTGGCGAGGTGATTAAACCAAATTGTACAAGAAAATTCTTTTTAAGAAAAAGATCTCTTAAGAATAATGAGAAAACTAAAGATTCAAGTTCTTCTAGTATAGAAGAAAGAAACATTGATCAACAAACGATCAAAACTGTAACTTCACCAAGAAAATCAAATGAAATTTCTATGAAAAAGAGGAGTACTACTACTAGAACTCCTGGAGTTGATCTTGAGGATCAACAAGATGACTTAAATATGCCTGAGAATGCCGTAATACAATATGACAATCAAAATTCTAAAATTACATGTGAAAAACCTAATAAAAGTAAAATAATTATAGTATCAGATGTACTTATACATGAAAAAATGGAACAGATATCCACTGGTAAATATAAAGAGATTTGTTTTTGGTAAATTATAACTAAAATTGAAACCATAAAGAAATTCCTGTATTACCTTCTACATTTTAAATGTTTTATTTCCCATAAATCTGTTTTTGTTCTTGATTGGACGTTTATGTACATTTCTTTTGGTAGAATGTCGTCCCATTCACTTGTTTTGCAGATTTATTAATAGATACATTTTATTATTGTTTAATAGTTTGGGGGCTTATTTCAATAGTAATAATAATAATAATAATAATAATAATAAAAAATTAGTAGTAATAACGATAATAATCTTTATTCAGTTTTACATACAATAGACGTTTACGTTACAAAATTATGGATGTTTGTGAGAAATTATATAAAAATTGCTAAACTTAATCCTGGTTTTGATTTTACTTTTAGTATTAGAGAAAATTACAACAAATCGAGAAGAAGAAGATCCGCTAAGCAATCGGAATAAATGTACCAAAAGAAGGAATAGTAAATCGGAGGATAAAGTTAAAGATTTGGAAGTTTCGGAACCCCTTCAAAAAGGAGACAAGTACGTTTTCTTATAATTGTATAATTTTTATGAATTTTTTAAATAATTCATTCGGTATTTTGAATCGATCAGCTCTTAATATCCGTGTAAAATTATTTTTCGAAATGTTTTCTTTTCTTACTTTATTGTTTGGATAGTTAATGTAAAAAATTGCCTCTAACATTACATAGAAATAAAAGAGACAATTCAGCTGTTACAGTGTATATTCTTAAAACATTGAACGATATTTTGTCTTTTTATTTTTCGCAAATAGTTCATTGATAAAAATAATAATAAAAAGTGATATTGTTTTCAAAGACAACCTCAAATAAATGTAGAAATAATAAGGAAAAGCAAACGTAAACGTGGCAGATGAGTTAAACCATAAAATCTAATTAAAAATTTTTGTTTTTTCTTAAAAGACGTCTCAGCAGTTTATAACCCGTCTATTTTAAAATTACAAATTACGTGAACGTATTATATACAAATTGTAAGGAAATTATGTATTAAGTCGTGCATTATGTTATAAAATTATAAGATCAAACGTGCTTCTTTAAGTTAAGTTTAAATTAAAAGTATAACTTTGAATTGGATAAATAATAACCGTAAGCTTTTTATTATTATTAAAAATAATATTTAAAAAATATGTAAACTTTTGGTATAGGAGTAAATTTTAATGTCTAATTAAACGTTAAATGTAATTATTAGAGAATTGTACAATATTATTTTAAAAATTAGAATCGAATCAAACTAGATGCTTTACGAATAATAATAATGCAATTTATATAGTTATTTCAACAATAATGTTACGTATTGGGTTGTTTTCTTTCAATAAATTTATGAACGAATATAAAATTGCAATCTAAAAGGGGGGGTTTTAACCCGCACTTCGTAACTTGTCTAATGTGGAAATTAAAGAGGCCGAGTGAAACAATATCAATATATAAAAACAAGTCTTTCAAAATATTAGGGCAAATAAACCTATTTTTTTTAATCTTTTTTTAAATTAGTTCAAAGCAGTTTCTATTAAAATATTTTTTTAGGAGCACTGCAATTGAACGAATTTTGGACAATTTACAAAAATCGGTCCTCGAGGCCAAAATCAAAATTCTGGATATCTTGTCTGATGACCTCTGATAAAACTTCAATACTACGAGAACTAAGTAAACCATGTGAACAAAAATTCGGGTAAATGGTCATTGGATGAACTCACTGCTGCATTGTAAAACTCGAAAGAAAACTACCAGGAGCAAAAAAAAAAAAACAATCTAAAGAAACGTATTTACAAGTTTTTTTTTTATTCTATTTCTATTTTTTTATAAATTTGATCAATAATTTCATGTTTATTTATTTATTGTTAAGATAATAAGTTTTGTTGTGTTATTCAAAAAAAACATTTGATGTATAAATATATGTTTGTTTCTAACAAAAATGAGAATGTTAAATTTTGTATTTGAAATAAACACTTCTTAAAAGCATTTTCTTTCTTTTATTAATTGACAACGTATCATAATTTTCGCGATTTTGTAAAAACATTAAAAATTTGTAAAATGATACTGACATTTTATTAAACAAAGCAATATTAATTTAATTTGTTAGTGAATATTCAATCATTTTACATGTTAAAAAAGAACCGGAAACCACACTTATATACAAGGCGGTTTTGACGGAATAATATTATCCTATTTAACTGGTTTGAAGGTTTAAATTATGCCAAAAATCTTGTTTGATAAAGTACAGTTCGGATACTTTATATGGACCCATAAAAACCCCGCAATTATAATCATCGAAATACCGGTCTAATCAACGAACAACAATCTTTTTGGATAAACTAAGAAATAACAAAAAAATTATATATTGTCCTTAAAAAATTTTTTTCACCACTATGAACAACTGTACGTAGGTTTAAATTGCGTTCGTGGGAGAAGGATTTTTCACAAGGGGTACACTTAAAAAAGTTTTTTCATCATTATGAACAAGTAAATGCAGTTTTTAAGTGTATTTTTAGAAAAAACGATTTTTCACAAATGGAACACTTGAATTTTTTTTCTCTTGTATGAACAAGTAAATGCTAGTTCAAATGACATTTTCTCGAGAACGATTTTCCACAATTAGAACACTTGTATTTTTTTTTCATCGTGACGTAATGAAGATGTGTATTTAGTGTAAAGAAAGTCTTCGTCTGTCTTTATAAAAAATTGTTCACAGCTTCACGAGCTTGCGGCACAATTTCGTCCCTTATTTCTTTTTTTTTTTCAACAAAATTTAGATTTTTCAACGATATTTTCACTTTTATGATCAAATTTTAAGTTTTTTTTTTATCAAAATTTCCGGATCTAGATTTTTTAACAAAGTTTGGACTCTTTTTATAAGAAAAATCTATTTTTCCCAACAAAATTCCAACTTTTTTCAACAAAATTTTGACTCTTCTTCTTCTTCCCAAATTTTCGACTTTTTCCACCAAATTTTTACGTTTTCCAACAAAATTTTTGCATTTTTTTCAACAAAATTCCGACTTTTTTTCAACCAAATTCCGACGACATTTTCATCAAATCTTCAACTTCTCTCCGCAAAAAATTTCCGATTCTTTTTCGAAGAACAAAATTTAAAAAAAAACGACAAAAAATCATTGAATAGTATTAAAAAGCATCAAAAATCGTTGAAAAATGTTACAAAAATCTCGGAAAAACGTTAAAAAATCTATCTTGTAAAGAATATTTGAAAATTTATGCAACATAAAAAACACTCGCGCGTATTATGAGTTGCCTAAAAACTTTTTATTATTTTTTATACTTTTACAAGATTTTTTTAACGTTTTTCGACCATTTTTTTTTTTTGGTTTTTTAATACTTTTCAGCGATTTTTTGTCGTTATTTAAAACTATTTAATTTTTTAAATCAATTGTCAGTTTGAAAGAAAAAGAAGAAGAAGAAGAAGAATTCTTTCTGACATTTGACATAACCTAAAATTAACGATACATTTAAGACGTAAAAATCAGGAAATAAAATAGAAAAAGTGTTATATTTTAAGGTGAGCAAATCATTAAAAACTAATAAAAATACACTAATTTTTTTATTTTCCAGGATATTTTGAAGAAAGAGTCAAAAATAATTGGGTCGAAACTCTCGAAGTTTTGGTGTAAAAATCGAATATTTGCAGAAAAATGGAGGAGCAGTTTTTTTGTAGAAAAAGTGATAATTTTGTTGAAAAAAGTGAAAATCTGCTTGAAAAAATCGAATTTTCTTCTAGAAAAAAGGAAAATTTTGTCGAGAAAATAGTTTGTTTTTTTTCTAAAAAGTTAAACTTTTGTTTAAAAATCGAAAATTTGTCGAAAAATGTTCAAAATTTGAATAAATAACGCAAAAATCAGGAAATAAAATAGAAAAAGTGTTATTTTAAGGTGAGCAAAGTCATTATGAAATTGATAAAAATATACTAATTTCTTTAATTTTTCAGGATATTTTTTAGTTTCGATAAAAGTGGAGATTTTTATGAAAAAAATCGAATTTTCTTGTAGAACACCTTAAACATTTTTTTGTAAAAAGTGAAAATCTGTTTGAAAAAATCGAATTTTCAGTAAAAGTAATATCAGGTCCGTATTTTCACTGGTTACTCAGTACCTGTGATTTTTTAAATTTATAGATATTATTAAATTTGCCGGACTATAATAAAAAAATTTGGGGTTTTTGTAATTTTCGTATTTAGTTTTAGTAATTTATTTCAGTATTAAAGCGATTTCGGTATATGTTTATCTTACCTTCTACGTGACGCTCATTCTTGAAAAGTGTGTAATGTAATGTTACATTTTGCTATTCTATTACTATTAACTTACTAATACTTAAGAAAAGATTTAATTAAGTTCTAAATTGATGAATTGATTATAGCTAGATACTTACATTATACTAGCAAAATAAATGAATAAGTTATTGGCAGATCTACACAGAAAAAGCTTGTTGTCCCCACCGGACAAGTAAATGGTGTTTTACGGGATATGAATTAGATGAAGATTTTAGTTCTACAGATGAAGAAGATGTTGCCAATTATGAGTCTTATGAAAGAACAAAAGTATGTTACTGAGGAAATGCTTAAATATGCTGCTGCTGCTGGTGCCATAAATGAGGTAAGTATATATAATAATTAAACTTCTATGAAGGTCAATAATTTGAAAAAATAATTGCGTTCGTAACTTGTCAAATGTTCTTATTAAAAGGTATAGATTCTAGATATTAAATATTTACATATATGAATACATTATGTTTCTAGATTTGTAGATTGTCGATTTAAAGGAAAATCATTTTATTAAGTAGGTAGTTGACAAAGTAAAAACTAATTTTTATTAATAAAACCCCCCCCCCCTCTTTAAATGATCCATATTTTTCTATGACCAACTCTTGTTTTCCTAAAGAAATACACTTGCTTGTAATATTTTTTTTGCATATAGGGCACATTTGAATAGAGTAAAGATTTACCCACTTATGATTAATGTACATAACGATTTAACGGAAAATATCTGCAAAAAACTACTATTTCTTTAAGGAATTTTCCTTTTAATGACCACATTCTAACATGTACATGTAAGTTTTATTGTTATTTTTAGTACATGCAGCAACAAAACTCAGTTTTCTGTGGGATTGTGTCTCATATTTCTGAACTGTTCTAATGTGTCACTATAGTTTAGTAATTTTCTGATATATGTATTTGGAATTTGGTACTGATATATGCTTTGATTTGTTTCCATCATGCTAGTTTTGGATGTTCAATATTTCTTAGACATTTCATCATATATATTAAATACTAGGAAAGAATATCTTCTTAAGTGACATTATTTTATATTTTCCTGCATCATTTTTAAATATTCGATGTTATAATTATAAATGTGGAGGAAGAGGAGGAGGCTGCTCGTTAACAATTTTAAAAATTTGTAGTTGTGAGTGTTGTACTTATGTATACAGGCACAATTAAATATGTTTAAAATGTTAAAGAAGTATTTGGTTACTCCTTCAACTAATCTAGGTGTAGTCAAAGACAAAAATAAGAGATTGACATATTTTTAAAAATAGGGCTTTGTTTACTTATACATACATATACATTTTTATTAGTTTTCTATGGTTTATACACTATTATATATTTATGATTAAGTTAGAGTGTTTACATTTAACAGATTTATATATTGGCACAAAGAAAAACATTTTTGTAGAAATATTAATATACATATTTTTTATTATACATCTTCTTTAGGTACCTAGTAAAATGTCAGATGTCGAAGGGGTTGATGGAATAGATTATAAAAATAATCCATTGAACGTGTAGTACTCCCAATATGACTTTAATAGGACAATTTTAAAAAAAGAATTGCCAATTGATTCATTTCGTGATAAGGTAAAATTGAATTTATGTTTTTGAAATAGATTTCCCAGAATGAGTATTTTAGATTCTTCATTTAAGTGAAGTCAATAATGTGTTGGTAGAGTACAAGGACCAACGGGTTGTGGTAAAACTACTACTCAAGTTCCTCAATTTATTTTGGATGAATATAGAGAAAAAAATGAATATTGCAATATAGTAGTAGCACAACTGAGACGTATAGCAACAATTAATGTGGCTAAAAGGGTCTGTGAACTGTGAAGAAAGAGGATGGACTTTGGGCACTGTTTGTGGTTATCAAGTAAGATATGTTTATTTATCTTTATAATTATTTATTTATTTATTGAAAAATTTAAGATATATTATACATTCTACTAAGATTTACGTTTTTTTTCAAAGAAAATCGATTTGTTTTAGGTTGGTTTGGAAAAAAAGCTTTCACCAGATATGATTTTGACTTACATGACTACAGGAGTGCTTTTACAAAAAATTATAAGATCAAAATCATTGCATCAATTTACACATACGAGTATAATTATCAACGAAATCCATGAAAGAAATCGGGATTTAGACTTCTTATTGTTAATTATAAGACGATTTTTATTTAGAAATTCTCCCAGGGCAAAAGTAAGTATATTATAAAAACTAAATAATTTATTCTGTAATTTTTGTAACAAAATATGTTTAAAAATAAACTTCATAAAAAAGCAGGTATTTGATTGATATAAAAAAAGATTTTTATTTTCAATAATAAATTGGATGCACAATGTTTGCGAGAGTAAATTTAAAGAGCTGGACACATTAACATGATTACTCCTCTTAATACACATATAAAATTTCATAAAACATGATCTAGCAACATAGTAAAATATGTGTAATGAAGCTGTGATTAGTAGTAGTAGTAGTAGTAGTAGTAGTACTTTATTGATATTCATAAACTAAATTAGATGTTGTTATTAAAAAAACATTCAATTTATGCAGAAATAGTAAACAAAAGTTTTATGTGTATGGAAAATAAATTATTTGATTACTAAAGACAGCAAAAAAAAAATGTATGCAATTTCAATTTTCAAAAAAAGTCTACCTTTATATATTGGTTGCATAAAAAACTATTATTTTATTTGTGATTACATTAATTAACTACTTTGTAGGTTGTTCTTTCGATTTTAGCAATTTTAGTAAAAAGGAAGTATGTTTTTTTTCTCGTACTCAAATTTCTCCCTCTATTTCCCGGTTAACGGAGAAGTATTGCGATATCATATTTAGCCGGTATTTTCATTGTGGCCTTGAGTATCTCTGTGCAAAATTTCAGCCAATTTAAAGGGATTTAAAATTTTCGCGTATTTTCAATTCAAGGAGGGGGGGCGTAAGTAGTATAGCAAGCGGGGTACTGGACCACTTTGGTAACCTGTCCATCCACTTCTCTAGGTGGACGGACAGGTTGCCGAAGAAGTGCAAGAACCGCGACCATTTTGGTAACACTTTGACATCTTGAGCATAAACAATGACCAGAGGGTGTAGAGGAGCCCAGAAGACCATGTGACAATCGACAATGACCAAGGAACCACACCTTGCCACACCCTTTTATGACATCACACGGTACTTTTCCCAAAAGCATCCTGACGTACGCTTGAATCTGAATTTGTGAAAAAAAGATTTGCGGTTTGCGGTTTGTGTTGTGGATCGAACCCGGGTCCGTTGTTGGATTGAAAGCGACCTGCGTTATGAATTTTAGTCTATGAAGAAACATTTAACGGATTTGCAAGAGACTTGGTTTTTTTAGTTTCGCGAGGCAAGTTTAGCCTGTTTTGTACGCACCTGTCACAGGTTGTTGAGACTAGCCGAGCCTATAGCCCGTAATATTTTCTCTTGTAATGGGATAATAAAACACAAATAATATTTTTATTGTTTATTCAATAATTGTTTTTTAATAATTGGTAAGAAAACACCTCATAATTCTACATATATATATATATATTATTATTTCCACAAGGCTTTTCTCTATAATTAATACATTTTTCAAAAAAAATTATTTTTTTTAACCACCATACATAATACTTGGAATATTCTTAGCACCTGACGACCCTCGTAGATATTCTGTATATTCACAATTTAAACATTTACCATTTTCCTCAACAGTTTCTCCACCGCACTTTTGACATTTGTATTTGACTGGAACAGGCATCTTTGTAAGAATAATTGTCGTTGCAATATAATATTTAACTTAATATTTTTTCATAACAAAGAAGATCTTGGTGATTTTCCGAGTGTCTGTTGACTGATGTGGGACAGAAACAGAAAAATTTAAAACATTTGCTGCACCACTGAGTCCCGAATTAGGTATATCATCATCCACCAACACAATAGACACTTTTTATTGTAAAGTGCTTATTCAGACAATAGATAAAATATATATATAGATGACAAATTGCACTGCAGAGATAGTCACAGTAATATAATCAGTCTTACCAGTCAGTCAGTAAAAATCATTCGTAGTTGTTTGAATATATAATAAAAGTTTTAATTGTATAATAAAGTAAAATTTTTGATTTTTTTAAAAAAAGTTATTTTCCATCGATAAAATATAATTGGCGCAGCCAGTAGGATATCTCGGGATCGAAACGTATCGAACGAATCGATTGTCGTGTCAACGATTAACCGGATATTGAATCTTCGACTAGTTAAGTTTGGAGTTGGCAGAGCATCCATCGTCGAGGACCTGGACCAATTCCTATACAGAGAACAAGGACAAGCATCGCCTTCTTCTGCCGATCCAGTCAACATCCTTATAGTTGCAAATGATGATAATAATTAATTAATTAATCTTTTAATGTGAGTACAATTTATGTCAGACACTGAAAGATTAGAAAACCTTTTACAAAACTTAAATTTAGATTCTCCTTCAACTGACTCTCTAATTTGACCGAATTACCTTTATCCAGTAATAATTTATTAATAGATATGGCCCAATTTAAAAACCGGAATTTCTTAATTGTGTACCAGAATTTGATGGTAATCCAAATGATTTAAGTAGATTTTTGTCTGTAAGCGAATCAATATTAAATCAATTTTATGATAGAGCTAACCCCGCAAGTTTTCAAAATACTTACTTATTAAATAGCATAATATCGAAGTTAAAGGATACTGCTAGAACAGTAATAAATATTCAAAATTGTAATAATTGGGAAGATTTAAAGTCCACTTTAACTAGAAATTTCTCTGATCAAAGAGATGAAGTATGTCTAAACAGGGATCTAGTAATGTTAAAACAGAATCACCACGAAACTTCTCAAAATTGTTACGATAGATGTCTACACATATTAAATTTAATATTTGTAGTTATATAAATATTCATGAAAATACTGAAGCGGGAAAAATTTTAAAAAGAGAATTATATCAAAATTTAGCATTAAAAACATTTTTATCAGGCCTAAAAGAACCGTTAGGAACTACAATTCGTCGTATGAAACCTCTAATACTCTCAGTGAAGAAGCCCTACAATTTGTATTTTGCAAGAAAATAACGTTCATTATTTACAAAATTCTCCAAAAAATAATTTTAATTTTCCAAATAATAATAATAATAGATTTAATAATGTAAATCGACGTAATTATTCTCAAGATTCAAACAGAAATTTTGAAGCTAACCGTAAAATCGAAACCAAAATAATTTTGAATTCAATAGAAATAGAAATCCAAATAATTACGAGTTTAATTCTAGAACTCCCAATAATTATTTTTTGAGACAAAATAATAATAGACCTAATACTAATTTCCCCTTTCGACCAATTAATACACAATCACGATCCATACAAAGAAACTATCCCACTAACGAACAAGTTTTCGGACAAAATCGACAAAATAGAGATAATAATAAATATTCCCATAGAACCCTTAACTATTTCTTTTAATTGTTCCAATTCTAGTGAATTACCATATATAGTTTTTCCGGAGCATAATTTACAAATTTTAATAGATACCGGATCAACAAAATCTTTTTTGGATCCTGAAGTAGCTCGTCAATTCTATCCCAACACTTAATACAAAATGACCCTTTTATAGTTTCTACACTTTTCCAAAAATCCTCTCACGATTGCAGCGTCAGTCTCACCCCCTCCAAAAAAAATCAAATTAGAGTTTTATTTATTTAAATTCCATAATATATTTAATGGCTTAATCGGATTAGACAATCTCAGATTATTAAATGCCAACATAAACTTCCAGAACAATGACCTAGTGACCCCGCGTGCTAATATTCCGATTAGTTATTATAAAGTTAGCAATTCTTTTAATAACATTGTAACGATACCGCCTAGAATGCAACAAGTACCTAATTAAGATAAAAACTTCAACATTCCTCAAGGAGATATTATAATACCTTATTCAAAAATGCAAACCTGCGAAATTCCGGAGTGTTTAACTACAGCAAAAGATGGTTGTGCACTCACCACAATTATAAATAATTCTACCAGTAGCGTAACTTTAGATTATTCTGAACCAATTACAATTGAAAAATAATTTGAAGAAATTCATACTAAAGAAACTATATATCATTTTCGTTCGCCATCTCTTGCAATTCGACGATTATAATTGCGGGGTTTTTATGGATCCATATAAAGTATCCGAACCGTACTTACTTTATCAAACAAGATTTTTGGCATAATTTAAACCTTCAAACCAGTTAAATAGGATAATATTATTATTCCGTCAAAACCGCCTTGCATACTTGTATATAAGCGTGGTTTCCGGTTCCTTCTTTTTAACATGTAAAATGATTGAATATTCACTAACAAATTAAATTAATATATTGCTTCGTTATTACAAAATCGCGAAAATTATGATACGTTGTCAATTAATAAAAGAAAGAAAATGCTTTTAACAAGTGTTTATTTCAAATACAAAATTTAACATTCTCATTTTTGTTAGAAACAAACATATAATTTATACGTCAAATGTTTTTTTTGAATAACACAACAAAACTTATTACATTATCTTAACAGCAAATAAATAAACGTGAAATTATTGAACAATTTATAAAAAAATAGAAATAGAATAAAAAAAAACACTTGTAAATACGTACCGAATTTATTATTTTAAAATATCTATATCATCGTAAACACGTTTTTTTAGATTGTTTCTTGTGTTTCTTTTTTTTCTTTTTTTTTTGCTCCTTCTGGTAGTTTTCTTCTTTCGAGTTTTACAATGCAGCAGTGAGAGTTCATCCATTGACCATTTACCCGAATTTTTGTTCACATGGTTTACTTAGTTCTCGTAGTATTGAAATAGAGCAATAGAGCGTGATTACTACAAAAGAAATCACAATCAAAAGACGAATAAAATATTAAAAGATTTCAAAAACGAACGCATCGTTTGAATTGATATTCTCAGGAAAATGTACATGTACAAACCGTTGTTTGGTATTAGATTAGATTTTTCTGAGTGTTGAGAGATTGTTGATTGTTGTTAATTTATAAATTATAGATCTAATATTTTTCTTTCTGCGTTGTTTACAGATTTCAATATTTCTTTAAAAATATTGTGAATTGCTGTGCTCCTAAAAAAATATTTTAATAGAAACTGCTTTGAACTAATTTAAAAAAAGATTAAAAAAAATAGGTTTATTTCTAATATTTCTAAGATCGAGACGTTTATAGTGGGGTCTACCCCAGGTGATTAAACGTGTTATTTGTTTAAAGATGTAAGTTGCCCTAATATTTTGAAAGACTTGGTTTTTATATATCGATAAATAAATTGATATCGTTTCACTCGGCCTCTTTAATTTCCATTAATTAGACAAGTTACGAAGTGCGGGTTAAAACCCCCCCCTTTTAGATTGCAATTTTATATTTGTTCATAAATTTATTGAAAGAAAACAACCCAATACGTAACATTATTGTTGAAATAACTATATATATATAAATTGCATTATTATTCGTCGTAAAGCATATCTAGTTTGATTCGATTCTAATTTTTAAAATAATAGGTATTGTACAATTCTCTAATAATTACATTTACAAATAACTTGACGATAATTCCATTTAACGTTTAATTAGACATTAAAATTTACATATTTTTTTATTATTTTTAATATAATAATTGTATATGTTTTTTATTTTAAAAAGATTACGGTTATTATTTATCCAATTCAAAGTTATACTTTTAATTTAAACTTAACTTAATGTAAAGAAGCACGTTCGATCTTATAATTTTATAACGTAATGCACGACTTAATACAACATAAATTCCTTACAATTTGTATATTTGTATACGTTCACGTAATTTGTAATTTTAAAATAGACGTCTTTTAAGAAAAAACAAAAATTTTTAATTAGATTTTACGGTTTAACTCATCTGCCACGTTTACGTTTGCTTTTCCTTATTATTGTTATTTCTAAATTTCACTTTTTATTATTATTTTCATCAATGAAGTATTTGCGAAAAATAAAAAGACAAAATATCGATCAATGTTT
Source organism: Hermaeophaga mercurialis (assembly GCA_951812935.1). Taxonomy (NCBI): domain Eukaryota; kingdom Metazoa; phylum Arthropoda; class Insecta; order Coleoptera; family Chrysomelidae; genus Hermaeophaga; species Hermaeophaga mercurialis. The sequence continues at coordinate 50,958,850 of OX638360.1, read as the reverse complement.
TAAGAATTAGTGCAGGCGCTGGAGGTCATTGAGTATACATAATATCGTCTATTGAGAACCATAATGGCGAAACTTCAAAAATTTCATTTTTGAGTTAAGACCACTAAGTTACTTTGAAATGAGCCTTCTTATACGTGCATAAGTGGCGAAAGCATATTTCAACATTTTGCCACTAGAGTGCGACATAAGTCATCGGAGAGGGAAAAATATGATTCGTTGTTTAAGGGCAGAAGTGGCGCATGTCAGTTTGTGTCCAGAATCGATCTGCTATCGATTACAGTTTACAAGTTATTTTGACGTATTCGGAGAGTCGCCGGTGAAATACTAAAATACATAAAATACAACGTAATGTAAGAGTGGCGTATTTAGACATTTCGCCACTAGGTATTGTATTTAAGAGCAAAAGATAAGTTAGTTTCGTCGGTTTCTCATTAGGTAAGTATTTTTTTTCATTCTGTTAATGTAACACGGAGAAAATGTTTCCTGCTCTGGACATGCAGTAAGTTCTTACTTAAAATATTCAGAATTCTTGCTGAACCAGTTGCATTTATTATATTTTTTCTTCATAACTAATTTCTTACGTTTCAGGATTCAAAAAAAGGACAATACTCCGGAAAACAATACCCAAGCAGTGTACTGGAAGAATCGACGAGCCTGAATTTAGTGACTGTTGCTAATAATTCTACTGCCGTATCATCTGCCCCCGGTACATCGTAAGTTTTTAGTTAAAATATAGTTTTGACTAAACTAAGTCCAGTATTTTAACTTTCTAAACAAGTATTTTGCATTTTAGAACTCAAAACCTAAATTCAAGGACTGTGGTAGATAAATCTCCTAATACCCAAATTATTAAATCCTCAAGCCCGTCATGCTCTTCTTGCTCAAGTAATAGTGGATCGTCATCGTCCTCTTCTTCTTCTTCTTCTTCTTTATCTACGTCAACATCACCAACTTCTCAATTTGATGATAGTGATGCCGATCCAGTATAATACAACATTAATAATGAAGTTACGAATAACGAATCTACCGACACCTACGATTCCAGTAATGACGGGAGCGAAGGAGTGAAAAAAACACGAAAAAGAAAGCGAAACCCAGATGGTTGGAAACGAAATATTGCCAAGAAATTACGAAATTCTGGCAAGGAGTATCGCCCTATTAATAAAAAAAATGATGTACTAATGCCGGCCCGGAAAATGCTACCACCGTGCAAAGACACTTGCAGACTGAAGTGTTCTACGAAATTTACTGAAGTAGATAGGCAAAGTATTTTTAAAAAATTTTGGGCATTGGGAAATTTAGAACGACAAAGACATTTCGTTTTGAATCAAGTGCAGTGTGTTCGTGCAAAATACCAAAGAATTGTTCTTGAAAGAAAAAAAAATGGTAGCTCAAACAAAGCATACTATTTTGACAAAGATAGCGAACGAATACAAGTGTGCTTCTTGTTTTTCAAAAACACATTAGGGATTTCAGAAAAATTTGTCAGGACTGTAAAAAGTAAAGATGACAACGGTATCTTGATTAAAGATTCCCGTGGCAAAGGTGGTGGTACAATTGTTTCAGATGAAATAAAGGATGGGATGAGAAATCATCTAAGATCTATTCCAGCTGTGGAGAGCCATTACACCAGGGCTAATACAGAAAAAAAGTATATAGAAGGGGGGAAATCATTGACTGATTTGTATAACGACTACGTAGAGACATGCAATGAAATTGGAAAACCACATGGGAAAATACATTTGTACCGGTACCTCTTCAATTACGAATTTAATATGGCGTTTCATAAACCCAAAAAAGATCAATGTCTTCAGTGCACAACATACAAAAATTGAGACGCTACAGAAAAAAATCAGTTAGAACAAAGGTATAAAAGTCACATTGAAGAGAAGGAATTATCACGGGCTGAGAAGAATAAAGACAAGGAAAAAATCGGTGATCTGTATAAAGTTGCATGCTTTGACTTACAAGCTGCTCTTCCAGTGCCCAAAAACGAAGACACATCGTTTTATTACAAGTCACGTTTAAATTGCTACAATTTTACTGTTTGCCAGCTTCAACAGAAGGGACTGGGGCAAGTTGAATGTTTTTTTTGGCACGAGGGAGAAGGAAAAAGGGGGGCCTCAGAAATAGGTACTTGTCTTTTGGATTTTTTAAAAGAGCTGTCAGAAGTCGCAAAATATAAAGATTTAGAAATTGTCTTATATTCTGACAATTGTGGAGGGCAAGGAAAGAACAAGTACATAATAACTGCATTCTTGTACGCCGTAGCTAATTTTAAAATAAAAAGCATCACCCACAAGTTCTTGGTTGTGGGTCATGGGCAAAATGAGGGAGATACAAGCCATTCTATGATAGAAAAAGCTATAAAGCAGGCTTTAAAGAATGGACCTATTTATGTTCCAGCCCATTATTCAGCAATTATTGGTAATGCCCGAAAAGTGGGCATTAGATTTCGCGTCCACGAAATGTGTTACAAAGATTTCAAAGATCTTAAAAATCTCAATGAAAGAGTGGCCAATTCCGGTTTTAACATCAATTCAAATGGCATTAAGTTCAACTTTAATGACATTTGCATGATTAAAGTAGATCGTAGTGATCTTGATCACTTTTATTATAAATTATCCTATAAAGATGCAGAATTTAGTTCTGTGAGCATCCGAATGAAGAAAACCAGGAAATGTTCAAATATTAGGGAAGTCACACTTCAATCGGCTTACACAGAAAGCTTACATGTTTCGAAGAAAAAATACATGGACTTACAAAGTCTCCTAAAAAATAAATCCATACCAATGGTACATCATGATTTTTACGAAAACTTAAAAACTGAAGAATGAAGAACTCAAAATACTAATAATAATTTGTTACTTTAATGCGTTTTGTTACCAAAAATTATATTAATTTAGTTTTAACTATTTTGAGTACAGGTTCTTTAGTATTTTCATATTTTTGTAATGTTTTCCTATACCTACTGTATTACGTATTTAGTTCACTTTTTCTTACTTTTTGATGGTTCAATGTTGATGTTAAATATAATTTCATTAGTTTTTTGTTGTTTTTTGCCCTTAAGTCACCTAGGATCATAAAAAATTCACGGAATAATTTACGCAATAATGGCGAAACTACAAAGAAAATTTTTTTATTATAAATTTCGGACAATTTAATCGCATTGTACTTAATAAAGACACTAAAATTGGAAGATCACTAAAAACAAAAAATTAACTGGTCTACTTTTTAACCTGACATTTAATTTTAAAGTTTAACAGGAATTTAAAATGCGATTTTCTAAGAATTACTAGTTTCGAACTTTCGTCACTATGGTTCTCAGTAGACGATATGATGAGGACCGGCAATTATTGTCGGATTCTTATACCTGAGACCCCAAACAATATGGTGAAACACATCTTGCCAGCATCTGTGATGGTCCCTTCCCCCCCTCCCTTCACGTCCCCTTTTCGCCCCTGTGGTAAGCCAAAGCAAAGCGCGCTCAGATGTTTAGTGTGTTTTTACATATATCGACGTAAATACGTTGCGTTACTCACAGTATTGTTTGTTGTGTACGCATAAAATAATTCGATTTTCGTTATTTTTGAGTGTTTTTTTTAAGTGTGTGTGTGTGTGCGCTGTACTGGAAAACGTAAGAAATGTCGTTAGAAGTGGTTAATTTAAAAAGAAAAAGACCAAACGAACACTTTTGTTTATTTTGTGATCAAATCAAATCAAATGATTTAGTGAAAGAACCAAAAGGTTAAGTACGCTGCTTAATATTAAAAAAGCAGCAGATTGAAGAAAAGAGAACACATTAGTGAAAAGTTTTCAAAACTGTATAATCCAGCCTCTACAAGACAAGAATTTTCATGGCACCAAAACTAATTATATAAGTGAGGAGAAAATAAGGCGTCGAGAAATTGCGTTGTGTAAAAAAGAAGAAGAAGAAGAGTCTTCTTCAACTTCCAAAGCAAGCGTAGAGTTATGTTGTGGAAAATCTCGTTCGTCATCAAGGACACCTGCAGAAGTACATAAACCGTTGCATAATGCATAATTTGTGGAAAGTTAACGAAAAACAAAAATAAGCAGCAGCTGCATTTGTGTTCCGAAATTTCAGCAGCGGAACAACTTTTAAATACGCGGCACGCCGTAAAGAAGACCATGTTTTTACCCAACTTAGTACCTACATTTATTTGCTATCGAAGTGAGGGCTGGTGATAAGTTGGTCCACGAGTAAAATAAATACGTTATCTATACATAAGTTGGGCCACGTATACTAATCCTGTTACCTGCGCTAAGCTGGGATTTCTTAACTCGTACTAAATTCATTGTTAGCTAAATGAACAATTTTGATGAAAATTCCAGAGTGTAATTTGTTTTATTCGCAAGTAACCTTTGAATATACAGGGTGAACCATCTACAAGTAATGTTACCGACGATTTTTTTTAAATAGAACATCCTATTTTTTTATTTTTTTGTTTAGCTAAACTTTATTTTGCCCAATGTTTTCACTGTAAAAAATATGTAAATAAAACAAAAAGAATAGAAATAATACTTTATTTTGCTTAGTAGTCACCTAATACAAAAGTATTTAATCTAAGACGTTATATTTTTAAAAGATACACATTTTACATAATAATATCTTGTTATACTATTGTTTAAAAATTCATCAATTTTCCCTTGAATGTAATCTTGTTTTTGTTGCATGATTTTAGTTTTACGTTTTACATTTTTTTGTGAACTATTTATTAGCGCATACACATTTATTTGATTTTCTAACAAAACACTAACAAATTGTATAATATTTGGGTGACTGTTATAAAATTCTTTATTAAACCGCGAATGAAACGATTCGCAAGCGTTTGTGGTTCTACTTAAAGAGTTACTTAAACTTGCCCACATTTTGGGAGGAAACAATGATTCCTTTGATATGTAAGTTTGATGTAAATATTTTCGAAACTGTATTATTTGCGGGTTCTTTGGCAACCCTAAAAATAGATAGTACATTTCGTTGTTGAAAAAATCTTCTACTTGTTCTGGACATAATAAAGGCATACCAAATAATACTTTTAAATATTGACCAATTACACTATCTTTGTTTTGATACTCTGATGCTAAACCTAATGTTTTAATTTTGCGGCACCAAGCTTGCGTCAAATGAAACTTGCAACCGATTATTTTACTTTCGGGCCACCTTAAGTTACAAGCGTTATGAATGCCAATTTCGAAATCTATTACAATTTCTTTAGGATCAAATTTAAGATTTAATTCTAAACATTTTTCACAAACTAATTCGAACATTTTTAAATATGTACAAGATTGTTTATTAGGTAAAAGACCAAAAACTAGTGGAATATAATAACCATTTTTATATCCATGTATTGTAAAAAACTGATAAAAAAAATTGGACGAATACTGAAATGTTCCATCCATAAATATTACATCAAGTGAACATAAGAAATGTAAATTTGTGTAACAACCAAATAAGATAATTTTATCAGCTAAGCTAGCTGTAAGCAGAAAATGTTCTTTTTTGCTAGTTTCCAAATTCAAATTATTAATCACTTCAAAAACTTCTTGTTGATTTTTAGGAAGAGCAGGAATGGACTTACGTCTGGCTTTGTATATCGTTTGCCGAATACACTGGATATCCTCCGAGGTAAAATTTTCTCCCCAAATCTGGTTGTTGGCGATTTCTCTTCTAATTATTTTTGATGGCTTTTCCATTAGTGATTCAACTGCTTTTCTTTTGGCAGAATTATTCACAGCTTGCCGGCTAATAGTTTCATCAGGAACATGATTATGGTTAAGAAAACTTTCTACAATAACATTTTCGTTATTTGTCTGAGTATAAATTTTAGCACTACATGTTCTTTTAGTGCACTTCCAACGAATTTTATTATCTTTGGAAACATGAGCTTTTGAAAATTTATAATTTTCGTACACTAAAAGTGGAAACCCCTTTTCACTTAAAATTCGATGAGCCTCCATGGAAACAAATAAATTGCGATTTTATCAAAAAAATTTCAAATTAGAAAAGTTAACACGTCAAGTGAAAATAAACAACTGAATTATAAAAACAATTATCTTTCTTAATCTCTTTTCGAAAGCAATAAGGATTATCGCAGGTATCGTGGCCCAACTTACTGCTGTCCGAAGTGAGGTACCACACAAACATTGTTACCGTGATTATTTAAGATTGCCGAGAAATTCTACGAACCCAGCAGGACGACCTTCATATCACATTCCTAAAGAAATACTTCACGATGCATTTGACAAACTCATCGATCAAATTAAAGATCAGTTTTCAACTCACACTGTTTTGAAACGCGCTTCTTAGCTCAGCAACTCGCCCAACTTACAAACATAGAGGATGATGCAGTGATTGAGATTCGTGTAGTGAAATCATTACTTATTGATAAATTCGGTGAAAACGTATTATTTTCTTACCCGACTGATGGGTCAAAATCTTCATTAGTGTCCATGGGAAATATATCATTGGCAGAAATAATAGAGAGCATCACTTCAGAAAAACACATCATTCAGAGTGCAAAAGCATTGCGGCAAGAATTATTGAAAACGGAACTAATATTGTCTTCAAGAGATAAGAGAAGTACTAACAGTAACTAAGGATCGTGTAACGGTTTAAGCGATAAATATAACCAGCATAATAGAACTATAATCGAAACTTTTTTTTCCACTTTTTCAAACAATTTTAAATCATATAAGCACTGAAAACGAACTATTCAAATATTTAAATAATTATTGTGATGCGATAGAAATTCTTTTGAATTCAATTATGGCTGACAGAAGTAATAACTATGAATGACATTTATTGACTACTCGACAATTTTTACCCCTTATTTCTTTTCTACGAGAATCACACAAATTATATATTTACAAGATATGTTAAACTTACCTCCAAACGTTATAAATTTAAATGAAGAGAGGAATATGCATATGCCGTCAAGCGAACTGCAGGAACATTTAATGCAGTTGGCTGCCACTTAGCACTAGAACGGTCTCAGAACCGATCTTCTGCAGTGACTGGAGGCTTAATTGCTATCACTAAAAATGAAGATGTGCAATGCAAAGATGGTTACTTCTGTATCCTTTCAAAAATAGTGTTCACGCGGCGCTTTCTTCTTCTTTCATACCTTGGAATACAAAATCTGACACTACAGGTGACATTAATACTCGTAATGAATGGACACAATCGACAATTAATACGGACGAAAAGGATATTGAAAATATCATTAACTGTTTCAAATCTTGCAATCCATTTAATAGTAATGGGGATTGTGCGCTTCGCAATATTTTCACCCCGGTGAACTTGCTGAAGAATCAACTTCGCGATGCTTACTTAATATTAAAGAAAATGGGGAGACTCTATTAACTACCTACATACATACGAAAAAGAAAGATTGTTCAATAAAACTAAGAAATTGTCGGATCCTATACGAGAACCTAAATTTTACAACTTTGAAAGTACTCCCGCGAAAACAAACAAAAATACTTGCAACAAGAAGCTGCTAGACGTAACAGACATAACAATTTTCCAAAAATCATTCGTGGTTAGCATCGCGTATGAAATTATTGGATTACTGCAAATATCTCTTTGACAATATGAGATTTTACAGGAAGTCGCCAAAATCACAGCTCGCCGTTGAAATTGAAAAAAGTTACAACTGTGGTAAAAGCTCTCAGCAAGACATAATAAATTTAAATTCTTTCAAAATTTATATTGTTGATGGTATGGCACTTGTTCACAAAATTCAATTAAATAAGTTCGATACTTTCGGTGATTTTGCCGTGGCTTTCTTCAAAAAAATTATGCACTTTTCTACGCTGCCTGGCGTGAAGAGAATACATGTGTAATATTCGATAGATATGACGACATTTCTCTATAAAATATTTCAAAGTTACGGAGTAAAGGCTACATTATAAAAAATATCATTATTTCAAGTGCTAATTGTAAGACTTTTCTTGCAAACACTCAAAATAAATTACGACTTGTTCAATTTCTTTGCACTAATGCTCTAAAATATGCAAAAATAAAAGAAGACTGCGAGATGTACATTTTGTGGAGGATTCAACGATCCAACTAAATGTTTCTAGTTGCGAGGGTCTTTATTTTGTGAGGTACACCGGAATTACAATGAAACCACTTAGAAAGCTGATTCAAAATGTTTTGCCCCACATACAAGCGCTGCTCATATTATTATAATCGGCGCTGATACAGATGTATTCGTCTTGGCAAATTATTTCTGGAAATACTTAGCGAATATTGGTCTATGGCCTCGGTCTATGGTTCGACGGTTCTCATACAAAAAAATATTTCCTAGGATGCCATCATTTAGGTGCTGAATCCCCGGGTGAAAGCATATGCGATATTTTGCCAGCATTACATGCTGTAAGTGGTTGAGATACTACTAGCAGATTTGCCAGTAAAATGCAATGTTTGAAAACTGCGACTGAAGATTTTGTATGGCTTTGGGAAACCTTGACCTAAGTAATGAGCAATTGAAACAGTTAGAAATAGTTTGCTCATATTTCATTTCAAAAAAAAATATATTTGCCGATGAACTCACATATAAACTCATTTCTCAAAACCTAGGCTTCGGTTTTAATTTGATGAAAGTAATACGCACAACAGATGCTTTGCATTTATTAAGGGCTACAGTGCAAACATTTATTTGGAAACAATCTCATCAAACACAATTACAGCCGATTGATTATTGTTTATTTGGTTATGAAAAGCTAAATGGTGACTTACGTCCACGACAAATGACTGAACCGTCTTTACCAGAGTCATTAATTCAACCTTGTAAATGTATTGCAAATTGTCGCAAAATGTCTTGCAGTTGCAGAAAATCAAAATTATTTTCTATTTCTTTATGCAAATGTATCAATAACGATTGTCTAAATAAAAATGAGTAATTGTTTGGCTATGTAAGTTTTTCTTCAAATTCGCTGTTTCTTCATATATATAACTTATTTTTATTAATAAACAAAATATTTACTTTTATTTTTGTTTTTTTTTTTCATTCAACCATCCATCCTCACTTTTATTATTAGAATAAACTCTGAATTATTAATGTAATCATCATTAATATTATTTTATAGTATGTACTCAATATATTCCCTTTACAAATAAGTGTAGAAGGGGTAAAAAAAAATGGACCAAAAAATAGGCCGGCAAGATCCGTATTATTAATCTTTGACCTTTTCTTAACTTATATCCATTTTGGTGGAATTCGGTCCTCACATTTTGCGTACTCACTTACCTCTAGCGCCCGCGCTCTAAATACTGTAACAACTGAATTGTCTCTTTTATTTCTATGTTATGTTATAGGCAATTTTTTACATTAACTATCCAAACAATAAATTAAGAAAAGAAAAGTGTTCGAAAAATAGTTTTACTATACACGGATTTTAAGAGCTGATCGATTCGAAATACCGAATGAATTATTTACAAAAATTAATAAAAATTATACAATTATAAGAAAAAAAAACGTACTTGTCTCGTTTTCGAAGGGGTGTTCCCAAACTTCCAAATCTTTAACTTTATCCTCCGATTTACTATTCATTCCTTCTCGTTTTGTACATTTATTCCCCGATTGCTTAGCGGATCTTCTTCCACTTGAATGGTTGTAATTTTGTCAAATGCTAAAAGTAAAATCAAAACCAGAATTAAGTTTAGCAATAAGACTCTCATTGAAATTTTAGTTATACAGTTAGATTTATAACAAACTGGGTCATTGTCAACAACATTTTGAGCATTTATTTTAATGTAATACAAATAAATAAATAAATAAATAAATTGTATAAGGAAATGATAAATTATTTCAAAATTTCTCTCCGTATTAATCATAGAGACCATAAATGTTAAAGTTCGTTGAATTCAGAGCTTATAAAAGCAAAAATATAAAAAGATTGAGAGTGTTTCGTTGAAAAAAAAAAAAAGGGTACCGATAGGGCCACACTTACGTGAATCACCCTGTATATTTGTATATTTATATTTTTGTTCGGAGAACGTTCAATTAAGTTGAAAAGTTGATGTGTTTCAACGTCTTTTATAATTCTTTAAAATAAGACCGAAAATAATGATATTCCAAAAGTGGTTTCCTCCACGCCGTATATACAATATGTCCCCCTAAGTTGGAATCATATGGAAAACTTTTTTATTATTAATTTTAGGAAAAAAAGTTATTCTTCATAAAAAGTTGTGCATTATCTGAAACCTAGAATACAGTCATTAAATATCAAATTTGGTATACGAGGTTTGTCAAAAAAATATGAGTTTTACTCAAGAGTAAAGTATACCTTTAAATTTGACAATATCGAAAAATATTTACTAAAAAAAAGTTGATCAGAATTAAAAATTACGTTTAAATATGCAAGTACATCCATTTAAATTAAAACTTGAGATTATTTTATTTTTTACTAATATTTCTATTTTGAATGAACATTTTTTATCTGTTGTGATTACGAAACACATGACGATAACCTTTTAGTTTTTCGATGTTTTCTAATAATTTTGCAATTAAAACGCGTAATAAGTGCACTACAGTTAAATTTGCATTATTGTAGACATGCGTTTTAAAAATAATTTTATTAATGTAAATCGATGTACTCGTATATTTAAACGTAATTTTTAATTGTGATCAACATTTTTCGATATTGTCAAATTTAAAGGTACTTTACTCTTGAGTAAAACTCATAATTTTTGAAAAACCTCGTATACCACTGAAAAATGTTTTGATATTTGATGACTGTATTCTAGGTTTTAGATAATGCACAACTTTTTATGAAGAATAACTTTTTTTCCTAAAATTAATAATAAAAAAGTTTTCCATTTGATTCCAACTTAGGGGGACATATTGTATATATATATATATATATATCTATCTGAGATTTTAGGCGGAGAGCTCTTCAGATAACGAAAGGAATAGAGCATGTGGGTGCGATAAGATGGGAGAGTAGTAGGTTGGGAGTTGTGACCGTGGGAACTTTTTCAGTCAATTCTTATGGACGGACACGCCCCCTCACGTGACCTACCCCCACTCCACGGCTGAGGTGCGTGACGTAAAACGTGAGGTGCGTGACGTAAAACGTGAGGTGCGTGACGTAAAACGTGAGGTGCGTGACGTAAAAAGTGACGCGCGTGACGTAGAACGTTGATATGTTACTTAATCACCTTCTAGTAAACGTCCACACACGTCACGTAACCGGCAGTAGATGGCGTTGGTGGTACCAAAATATTATTATTAGGCAATCTAATTATCATTTATGTGTATACGGGGTTGCATAGATTTTGAGAACATTACTGTTTTGAACGTATTAACTGGACATGCTACTGTCTGGTTAGGATCAATTTCCCTTTCCGAGCTCTGGAGATGCTTACCCTTAATTAAGCACAACATTGAAGTATTAAACAGCCAACAGTTTGCAGGTTCCCTCGCAATAATGATATTTCAAAATTTAACAAAAAAGTATTGTCAGATGTGGGATTCGAACCCACGCTCACTCTCGTGAACCAGAGCTTAAATCTGGCGCCTTGGACCTCTCGGCCAACCTGACTTATATGAGAATTCATTTTGTATGAAAGCACCCAATGTCTACCTCGTAGAAAGCCCCGTTGATTGGTGTACCCAACATGTCTTCAGGCAGATAAGTCACGGGATTGGTTATTTTGACTTTAGTAATTTTAAAGAGCCCGGTACACCAATCAACGGGGACTAAAATCGAAAGGTAAGGGACCTTTGCAATTAGAGGCAAGTCAAAAATTTTACTTAAAAAAATCATATTTTTTTTTATTGAAATGGACTAAAATCGAAAGGTAGGGACCTTTGCAATTAGAGGCAAGTCAAAAATTTTACTTAAAAAAATCATATTTTTTTTTACTAAAATGGACTAAAATCGAAAGGTAGAGGGACCTTTGCAATTAGAGGCAAGTCAAAAATTTTACTTAAAAAAATCATATTTTTTTTTACTAAAATGGACTAAAATCGAAAGGTAGGGACCTTTGCAATTAGAGGCAAGTCAAAAATTTTACTTAAAAAAATCATATTTTTTTTTACTAAAATGGACTAAAATCGAAAGGTAGGGACCTTTGCAATTAGAGGCAAGTCAAAAATTTTACTTAAAAAAATCATATTTTTTTTTACTAAAATGGATTAAAATCGAAAGGTAGGGACCGACGCTTTACACTGTTAAAATAAAAGCGAATCGAATTTGTAAAATCCGATTTTTCGACGTCCCGTAAGAATAAAGGCCATTGTAACTGAACCGATTGTGGAAAAATAGTCGAACATGGCGTTTTCGAAAGAAGAAAAACCGCGCTACAACCTTCAAGAAACCGAACGGTTATATCTTAAAAACTTTTAAAATGACGAGCGACCAAACATGAAATTTAAAAAAATATTTTTTATTCGATACGCCCCCTCCTTGAATTGAAAATACGCGAAAATTTTAAATCCCTTTAAATTGGCTGAAATTTTGCACAGAGATACTCAAGGCCACAATAAAAATACCGGCTAAATATGATATAGCAATACTTCTCCGTTAACCGGGAAATAGGGGGAGAAATTTGGAAATATTCAAAAATCCCTTATAATCCAATAAAATGACATTTTTAATTTTTTAATTTCGCATTTATCGAAATAAAAAGTATTACTTGGTACTCGGGGGCTCCGATTACTTAAGAAAATCCACTTTTCGTTTAGTTTTAGAACATTTTAATTTTCAGGAAATTACGAAAATTTATCAGAATTCGAATGTTTATGAACATTCCCAACTTTAAAAATTCAAAAAAATGACATTTTTAATTTCGCATTTATCGAAATAAAAATTATTACTTGGTACTCGGGGGCTCCGATTACTTAAGAAAATCCACTTTTCGTTTAATTTTAGAACATTTTAATTTTCAGGAAATTACGAAAATTTATCAGAATTCGATTTTTTTTCCTCGTCCATGCTGCTACATTTCTCCCGCTTTCCCATTGTTCTTGCCATTTTACCACGGTTTCGTCTTTTATTTCCTTCTTCCTTTCCCGATCACCAGATTCCTCGAATATCCTCTCCGTGCAGGATACGCATTCTGCTCTTTCTTTTGGTGGAACCGCTGCCATCACTTGTACAGCTTCAGCCGAAACCGTTTTATATGCTGAGGTCACTCTAAGTAGTAGTCTTCTCTGCACCTTCAACATCATTTCCTTATATACTGCAATATTTAAAGTGTGCTCCCATATTGAAGCTCCGTACAGAAGCACAGATTGAGCTGCCTGGTACATTACGCGCCGCTTACTATCCTTAGGACCTCCGACGTTGGGAAGTATTCTCGTCAAAGCCGCGACCCTCTTCTCTGCTTTCGCTGTAGTTCTCCTAATATACTCACAGAGCCTTCCATTCTCGCTGATCCATATTCCCAAGTATTCAAGCTGCTTCTTTGGAGTAACTGCAGTTTCCCCTATTCTAAATGCTATTTCTATTTTGTTTCGAGGCCCGTGGATAATTACTGCTTCTGTTGTCTCTTGCGCTAGTTCTGACCCGTGATTTTTCACCCACTTCTCAATCCTGTCCAGAGCCAAGTTAGCTTCGTTTATTAGCTCCTTTTTGTGTCTCTTCCTCCCACTGTTAGCGCTAGATCATCCGCGTATGCTAAGCTATTGTACTTTGCACCTAGTTCTAGCCTCAGCACTCCATCATATAGGACGTTCCACAATGTCGGACCCAGAACTGACCCTCGTGGAACGCCTGCCGTTACTTTTCTTGCCCATTCTTCCCCGACTCTATAGTTCTTCCTTCAAAAAAATTTTTTATTACGTTGATTTATGTTTATGTGTTCTAAGTAAATAATCAATTTGGAACCGTCCAAGTCAAAGAAGTAAGTAAAATGCAACAAATTATTTTAAAATCTCATTTTTTCAAAACAACGTTCCAATACAAAATTTTTAAAATATTTTTCGATATTTTATTTGTTTTCTTTTAAATTACCCTATCATCTAAATTCGTACTTAAATCTGAATTTGCCGGCATTTTTCGGTCTAATAACACGTTTAAAAAGCAGTCGAACAGAAATAAAAAGAATCAAGTAGAATAATAAATAGAGAAAAAATGTTTTTTTAATATGGGTTAGTAAAAACAAGGTACATCGTGTACGTGTACAATTTTTTCTACTTCGTCAATTTATGTTTGTTATTTAATAAATTTACCAAAAGAATATGGGAAATAGGTAGAAATAAAAAATAAATGTTAAGTGTTAAGTGTTAAGTTTGATTAAAAATATTCTTTTTTGCAAAGAGCAACAGAGCGCGTTTCACTCACGCTCAACAAACAACGAAGGTTTTATCAAATTCGATAGAGGGCGCTGTCATCAATCTTCAAAGTAGTAAAACAAATATCCGTAAATATGATTACCGTGCTTTTCATTACAAAATAGTAAAGGTGAAGTAAGTACAAACAAATTTACACCAAGAAAACTCGAAAATAACTCCAGCATAATATCACACTATGATATATTTTACTCCTTTGAAGGGTTCACATTTTTTTCACTTTGAAAATACGGAACGTACATACGTCAAATGTCAATTGTCTCAGGTCAAGGACACGATTTAAAAACAAGGGTCATTCATTATAGTGTTCAATATGTAAGTTTGAAGGCAGTTAATAACAATTAGGTTTATTAATATTTTCCTTTAACCGCTTTTTTTCAGTTCCAACTAAAATGATATAATAATTATATTTCCGGAAAGGTACAAAGCGAAATTAATGTAAGTAATGTATTTTTATATTCGGCAATAAAAAGACGTCAGATGTTAGGTTTGGCATAGCTCAGGGATCGTTTCTCTTTTGTGATCTTTTTTTAAACCGAAAATAATAATATTTCAGTGGTTATTAGTGGTGGTGCATAGAATGACGATGTTGAGTGCAGACGCCCAAATCCGATACTTGGTGCAATGGTTTCAAGAATGGAGTGAACTGCAAAGATCAGACTTTTTACCGATTTTGTCAGAGAAATACGCAAATAAGGCGTATGTTAACGGAATTGTTAACAGCATTTCCAATATTGATTGCAGAGATAAACCCATGTCTTTGTTTGAATGTAGAGTAAGTGTACAACAATGATTCTTTATGAATTATTTCCTTATGTTTTTTTTATATATTTCATCAGGTAAAATTATTCAAAGAATGGTTTATACAATGGACAGCTGAACAAAAACATAATTTTATTACTCAAATTGGAGACATTGATTCAAAATTTGTTGAAAAATTTAATGAAGAAGTTCAAAATGGAGTGGTACAAGATCATAACCATGAAGAAGACATTTTAGAAGACTAAATGGAACGTTTTTTAATATTATAATGACAAAAGTTAGCTCTTAATCACATTTCTATAAAATTTACTCGAATATATATACATGTACATGTGTGCACTTTTATACTTTTTGGGTAGGGTAAACTACAAAAAAGCGACTCATTTTAAGTGAATCATATATAATGTGATATATTTTATAGATAATCTTTTGATACTATTACTACTAAGTTTTAGAATATTTATAGGAATTTTTCATAAAAGGTAGACATTCATGTTGTTAATTTTTGATTTTTTATATATAGGTAGCTGAATTATTTGTATATCCTTTTCCAAAACATTCGGAAAATTTCTTTTTGAAATGTTAAGACTATAAATTGACTGATGACATTACTAATCTCATTTAATAAAAAAAAATTAAATTTTCAATCTCATTATTTGCAAAAGAACAATTTTTGATTTACTAGATAAACTAATTGGATTAAACATTTTTTTAGCCTTGTTGTAGCTTATTTATTGGAATAACTATTTTCTTTGTATTGCAATTAGTAAATAAACTAACCCTTTTATTAAATTTCCATTTACTAAATAAGGTAAAAAGAAAGGAATTGTAAAGAATATATTTAACTATAGAGTTTTTTACACTTTGTGTGTAGGAGACTTTAGTCATGGAATGTAAAAGTTTAATGGGGGATTCCCCGTTTTCCTTTTGTTAATGTACACTCACATATGGCAGCAAGCATTTGTAAAAGTTTAGTGCAAATTTAAATTGAAGAGTTTAAATAATGATTAGGAGGACTGCATTATATATAGAGTAGATTTAAAAAGTGCATATAATATTCAATTAGTATTGATAATAAATAAAATCTAAGGTTTATAGTTGAAAAAAATTTCTTGTAAGTCATTCTGTACCTTTTGGGCTGTCATCCAAGCAGCAGCATACATTTTTACCAAAGTAAAGAAAAACACGATTTTAAGACGCAACAATATCAATTGGGTTATATATTTCGGTAAAAATAAAGTGGAATATGATCACAATACAAAGACATGTACAGTAGATTGATTTACTTCATACTCTTAATAATTACTAGGCGTTCTTTATCCTTGTTGTTCCAAAGGAGAGATATAAAACGGGCAATTCGTTTTTCGACATTTATTTTTTCTTTTTATTTATTATTAGAATTGTATTTCCTTTTCCAATTTTTTGAATTTGTTATTCCTATACGGCGGTAATTAAAGCTTTAACAATAAAGATGAGCGAGTCCACTTAACCAGATTGTGTTTGAATTAAAATAGGAAACTCGCTTTGTCCATTTTTCATAAATATAAAGAAAGATGACACATGCAGAGCAATTTTGAAAAATTATAAAAGAAACCAAATATCATTATTTTAAAATACTGGTCAAAAATTATTTTTAAATCTGCTGAATATACATACTACAAAAGAAATTTTTTTTAATATTTCAAATATCTATTCACCCATATCAATATGTCTAAGTAATTAATTTTTGTATGTTGTCAAAAAAATGATTTATTATTTTTAATGTTACAATAAATATAATTAAGTACAACCAAATTTAAAGCAAGTGCTCAAATTGTTTAGCGTCAGCTAAAACAATGCGAAAGATGAGCAAGGAACTCTTCTCGAACTTTCGCTATAACTTCCGGAGTTATTTTTGCAATCTCAATGCGTGTCCGTTCTTTGAGTTCATTAATAGTCTGTGGTCTACACTTTACTTTTGGAGTATCCCATGAAAAGTAATCGAGAGGAGTTAAATCTGGTGACCTCGGTGGCCACTCAATTGTTTCTCTTCGGACTATCCACCAAGACAGCGTAGTGCGGTGGCGCACCATCTTGCAGCAGCCACAAATCATTTCTGTTTGGAAATAACTGGTTTAATTCTGGGAGCAAGAAGTTCTGCAGGAATTGTAAATATCGAGGTCCTGTTAAGGTTTGTTTGAAAAAAAAAATTGGGTCCTATAATCCTATTATCTATTATTCCCGCCTAAACATTCACTCTCTCTGGGTATTGAGTAAGATACTCCTGCATCCAGTGTGGATTTTCTTCATCAGAAAAAAGAACTTTTTTTTAAAAACATTTAAAAATAATAATCGAAGGGTTTCAGGATTTTCCCCTAAAATCGCCGATTTACGAAATAATGAATTTATTTCTTTCATTTGGACCTCGCTGTATATACTCCATAATATAGGAAAAAAAATATAATACATTTAAGAAAACAATATATGTATAATCATTAACCTACCAATAATTATTCAGTTATGTATTAATAAAAACATCAACTATAAACTAATTTAATTTTTAATCTTATCCATAAGTTTGTATTAAAACTACAAACGTCGTTTACAGAGATAACAAATTATACAAGCATTTTAAGGGTTCAAGGACCCAAAATAAAAATCTAGTTTAATAAAAAATATAACAGAAAATACGCGCCACTCGTGTGCCTTATTTATCGAAAAATTGGAGTCTATGCCGGGAACGGCGAAAAGATGACATGATTGTACATTCCGTACCTGGAAAAGAAAAATGTACGTTTATTTTATTAACGTTTATTTATTGATCCTCGGTGAAATATTACCGAACTGAAAAGTGTTGCTTTAAATTCCAAGGATCGATCGATTATTGATAGCTTAGTTTGCATCTTTTTCTTTGAATTTCATTTGAGTTATAATAAAAAATCTTACTTATGTATTTGCTTGAATTAATGGTAAGATCCCACTTTCATTTTCTTAGGTCTTCTTTGTTGCAGCGATCCTTCTATATCTGATGTATCTGATTCGGTTTCGTTGAAAACACTATCTTTGATATCTGCATCAAGGTTAAATGACCCTGTTGACTTTGCTTTTTCTAAGGTACGAACTAAAAAAAAGCTTGCGTCTACATTTTCCCCTATTGGAATCAAACATACACCTTTTTTACTGGAAATCGTATAAAAATATCCAATATCTTATTTTGTCAAAATGTAATGCTTGATTTCCGATAAACGAAATATGCATGGACAGTAACGCCAGTATATACAGTATGGTCAAAATTAAAGGATTAAATTAATCACCTTTTTATTTTTGATCTCATCTCTGTGAGCGTGCTGACGTCATCAATAAAAAAATTTTAAATAGATATTTAAAAAACATTTCAATTGATGTATTGTAAGACCCACTTTTCTATTTAAAAATTTCATTGATGACGTCAAAAATAAAACGGTGATCTGACGAAGCGATTAACGAAATAATGAATTTATTCCCTTCATTTGGACCGTACTGTATATGTGGATTCTGACTCAAAATTGTAATGATGAAAAAAAATTACTTTGAAATTTTATTATATGATGAGCACATGTAAAACCAGTTAATTTTGATGCAGAATTCGCACAGTTCCTTATGTACACATAACTACTACTTATTTAATATTTTTCTTCTTACTTTGAGCTTCAAGTAGGCTATTTTGTCTTTTTAGATCTTCAATATCCTGTTGATGTGAACTGTTCTTTTTCTTCATAAAAACAATATATTCCGCAGCTTTTTTCAAAATTTGAGCTCTACTGGCCTGCAACAAAATGAAACTTTTTCTCTTATAAAGGTGCAGTTACGTCAATCAAAAAAAATAATTATATAGTATCAGAACCTCTTATGAAATAGATTTATACATCTTATATTATATATTTTTCAAGATAAAAGTAGTATTAAAAAAATACATAAACGGCTTGATTTAGCCGACTGTATTACAACTAAATAAATGTTCAAAATGATCCCCATCTAATTGTTAGTTTATTAGAACCCTCTTCACTAACTTTATTTAACGTTGTAGGTTATTTTTCTCATTTCTTTGAGATCTTTAGGATAGGAACCACATCATAATTGGTCAAATTGAGTATCTCACGCATTCAATAAGGAGTCTTCGCTAATCAAAACCTACAGTTAAATTTAGATGGATAACATTTAGTTCAACTAAATTAAGCCTTTTATATATTTATTCCTCTATAAGAAATTCTAAGGAATTTAAAAAAAATTTGGGGTACTTATTCCTTTAATTATACCATAAGTATTATAGATCGTTTTTAAAGGGAGATTATAGAGGATCTTTCAAAAATATATAATTTTGATTTACATACAATTGAGTTGAAAAGTGACACGCTTCAGCGTTTTTCCTATACTTTAAAATAGCGGTAAAAATAATTTTATTCCATAAGTGGTCAAAAAAGAGAAGTAAGTTAGTAAGCTAGAATTTAACACCAGGTAAAACTATAACTTAATTATACCACCACCTTTCCAAAGTGATATCCGCTAAAGAAGCCCTATTTGAAACAAAAAGAAGACAACCAATTCAATAATAATCACATCCAATTTTAGATGGTTAAATAAAAACAACTCTTAATTATAATATATTCAAAAAAAAAAGGTAATCTATATATCTTGGAATAACTGACCACTTTTTCACCATTAAGGGCTGGCACTGAATCTCTCAAACTACTAAAGCTGTCTTTTATGTGATCACGTCGCTTCCTTTCCAGGGCATTATGATGGGCACGCTTCTCGGCCTGCAAACAATTTAAACAGTTACATTTTGCTTAATTATCAAAACCATATAGGTCATTAAAATAATATATTGTTTGATAGATTATAATAAATAATTTAGTTAATTGGAATAGAATTTCATACCTGTGAATAATACTGACTTCCTGACGATTGCCTAGGCGTTGCCTGGCGAGAGTCCGAATCCTCACCTTCCTAAAACCAAAAATATTAATATGATAATATAAAAATGTATTGATCCGTGACATATTATTGTTTGTAAAAAGACGATTATGAAAACTGGCTTACATCACTTTCCACGTCAATATCTCGATCGTCATCGCTCATTTTATATTTTTTAAGAGTTCCTCCTACTGTATTAACTAACAATCTGATAAGTATCTACGTAAAATATAAATAAATAACACAACACTTTCACATCAACATCCAAACCACATTTTCCTTGTCCTTGTCTGCATGACAGTTTGGCCAATAACGATGGGCAGGGCTTCCAACCCAAAACACAACTATTTGACAGATGGGCAGACTATTCGCGACTGATCATAACAAATATGCCCTCTGACGGCCACTCTTACAACTTGAACTAAGGGCCATTGTTTGATATAATTTAGCATTGTTTACTTTTTGTACTTGCACGTTTGGGTCTTCCGATTAGTTATTAATTTTTTTTAAATGAATCACTATTGCTATGTACCTCAGTGTTCTTCTTGGGTTATAAGAAATCCCGAACTAAGTTTTCATCATTTTCCAAAAGCAAGAAAAACAAAAGTTTTTATTGGAAACAATGAACTTGTAGATAGAAGGCAAGTGTGGATTAGAAGGTTAAAAATCGGCAAAAAAGTATCTGAACATACGAGAGTGTGTAGTTTACATTTTGATAAAACGATTTTCGTCAGAAAGGTATGTTAATACTAATTAAATATTAAGTATTTAATAAGGTTTATTTGCAGAAAAAAATAAACGCAGAACTTTGAAAACCCAAAACATTTCTTCGAAAAAATTACCAGTATTATCAACCGATTCAGAACCAGGTCCTTCATCCCGAGTTTCTAAAACAAATACTAGAATGCAACCGATGTTTGCAAAAAACAAATAGTTTTTTCGGAGTTTACAATTTCTGAGAATTATATCAAAGTTGAAACCCAGCAAGATAAAGGGGCAGCAGAGACATTATTATATTTGTTAAATACTCAATATAAGTCACACATGACTGGTGTCTCATCAAGGGATTTGATTATATTTGTAAGTAAGCCATCTGGAGGAAGAACATCGGATAAAGTTATATTTGAAGAAAGTAATGTGGTTAGTTTGTTGAACCCCTGTAGAAATGCAATTATGGTGGATAAAAGTTTTCACTTTGATATCTGTAACATTCATTGAATAAAATTATTTAGACCTCCATTTTTAGAGAAAAATCTCAATTTACTGCAAAGGAGTCTATTTTAAATACAAAAATTGCATGTGCCAGAGTTCATATTGAACGCTCAAGTCAGATATTAATTTTTTTTTAATATTCTTAGTGGTAAATTAAATTGGGCTTTTATTCCAATGGTTGACGATAATTTGTGCAATAACAAATTTATCTTCACCCATTTTGCTGGATACTAGGTTTCTGTTAAAGGCATCATAATGACACTTTTAATTTCTATATTTAATGTAAGAGTTATTATATATATATATATATAATGATAAAATTTTTGTTGTGATTAAAACTTTATATATTAGTGACTAAATGCAATGATTATTTTATAGAAAAACTAGCTTTATTGAATATTTTAAATGATTCTACAATATGTTGTATTTTATTTTTATTTTGTATCTTTGGCAACCTACAGAATTGAACAAATAAATAAACAATGTATTAACTATAAGCTACATGAATCATATTTTTTTTTAAATATATTTTACAACAGATAACATTTAATGCAAAATCAAAATCTACTTCTATTATTAGCATACTTTTATCATATGCTGCATATAAAACTAAATATGTTTTTTCTAAATTTAAAACTGCTATTCCCATTTGTATTTGACCATAATATTTAAATATTTATGCCGTTTTTTAAGCTTACACTCGTTATTTTCCATAATAATGTCTTCATATTTTTAATAACTTCTGTAATAGAATTAGTTTTACCTAAAATACAAAAGCATTAATGACAATATTACCAAAATATCTATATAATTAATCAGGTAAACTGTAAATATAATTACAATGTAAACTTTTAACAATGTGAAGATTTTATCTGTTACTTTTTAAAAAAAAGAACACTATAGATAGGTTGTTTAAAAACCTTATTATATTTTTTATCAACCATATAAAATTGTAAAATTTTGTTTTAAAAAATGTTAAGTACAGTCACAGACTGAAATAAAAAAACATACCTTCAAGAGGGCATTTTATTCCTAAAAGATATAAGGGTCTCTCTTCAAAGAAAATTATCCCATCAGGTGAATAGCCATGCCATCTGTTTCCTGCTGCTATTACAAATCCACAATGAATAACTTGCATTTTTGAAATTTGGACAAACATATCTCTTGCAGAACTTTCATATTTTAAACCATGTTTGGTGTATTTATTATTGAGTGCAATTGGATTAAAATACTATAATGCTTTAGTATTCCATACTTTTGAGAAGGTGTAAATTTCATAACATAAATATTGAAATGAACTATTTTATTCGGAAAACATGGCATTTCGTTTATAGAAACAGGCCTATATTTAGTTTTGGTTACATATTTGTAGGTTGACCAAATACATTTTTTATCAATTTGGGAAATATGTTCCAACAAATTCACATCTTCTCTAAAACTAAAAACAAACAGCAGAAACAAAGAAAAACTACATTAATACATTATATTAGTGGAGTTCAAAATTATTTCAGCACAATAACGCTTTTTTTTTGGACTTCAATACACCTTATACACTTAATTAGAAAAGCTGATACATGTTTGCATTTTCCACCATTACCAGCCTTGCATGAGCATACCATTTTTTTAATCTTAACAGAATAATGAACTGACAATTCCCCTGTAATTTCATGGGTTTGTGAATCCAGTGAACTTGACTGTAAACACAATCCATAAATTTTGATGCAATCCTACTCTTCTTGGTTTTCCCCAGCCAAAATGAGGTGCCCTGCATTTAAAACACTTTCACCTTCCACTGCACATCTCGAATTAGGAGACCCTTCTCCTAAATAATTTATATACTCCAGGATATCTAGAATCATTTCTACAAATATTACAAAAACAATTTCGTCTTTTTTTTTATAATAACTATTTGAGTTAAATTACTCACTTAAGATCTATTGAAATGATAAAAAAACATTTTAGATAATTTTTAGCGCAAACTCTAGAAAACAATTCTATATTAAACACTTACAAAGTCACATACCACACCATAAAAAACACACAAGGTAAACAAAAACTGGCCCCCAAGTTCAAATTTTGACCACCTGGCGCTACGATCTAAACTTCAATCGCGAATCGAACTTCATAAATTCGTTTGATCGTCAAATTATAATTAAGCAAAGTGGCAACGTCGGTATTCTCACCGGTTTTTAAAGGTGTTAGAGGTGTCAATGTCGTCTCGTGACAAATCATAATTCACTTGGTGTTTGTTGCGTTTCAAGAAATTTCATTTAAAATATGGATTATTTGAGTGATTTTGCACCCACTGATCAAATTCTCTTAGTTGAATCTAATGACAAGACTGAAAATTTTAATGCGGTATTAGAAAAATTTAAAAATGCCAAAATTGTTTCAGAACAAGATATATTTAAGTATGAATCTGTATCTGCGATATGTTCTAAATTACCCAAAGACAATTTATTATTGGCAATTTTGAAAGCACTCGCCCCTGGTGGTAAAGTAATAATTACGAATGTTTTAGATAAAGAAAAGACAAAAATTGACCTTATAACAAAAGGTTTTATGAACGTTAATATTTTCGAAGGGTGTATAACAGCAAAAAAGCCCAACTTTAAATTTGGATCTTCAGCAAAAGTGATGCTTTCTGCTAAGAAAACGGTGCCCGATGTATGGAAATTAGACGCCAACGATGATGATGTTGAAACCATAGATCCTAATGAGTTGTTGGATGAAGATGACTTGCAAAAACCCGATCCAACTTCACTAAAAGTTTGTGGAACTACAGGCAAACGGAAGGCTTGCAAAGACTGCTCCTGCGGTTTAGCTGAAGAATTGGCGACGGAAGGGGCACAAGGAAAAATTATTGATACTAAAGATGCGCCAAAATCATCGTGCGGTAGTTGTTATTTAGGGGATGCGTTCCGATGCGCTACTTGTCCTTACTTAGGAATGCCCGCATTTAAACCAGGAGAAAAAATTCAGTTGTTAGGGAACCAATTGCAAGCAGACATTTTATAAGAACAGTTTGGTAGCTTAAACATTCTTGAAAGTGTATACAATGTTTTTTAAATGCTATGTATATTTTAATAATAAATTCTGGAAATATAAAAGAGCAATGTTTAAAAATGAAATATTTCTATTATTCTAATATAATAAACCCATTGTGTCCTATTTTTTTTCAAAAGTGTTTGTTAATCCAATTAAATTTATGACATTTAGAGCGTGTTTAATTTCCTTTAGGTCTTATTTTAACCTCTGTAAATAACACCTATAAGAATGACTGTGTAGCACAAGATTGAGACATATTTTATACACTAAAATTACCGAACATTTCTATATTGAGGTAAGTCATTTTGGCTCCAAAAAAATATAGCGAATAAAACCCGCTAGTATTCCCATAAAGCCGACAAGCGTCACTGGTGAAATAAAAGGGGTTGTTTATTAATTTATTTATTTTTTTAACTATTAAGTACAATAAAACAATATCAATATACAATACTTTAACGCTCCCAAATTGATAACTAACTTTTAAAAAAAATACCAAATACCTTTAGCCGACAAAAGATTGCTTACTTCAATATTCTTTCAGTAATATAAGGAAAAAAATGATTAAGTTATATAATAAAATAGCAACAAAAGTTATTAAACAAAATTAAATAAAAGCAAAATAACTAAAAGAAATAACATAAGATTTTAAATTGGTGACTATTCATCTTTATAAAGGTCCTTTTCAAATTTGTTGTAAGTAAAAGTAGCTTTAGTTGATAAAAATAAAAATAATGATCTTTTTATTGGAACTTCTGAATACTGATTTATTGAATTAACTTGCTGCTATATTATCATTTTGTTCAGACTAGTTTTTCTAGAAATCTTCAAATCTTAGAGACATAAAAGTAGCAGAATTCAAACAACATAATATAGTTTTTTTTGTACCATCATTCCTAGCTTAAATCACACTTGTTTATGATTATTTTGATAAAAGAAGTTTAATATTCCAATATATATATATATATTTCGTATTTATGCAAACATTATTCCAGATTTTTACTTTATTTATTATACAGAAAATATTTTTCTCGAGGAGCGAGAAATTTGAAAATGACCTATACACAAATATTTGATTGATCGACAAAACCTTTTTCTTATATATTAATTTTGACGCGGGTAAATATATTTTTATCGGGCCAGCTGGATAATAAGAGCAGAACACATTTCAAAGAATTCCATAGTATGATGACCAGTAGGTTTGGTATTTGTAGTGATCACGTTTTGAATTGGTGTCGCGATGGCCTCCATAAGGATTGTGCCAATGTTAGATTCGGATTCTTCATTACTCAAACTCTTGAAATCCAATAAGTAACTTTTGTAATCAACCTTTAAACGAATATTTTTTTTATAAAAGAATTTTAACAAGGACCGAGCTTACCTGATAAAGTTGAAGTGACATCATTACGTGTCTATTTTGCATCTTATTCCTGTGCCTGACACGAATGTGATAAGGGTTGATTACTTTCCATTCGTAATCCAATGCCTTCATGGCTCTGTATACCTCCATCATTATATCATTAGGTTTACTCTGAGAACGAATTCCCAAATGCCATTTTGCTCTTTTAACTGAAAAAATTAAACAATTTGGGTAAGTGTATATGACTAATAGTTTGACATATTTATTGAGTGCGTTGGGAGATCTCCTAATAAATGTTAGTATATTTGAACTAAGGGAATTACTAAAATAAGCTGATTTAAACATAACGCTTTGGAACAAAATTTCAAATATAATAAAGAACACCTATAACATCCAATAAAAGCTTATCGAAATGTCTCATAGACTTTTGATTAAATTATTCAACTATGTATATTAAAACGGTTTTCTCGCCTTTAGCTCTTTCTCCAACAGCAGCGGCCGTGTTTGTAGTCGGTGGCCATGGTCTCTGTGGCGCGATTCTCTCAGGATGCGGCTTCATAGGGCTGTTGCCAGGATCGTGTGGCGCGGGGCTGGGACTTACAGGAGGTGGACTACCTGCCACATAAAAATCTTTGATTTCAGCTTTCGCTGCTTCATCGGCGATGCGCTTATTGTCGATTATAAGATGATAAGCGATAGCTAATTGATCGTGCGGATCCCCGCTAAGCAAAGCGCTGTGGACTTCTGGTTCTTGAACACCAAATTTGTCACAAACCTAACAATAACAAATGCATAATTGCCTAAAGTTAAACATATAAATATTATAATATTATATTGTTTACCTCTCTTACTGCGTCAGTATCAATAACGGAAGAATCTTGCTCAACTGGCGAGGGAAACAAATAGGCAGGGCAATCTTTTTGAAACCAATCGTGGTTTTTGATGTCATCGATACTAGCCCGTTTCATCGGGTCGATTTGCAACATCTGGCAAAGCAAATTCACTACGGATTTGTTTAAATAATCTGGTATAGGAAATATTCCAGATTTAATTTTTCTAAATAGAGTTGGAACATGTTCATCATCAAACGGCAATGTACCACATAACAAAGCATAAAGAATTACGCCACAAGACCAAATATCTACTTCTGGTCCAGCATAGAGTTTACCAGATATTACCTATAAGAATAATTGGATAGAGTTTCATTTACCGAAAAGTTTCTCCACTATAAGAGATAAAGAATTTCAAATGTAACCGTGTATAATTTTCCCTAAGCGAAGTGATAAAAGTATTTCCCAATTTCAGGACTAAACGTGACATTTGTAATGTAAATGTTTAAGTATTCCCTGCTTATTTAGTTACCTCAGGGGCAGCATAGTTTGGAGATCCGCAGCTCGTTCTCAGAAATTCTCCATCCATCATCATATTAGACAAACCAAAATCAGCAATTTTAACGTGCATGTTGTGATCTAACAACAAATTTTCGGGCTTTAAATCTCGATGAACGATCATATGTCTATGGCAATAATCGACTCCAGATATAATTTGTTGAAAAAATCTCCTAGCTTCGTGTTCTTGCAATTTTCCATGTTTGACAATGTAATCGAATAATTCTCCACCCGATACGTATTCCATAATCATAAATATATCAGTGGGAGTGCTAATAACTTGATACAATTTTATAATATGGGGGTGCCGAAAAAGTTTGAGATTTTGAATTTCTCTTCTTATTTTTCCGACGACATCTAGACTCTTTATTTTCTGCCTATTTAAAATCTTCACCGCTACTTTGTGCCCTGTTAATTGATGTTCGCCTATTTTTACCTTCCCAAATGTTCCTACGCCTAGGGTTTGCCCTAAGAGGTAATGGCCAATTTTAACGAGAGGTTGCACTCCCGGTTTACTACTTTCTGACATATTTATTTAATTTCAATTTAATTATAAATTTGAGCTACCCATCAAAATTTATGAATTTAAAAGACATCACATTATTTTTATTACCACTTTTTAGAACATCAAAACATACGTTCGACTTACAATTCTGACAGTTCACATTTGTTAAAAGGCGTGCGTTTTTCTTCTTTTAGTTTCCACCCCTCGTGTACTTAGCCAGCGCAGCTATCTTAATTATAGTTTGAGAATATTCCCAAAGAATATCTGAAATGTTCCATCTTCCCGTTAAAAAACTACATATATTCTATTTATATAAGAAACCCAACGATGACTAAGTACAAATGAAATAAAGCCAAAACCATTTTAATATCAGTAATCTAAACGAACAATTACAACTATAGGGCAAAGTGATTTTAAATATAAAAAAACGCAACTTCATTGACATGTCATAAGTCATAACTTCATATCTTTCTCTGCATTTTGCTCTCAGTAAAGACAACTGTCAGTAAAGAAAAAAGTGGTTGTTAAGATGGGCACGTTCGTCGCCTTTAAAATAAACAGCCGGTATTAATGATTAGAATATTAACTTAAATCAATCTGTACATAGTATTTCGACAAAGCCAACTTTTAATCTGTATTTTAGTTTTTGATTTACCCACTTTTACTCAATTGAGTCGAAATCTCGGATACATAGACACGTAGCTAACATACATATTTGCATGTGTTGTTTCATAATTATGGTGATTTCTTCTCATTTTTAACAAATTTTAAAGAAGTGTCCAATAAAAAACAATGTTACCAATATTACACAAAGACAGTTATCAATCGTACCCTAGAGGATTCGGATCGAGAATTAAAGAAAAAATCAGCGGTTGGATTAGACTAATATTTTCGGACAGGAATTCAAGAAACTTATTCCTATTTCTGATTCTCAATTTATCCTTTGCGTTTGTAGAATTAGTTTATGGAGTATGGACTAATAGCTTAGGTGAATACTTTTTTAAAAGGCGGTAACTAATCTTTCTAAATAAATGATATTTTTTAGGATTGATTTCCGATTCCTTCCATATGTTCTTTGACTGTACTGGCCTTTTAGCTGGATTAGTTGCGTCTATAATTACAAAGTGGAAAGCTAATGATAAATATTCTTACGGCTATGTAAGGGCAGAAATTTTAGCTGGATTTGTGAACGGGCTCTTTCTATTATTTATTTCATTCTTTTTGATGTCTGAAGCAGTAGAAAGAGCCATTGAGCCACCAGAGGTAAGACAATTACTTTTTGAACCATATCGCATATATTAATCGAGTTTGTTTTGCAGGTTAAACACGAAAGACTGTTTGTGGTCTCCGTTTTAGGTTTATTAGTAAATTTAGTAGGTATTTACGCGTTCCAACATGGCCACGGTCACTCTCACGGCGGATCAAACCATGGGCACTCACATAGTGGACCAAACCATGGGCACTCACACTTAATGAATAACCATCACCATTCCCATGATAACATGGAATTTGATCAGGGAAACTCCCAGATTATGAAAGGGGTCTTCCTCCACATATTAGCGGACACTTTAGGAAGCGTTGGTGTGATCATATCAGCCGTTCTTATGAGCTGGTTCGGTTGGATGATTGCAGACCCCATTTGCTCTATGTTCATATCTATATTGATAGCTCTGAGTGTGCTCGCTCTCATAAAAGATTCCATTATGATCTTGATGCAGAGACAACCGGTGGCATTAGATAATGTTTTGCCTCAATGCTACCAGAAGGTTGTGAGTTTAGCTGGCGTGTACTCTGTACAAGAACCCCATTTTTGGACTCTATGCAGTGACTTTTATATTGGTGCTATAAAATTGGAAGTGTCAAAAAGTGTTGATCCTAAATATGTAGTGTCCCATACGCAGATGATTTTTGCTTCTGTAGGCGTCAGACAGTTGTATGTTCAGTTAGATTATACTCCAATGTGATAAGACGAGATTTAAAAAAATATAGTAAAATCAGCTGTTATAAATAAGATAAATAATTTTATAAATGTTTTGTAATATTTTTATTTTGAAATATATTTAAACCATAGGGAACCAACACTAATTTTAAGTTGTTGTGTAAATATAGGCACCACTTTTTCATTTTGGGATTTATTTAAATTTATTAAAATAATTTCTACACACATTAAAACTTTTATTTGAAATGATAAAATTTAAAAAATGAACAGCCTATCGCTTCAATGGTTTTGCACTTGGTCTAAATGGGAAAAATAAAGCCAGGGACTATTTTCAAAGTTAATTACGAATTCTTAGAATAAAATTGATACAGGGTATTTTAGAGATTTATGGAAAACGCTGAGATATGTCAACTTTTCCAACTGAATTGTAGGTAAATCGAAATATACAAGGTGATCATGCAAGTCTGGTATACAGTTTTTTTCAATAACCTATAATAGGGTGAAAATTTGAATAAAGGTTCAAAATGTACTCCAACTTATAAAGGAGTTTTCGATTATATGCCATGGTAGAGGGTGTTCCATTGAAAAAAGTTGACGTGTCTCAGCGCTTCTTTCAAATCTCTAAAATAACGATTGAAATAATCTTATTTCAGAAGTGGATTCCATACTATACAATCATGTGAGGGGAGAAAATAAATGATAGATTTAACTAGTTTAGATCACTAAATATACTGAAACAACTGGGTAATAGTATAAATATTTATTGAAATCATTGAAAAATATACAAAAGGAAGCTAAATATATTTATTTTTAAATAATTTAATTCTTTCATACTTGTACCGATTTAGTTTCTCTTACAAGAATATATTCTATAAAAAATTAACTAAACAAGATTAATAATAAACATTATCAATTAGGTCCTAAAGAGCTAACAAAAAGCAGATGCCTAAGTTTTATATCATTTTATTACTGAGTCGCTTCACACTTTTAAAAGCCTAAATAATTACATTCTCAGGATATTCATTCAGACAGACACTTTCCAAAAGAGACACAAAAACACACTTTTATGATATTAAATATCATAATACTGAAAGTACACTTAATGCGATAAAACTTACTAACATAAATATAGTACATTTAAGAGACATTATATTTTTTAGAATTACTTTAATTTTGGAACTTGTAAATTATTTTTATTTTTGTGTTTCTTTCGGACACATGAACACTCAATAGTAATTCTAACGATAATAAGTCTTGGAAATCTCGACACAGTGCGAAATGATAAATAATTTTCTAAATTTTAAATTATACAGTCCACTTTAGTTATTATTGCACGGGCAACAAACAAAAACAAACAATCAAGGAATGATAAGGCATTGTGTAAATGAAATAGATAAAAATATAAGTTAATTGGATTAAACAGTATAATATGTCTAAAAGTGTTACGTTTTAACCTTAAAACTATTAACAACTATTTACTCTTGATGTCGCTCCGTCTGAAAAAGAAAATTTAATGTTAGTTGTAACTGTTAAAACTTTTAATATAAAACAGATCAGTTCGTCAGAGTATAAGAAATTTTTTTCGTTGTTTTGGCATCAGGCTGTATGTAACTTTTGCCATAATTGTCGAAACTTTTAACTTCATGTTTATGTACAAAACATCACATGGAATATGGTGAGAGAGGATGCCAGAAAACAAGCATTCGTAATACCCAACTTGGTGAAAAAAGTATTCGGCAATTATGGATAACTTGTTGCTATGGTTATGAGTGTTAGGACTTATTTGCCCGATGTCAGGTGACAAGAACCTTTTCCACAACTGACATAAAGTAAACGACACGAATTAAAAAATGAAGAAATTAATCTATTGATAATAGAGATGAGAAAATCAAAATAATTATAAACAGGAATTAGTGTTCAATAGAAAAGACAAAGCTAATAAAGTTCTCCATCACACCTGCTATAGGGGCTTATTCCTTATTCATAAACATACTATTTATATTCTAATCAAATGAAATATTTTTCTGTTAAGAAAATGAAAATATTTTCCAAAATTAAAAGAAAAAACGTAGGTACTTTGAAAAAAGTAAAATTAAGAACAAAATATTAATTTATAACAGGTGATGATCATCAATCTTTCAGTCTGGTAGTCGGTAATCCTACATTTCCCCGCCAGTGCTACAAGAAAATCTCTAAAAACAATACATAAATGATCAGCGGGGATGGGACCAACCCGGGTCCATGTAATAATTTGGTAAACATTGTAAATAAAAAGTTTTATTAGTAAATTTAGTTATCAATCGTGGAAAAAGTATAGCGCTAATTAACGGTTTAGAACACTCACATTCGTGAATAATAGCAGCTCATATGTATTTAAGTATGCTCAATAATAAATGTACATTATTTTTTTAAAAATAAATTTAATTGAACAATTAACTCAGAATGAAAGGTAAATACCTTTTTGTGTGAATACTTCGTTGGTTAAACATTGTTGCCGCAGCTATTACCATCACAGTACAAAAACTGGCACCCCATATTTGAACAAATGTTGACATTTTTAATATTTGGTACCTTGAATAAGATGATAAGCGTATTAAATAAGTATTTCATTATTACAAAGCAGCAGAAATAAACAATTCAACGATACACAAAAACACGCATTAATACAGACAGTTGTTGTAAGAAGCTTTTTAAAAAATGAAAATAATTTTTTTATATAAGCATCAAATAAAAGGTTTTTTTTAAAAAGTGATGAACTAATTGTCAACTTTCATTTTTGACCTTCTACCATCAACTGACCAAAACCCATTTCAACTAACCTAATCTTATACCACCCACTTCTGGAAGTTGCCAAGAGGAGACGTGCAGAAGATTTGTAATACAGAGATTAGTAAAAAAAAACCGCCGTCATAAAAGTATTTTCAATTCCTTGTCAATATTTGACACATTATTATTATTATTTTTTCTATTTACTCATCACTCATGTCTCACATGTCCTGCATGTCGTCTCTTGGCGGCACTTCCAGAGGCCTGGTATAACACTATTCTTTCAAAATATGGAGTGCCAAAAAAATATAACTAATAACAAGCCATGAAAGAATGTATTTTCATGCATAATTTTGTCACTGGTAAAACTCTAAACGTCCGTGACCCATAAAATTAGTGCATAATAAAAAAATGTTTATCTACGCCACATGCAACAGTTAAAATACCTTCTTCTTTCTTTTTTTGTTCTTTGGTTTTTTATACTCTTCAATTAGCGATGAGGCAATGCTAGAGGATGACGACAGACAGTGCTGGATAGAAAGTCAGCAAACATTTAAAAATAATGTTAGAAACACATTTTGGCGAAGTGATGTTAGAAAAGCGATTGTCCAACAACAAAAACAAAATAACAGATCCAATCTCACTGTTTGTGCTTAATAATAATAAATAGGTTGTTGTTGCCATACGTGAGTGTACATTAACAAAAGGACAATGGGGGAAATAATTCGATTAGTCTCACAGTCTATAAGATTTTTATTTTTCATAGAAAAAAGGGAGCTACCTGTACGATTCATTTTGGTTCTTTTATTTCACTTTTTTTGTAGAATTGAGTCTATCATTTTAGTTTCAAAACTTTGACAAGAGGCTATTAGTTTTATAGTGTTAAGTTCAATATTAAAATTATTACATGAAAACGGGATCTCAATTAATCTGTCAATATAACTGTTAAAACTAGCTCGTTTGTGTGATTTTATGTAATGATGTGTTGTTGATAACAATACCTGTATGTGTTGGTTTCCTGTATATGTTGAAGTTGAACTTTGAGATAGTCAAGTTCAAGAAATTAAGGGATTTATCTGATTCTATGTCTAAAGTGAATTTTATTGTGTTATGTAAATTGTTAATAAAATTTAAAAATTCATTTAGTTTATCTAAGGTACCAGTCCATAAGATAATGATATCATCAACATACCTATAATAGAATTTAACGAATCTAAAGAATTCATTATTGTTCAAAATTATCCTTAAAAATGTTTGCTAACATAGGGGATAGATAATGGAGAATCCATTGAGAGAACACTTTTTTGGCAATAAATATCATTATTAAAGAAAAAAAGTTGCTTTAAGCAAACTTCTAGTAGTTTTATGAATTCAAAAATAAATTGAGACTAAAGGACTTATTTCCCCCATTTTCCTTTTGTTAATATTATAAGTTATAAAAAACAGAAGGGTTAATTTTAATAAATCATTTACTTTTAACGAATAAGACCGTAAAAAATCTCACCTCTATGAAAGCAGGCCCATTTGTTGAGTTATTGCAATTTTGTGCCTATAAACAAGACATAATAAATAATATATTGCAGCAAATTTTGCTTAAGAGCATGTGTAGCGAAGTGTGCGTCAGCCACTCACGGAACTTAGAATATAAATTTTCTTTAAAAATAAAACTTACTTTAAGACAAACTCCGATATCTTCGTTTTTAGTTTGTTCTTCTCGAAGTTGTTCTCTCAAGTGATTTACTTCCTAATAAATAATTAAATAAATAAATAAATAAATAAATAATTGTTACAACTAACGAACAGCCAAAATAAAAACTTACTTGGGAAAGTTTCACTATAGTGGCGTTTGAATCTTCAGAAGCGGGAACTCGATTCTGCGATTTCAGCAACTGACATTCTTCTGTTAATCGCTGCCGGGCTTCCGCTTCCTTTGACAACTCGTTTTCAACGCTTACGAGCTTTTTTTGTAACTGCAACAAAATCGTTAAAACATTTTCACTAAAGTTTACGCCGCATTTTCATTTAACAAGGTACAAGACGCACTATTCACAAAACATAAAAAATCACGTAAGGCGCTTCTCCTAAAATTTTGCCAAACAACCAGAAATATTTCTATTGCAATCATTTAAAAAATATATTTTTCAAATATTAAGTATATTGTAAAATCAATATTTCGATCTTTTACATTGTTTGTTGATCACCCTGTATTATTGTATATTTCATGAGGTACCTTATAATTATGGTCTAAATGAATAATACTATAGGGCGAAACATTGAAATTTTTTAGAAAATAAATACATGAATGACTTAAGTGTTAGCAATAAAGTTCGTCTCTTATAAAACTTATCGCTAACTTTATTTGACTTTTGAAGGGACATATTCCTTATTTCTGTAATTATTTCGTTTGTGTCCCGCTGGATCGTCTTCTATTATTATTATTATTATTATTATTATTATTATTAGCTCCTAGACAAAAATTAGATGGATAATATTTTCAACATTTATTTTATTGTAATACGATCAATTCAATTATGTCTTTCATGTATTTATTTTCTAAGCAAAGGATTTTAATATTTCAGTGTGCACTTATTCATTTAGTTAAACTGTAAGTGTGACAGGTCGTCAAAGTGAATTTATGAAGAGTTTTCAAAATATACAATGATACAGCGTATTCTATTGAACAAAGAGAGTACAGACTGTGAATTACACTATATACTTCAATTTTCGTTGGGAGAAAGTATACGCGAGTTGAAAAAATATCGGAATAAAAAAATTTTTCCTGTTAAGGATCCTCACACAATATTTTAAAACGATTTACCTCCATATTTTTGAATGGCAAAACATTTATGAGAACTCACTCAAAGCTTCTGTGTTACTGCAAACATTCTAACAGTACTGTTTTTTTTTATTTAAAGTCATTTTTAGTGCCTATAATTAAAATTTAACTCTAAATGAGTAATATGTAAAATAAAGTTGAAAATCTATTAATTTTTGGTAACCCATCTCTTCCTTTCATTATAGATATATTTTATTAATACAATTAACGACATTAGTATTTTAATAAATTTTATTCATATAAATGTCGATTAGATAAACAGTACTTTTAAAATAATCAGTTACTAGTGCTAAGCCACAAATTTGAAAATGAAAACGAGGTGTTGACGTACTACTACAATTTTCGTACCTCGTTAATTATTGTCGGTAGCGATTTTTCAATGCATTTGTAGGCAAACTCAACTCCCTGCAACTCTAACTCTGGCCGATCTATAGGTTTCTATCATTAACATGCAAAAATGACGGCTAATCAAGATAAATAACATAAAAAAATACCAATAGAACCAACTAACAGTTCTTTCTAACTTCCTCATTAAATTGGATAAAAAAAACTATTAGTATCTTTAAAAAAAACACTAACTACCTGCGACACAAGAGTTTCTTTCAGATGCTCCAATTCAGCTTCTTTCGCCGCTAATTGGCTCCTCCATTTCATTTCTTCTTCTTCTATATGGCTTTGTAGTTTATTCAACATTCCTTCCTGAAATTAGTTTTAATAATTTACAATTATTGTTATCAAACAAAAACGAAGTATAATGAAGAAAGTTAAAAATATTAACAATGTAAAACAACAAAGAACGAAATATGTATAATAACAACTTACAGTATCATCAATGATATTCTTATAATGAAGGATTTGATTTTGAAGTTTCATAACTTCCGAACTTTTCTGTGGCGAAGGTGGTGGGGATGAAGGCGTCAAACTATTTTTTTGCTCTTCCTTAAGGCTGCTCACGTAGTTGTTAATCAATTTGGCGTATTTATCCTGCCAATCATCAGCGTTACTTGTCTTAAGGTCTTCAATCTCCGGGAACAACCGTTGCATGAATTGCTTCTGAGATGCTTCTTGTCTCTCGACAATGTCTGAAGTTAGTTTCTGAAATTACGCGAATCTTACTAAAACCACAAATTTAACCAATTTTTTTTTACTTAATTTTTGCGATTTTTTTTTAAATAACCAATGACATTTCAGTAGAGAATTAAAGTATAAATGTGTGTTTTTTTATCAGCTTAATAATGTGGAAATGGAAAGTGATCGATTTAAAATTACTTACTTTAACATCAACATCTGTTTTGTTGGTACCGTGTTTATTATTCTTACTTTCAGCAGCATTTAACGCTTCCATCACTTTCCAGTTCTTTGTGCGCAACTCCTACATTTTTAATAAAAACAAAAAACATGATACAACAATATATATATATTTTTTTTAAATAAGAATCAATAATAAGACGACTTATTCTCTAAGAATAGAATTCTATTTAATAAGATTCGATATTTTTTCCATTAAAACATTCTTCAAAAACAAAATGATTACAAAAACGCACATTGTTGACATTTTTTTTCGCATCAAGGATAAGAATTATTAAAACTCACATTATTCTTTGTTTTCTGCTCTTCCAGTTCCATTTGGATCAACAAATATTTCTTATTAGACGTTTCCAACTCCGTTTTGTACTTCTTTTCAGTTTGTTGGAGTTCTTCTATCCTCGACGAAAGCTCATTTCTTGTAGACGACAACTCATTGCTCAAATTCAATATTTCCACTTCGTGGCTGTTCTTTCCTTCTGACATCTCACTCAAACGATTCACTTCGTCTTTGGCTTGTTGCAGTTCGGATTTTAGCTAAAAGAAAAACAAAATGTGTCATGTGTCTTACATTGTAAAGTGTTTGTTGCAAACCTGTGATTTTTCGTTATTAATAAGACGCAGCTGATCGTTGAGTTGGCTCATAGTGTGTTCCAATTTGCGCTGCTCTTCGAATTGTTTCTGCAATGCCGAATTCAAGTTAGAAATTTCACGTTTCCATTCTGATTCTTGTCTCAATGCAATTTCTAGTTCTTGATGAGAATCCTATAAACATTATAAAAATATATTAAAAAAAAAAAAAAAGAACCAACCGTTTTCATTAACCTACTTTGTATCCCTTTTCCAGATTGCTCATTTGAATAATGAAATGTTGGTGTTGTTGTTCCTTTTCGGCGACTATCATTTGGAGTTGTTGATTTTGAGCCGAATATTCTTCGAGATCGCATCTCAGCTTTCCGATAACGTTGTCAGTCTGTGAAGAACACCCAAAATCTAATATTCACAAATTACGTTTTTTTTAATTAGCTTTTTACTTACGTCTTGCATTTGAGCAAGGCTAACCTCATATTGCTTGACTTGGAGTTGAAGAGCCGCGTTGTCTTCCATTACTTTACGCGTTTTCATCATTTCGGCGTTGAGTTCAGCTTGAAGTTGTTGGATCTTTTGGGCGTTCACTTGGAACCGATTGTTGGCGGCCTGGATTTCAATTTGCTTGCTCTGAACTAGCTCTTCTAGGCAACGGATTTTTTGTTGAAGTTGTACCTAAGTCGATATGAATAATTGTAATTGTAAAGCCAAATAAGACAAAAGTTGTTACTAGTTAACAAGTCAGAGTATAAAAAAATAAAACAAATCTTTTAAAGAACTATATAAAAAATGTTTAAAAGATATGTTCACTTTTGGCATACAAGTAAATTTAAATGTTTAATTAGAAATTTAAAATTATATACACCCTCTTGTGTTGGTAAAAGTAAATTACAGATTTGTTTATAATATAGTATTGGAAGTTAGTTATTTTAATATGATAAAAGCTAAAAAAGAATTTCTAGAAAAAGTATGAAAAACATAAAAATTTCAAGAACATGAGTCCATTTATTAAACAAAATTATTGTAAATTCACAGATTAATTGAAGTACGTGAAGTTTATAATTATACAGTTAGAAAAGAATCATAGCAGTTAAAATGATGAAAAAAATGTATAATTGTTAAATGTCAAATATTTGACAAAAGGAAGTGCTTTTTAGTTTGGATTGCGCACAGATCGCTCTATTAAATATAAATTACAATAAATAAATTAGCTTCAAAATGAGATATAATTAGATATTAATGCATAGTGAGAGGATTATCTGTTGTATGTAGTTGTCTCCCTAAACTTAAGACTTATCTGCTCCTATTAATGGTTTGGAATATTAAATAGTGACGGGTCTTCCAGTGGAAAATGTTGGCTATCGACCCTCAAAAGAACATAAGTTTACCATTACAGGTTGTGAATATACCAAATTAATTATTGCTAGCCATTAATTAGATCACAAAGTCTTTTAAACGATACAAGCTTTATTGGTCAAATAATAAAAACGATATTAATTAAAAAACATTTTACTAAAGGATATTGCATTTTGCAAAACTAGTGCACATTGACGATTTATTTTTAAATGAGTTTTAGTGACAGTGTTACTAATTTTATAGAAAAACTGGAATAATTTAGAAAAACAAAATTTTAATTTTTTTTCATTATCCCTTTAGAAATGAATCCTGGAACTCTGAGAAGTATTTTATTTTAATTATTAATTTGAGCGGCAATATTTTTCCTATAATTTAATAAATTTTAATGTTAAAGAGAACAGAAGAAATAATAATCAAAAATAAATTTGCAAAAGAGAAAATCTATGCAACACAAAACATTACATATGTCCATACAATTGAATTACCTTTTCTGCCTGTTGTTCGGAACGAATTTCTCGCAATTTTGCCTGTGCTCCAGCTAGCGTTTGTTGCTCCTCAGCCAGTAGTTTTTCTTTTTCCGCCAGTTGCTTTTTCAATTTTTGAACGGGATCTGATTTACCCTAAAAGTATTTAAAAAATATAAACGTTTAATAGCTTATTATTAAAAACAACATACTTCGCTCCAATCGTCAATGATAGCCGGAGCCTCAAGTTGCTTGTTGAGTAAGAGATTAATGAGCAATTGTATCTCAGTCTTGGACAATTCTGCTTTACGCACCGAATTTATGAGTCCATCTCTTTCTGCTGCTGCACGACACAAAATAAAATAAATTTTTATCGAAAAATGGAAGAAAAGAAAATGAGAATGATGAAAGTAATAAAAAACTGGAGATACAGAGTAGAAAAGTCAGGAAAGGACGATTTACTTACTCAACTGTTGCCTTGTACTAGCTTCATTTTTCTTTTTCTTCTTTTCTTTACTAGAATTTGTTATGACAACTCCGTTGGTTTGAGGTGCAACAGGAACATCTTCAGCCACTTTTTCGTCAGCGGCAGTTGCCGAGATCTGCATTTTGAAAGCATCTGGAGCGGTTTGGGCTAGTTTTGTGTTCTTTTTGATTTTATCGCTAACAATAGGGGTTTCTTGGATTTGCTTCTTTTCTTTATTTATTTTTTCTTTCACCGGTTCTTGCTTAAATATATCGTCTCTCTAAAAAATACATTACTTTTAACAATTCGTAGTTGTGATCCTCTTAACTGTATTTTTATATCCTGTCGATATTAATCCACTGATAATTAGTAATGTATTGTCAATTTTAGATCATTTTCATATCTCTCTAAAATCGATTTTTAAGGAATTTTAAACAAAGTTATCAATTTCAAAACAATAGTAGGTACATAGCTATTATTTAATTATTTAACTATCTTTGAAATAGGTTTCCCACAAAAACGTTGACTTTTGAATTTATAAGAATATTTTTGAAACATTCTTATTCAAATGAAACTGACTGAAAACTCATATGATATACAAAAAATAAGTGGTTAGCAGGAACAACTATTAGAATAATTATGCTGTTCATAATAGGAAAATTATTAATTTATGTTAACACAAAGTTCTTGCTTATAAGGATTAAACTAGTAATTCATAATACATGATAAATATCCTAAAAAAATTCTAAACTATAATTTAAAAGGTCCAATCTATTGATCCAGCTCTCGATGGATGTACTAAATTACCATCCCTCCAAGCTATTGTTTACAAATGTAGATAATTGAGTAGAGAAAGTAAGAACAGTTCTAAAAAGACAAAAATATGTTTTTTATGAAAATGAATAATTTTTATTAAGCACTTCAAGCAGCTCGTCATTTCTACAAAAATATTTTTGAACGCAAAAAATAATTATATAAATATTGACAAATATTATATAGTTGCAAATAAATAGCGAGCTGATGAAAAATGTCTAAATTATGAAACACATCATGCACCTACATAACTTACGCTGTTAGCTCTTAATAATTCGAAGTCGTCTTTAGGAGGATTTTCCTCGAAATGATTCGCAACCGGCGCTTCGACGACAACAATGGGCCTCACTGGGGACTTCTCTTTTTTATTTATCAATATGGGGCGCACTTTTTTAAACTTTTTCGGCTGAAATCCAAGCATAACCCTTTCAAAAATAATGCTATCTACATAGTAAATATTTTTTGTAGAAATGATTAAGTAGTGTAAGTACCATTACCATGACGCAAAGCATTTGTTAAAAAGCGGCGTGTGTGTTAACAAAGTAATACCCATGAAAAAATATTAATTATAAAATTAATATTATAAATGTAAGCACAAAAAATAATTAACAACTTTCACGCACCTTTCCTGGTTCTTTACAAGTAGGCACGTTTAATTCTTCTTTGAGGGGCACTTCTTCTGTTTCTTCTTTAAACTCAACATGAGGCTTACTTGGATATGTATTCTCCTTATTTTCATTGTTGTCTACTTCTTCAGATTGATTTTTTTCAGCTTTTTCCTTGGTCTATAAAGTTTAAACAGCAAAATTAAAAAGATGCTTATTTAAATATCAATAAATCATTTACTGTGTTATGTTTTAAAATAAATTGCTTATAGATTAGATTCCATGTATCGATTGATTTAAGAATCAGAGAATTTCATTTTTATTTAATAAATCTCAAATTAGACGCAAATTATAAGGACGGGCTCAATTCCTCCAGAATAATTTATGTTTAGCAGTAAAACATTTGCGTATATCAATTTTGTTTTTAAGTTCCTCGAGTATTGCACAACGAAAATTTATAGTATATTAAGAGGACATGAAAATTGACGTGCTAGTTGTAACCTTCAGAATAATATTAACATTAACTTCTTAAAAAGAAATATGAACAAGTATTGTCATGAAAAATTAATAATTTATCTCATTATAATTGCAACCAAATATTATATTGAGGCAATCTTAAAGAGATAAAAAAACCATATCCTGTAAATTTATCTCTTGCAACACAACAAACAAAACATAATACAATGTATTTGCAGTCAAAATGATTATTTCTAGCAAACAAATAATTGATTCAACAGCATCTTTCACTGTTGTTAATTAGATAAACTATTTTTATTAGATTTGCTGATTTAGATAATCACTATCTTTTGCTACTTACAAAATTATCAATATTGAACTTAAATTTCAAATGATATTAAAACCACATTAAAAATATTGTTTGCGTAGAAATATTAAATAAGTCTTACCTTTTTTGATATTTTCTTGTTTTTCTTTTCCTTGGGCTTGGATCTGGTACTGCCCAAAAGAGTGGTAGACTGCTGCCGCTGTTCTGCTAAGGCTTCTTCGTAACTCTTTTCTTTAATACCGAATTTATACACTAAAAATAGGGAAAGAGAGGCGACGACAAACAACGCTACAAATATTAGGATAGTTAAGTCCATTTTTCTGAAACAACAATTCATTCATTTCAAACTAATTAAATTAAGCAGAATAACGAATAAAAAGAACGGGATTTATAAATCTATTGGCGGCTTTTTAGTTGATACAAAACCTTTAGGTACCAAGATGTATTTAATTGTGCAAAAAAAGAGTATTTCGCCAAGCCCAGCAAGTTGAACCCAAATCTTAAATTATTGGTTTTAAGTAAATATTTAGCCACGTAGCTGGGATCGGTAGAGGATCTACCGGGGGATTTTCGTCACAATTTATTAAATATAGAAAAACTTACTTTTATTCAAACACTTATAAGAAATTACCTTTAGTATTTATTCTGAATAATGAGTAATAAAATAGGCAAATTTAAATCACAACGATAACAAGACAAAACTATATAAATGAACGAGGCTGACTGTTCTGAGCCGAGAAACTAGTTATAAAATGGAAAATAGAATAGCACATTATAAATAGGGACGTTATGAGGTTGGTCACACTGTCATGTCAGCCATTTTTTACGATTCATTGCGATTTAAAGGGTATGAACGTAATGACGTCATAAAAAAAGAGGTGTTTCAACCACACCTCGTAAATATATAATGAAACTGGTTTGTTAGTAAATACTATATTTATATTACTAAGAGTAAAAGACTAACATTATTTGTTTAGTCCAGAATTTTCAGAAACCGAAGCGTTACCAATGTTTCCCACCGTCAAAGCTTTTAGACACGAATTTTGTCTTAAGTCCCGTTGAACTTTAAGTTTTAAATATTTGCATTTTTAACAAAAATATAGGAACACGATGTTGATCAATTTGCTTCGTTATTTTGAGATTTATGTAAACGTGAATAAGGATTAAAATGTTATTTTTTTGACAGTTGTAGGATGTGTTGCCTATATATCGTGACGTCATCACTTACTGGCTCCCATTAATGATGTCTTTGTACTACAGTTATTTGACGTTCTACTCTTTGCTTCTTAAAAGAAAAGAAGGGAATAATAAATCAGTTCTTACCCAGAGACAACCCTGTCTTACCACTACATTTAGGGTAAAAAGACCATGTGGAGTATGTAGATTTATTAGCATTGGCTGAATTGCCATATTAATAAGTCTCCTTATAATTACAAGGTCTGTGCTCTATGACTTCGACCTTGAACACGTGTCAAGTTTGACGTAAATTTTAATAACAAATGAGTTATCAAAAACAATACAGAAAAATGGTGAAATTAAGACAAAAGTTAGTAATTATAAAATTATTGTTATATATATATATATATATTATAATTTTTTTTTAGGAACAGATATAGTGAGGTATCCTACAACAAGTTGTTTAATAACAAAGATAGTGGCAGCGAAAGCAGTGAAGAGACTGAATTATTTATTAAAAATAAGCCCCGCAGGATTGAATTCCAAACAGTAGACAAAGTTGTCGAGGAAGGAGACACTCTGCAATCTTTAGCAATTAGATATGGCTGTTCTGTAAGAATAATCAATTCATTTTTATTAAGCCCATATGCTCACAGAATTAATTT
Source organism: Hermaeophaga mercurialis (assembly GCA_951812935.1). Classification (NCBI taxonomy): domain Eukaryota; kingdom Metazoa; phylum Arthropoda; class Insecta; order Coleoptera; family Chrysomelidae; genus Hermaeophaga; species Hermaeophaga mercurialis. The sequence continues at coordinate 50,915,559 of OX638360.1, read as the reverse complement.
CTTTATATATACGTTTCAGGTTGGCAAATTAAAAAGAATAAATAATTTCCATAATGAAAATGAAATGTTCGCTAAACGAGTGATTAAAGTGCCTCACAGACCTTTTACGTTAGCCTTGGCTGGCGTACATATTAGCGGTAACAGTTCACCCGAATCCCACAGTAAACCCTCTACTAATAGATTAATAGATGTTCAATCTCTCAATGCAAAATTAATAGAGAATAGCGTTCCAAAGAAGGAGAGCGAAGTCAATGAAATAATTTTTAACAGTCATATTATCCCAAAAGAGACCGATAGATTCAGATCTGAAATTCCTGAAGAAATTAGTAGTGAAAGAGTTTATTTAGTGCCACAAAGTTCACAGACTTTATTAAATGGAAGTGAACCTGTAAGTTTTTATGTGACCAATGTTAAATAAATGTTTCCTCCAACATCTAATTTCTGATACAGATACCAACTAGATATGTTGTAGATGTAAATAAAAAATTCAAATTTTGGCAGATGATGACATTCAATTTTTGTCCCCCAGTGTGTAATTCTTGACTTTCTTTTGTCTCAAATTCTTATTTTACCTGAATAATACCCATTATGAAATCATAATTCTACAAAATGCTATTATTAGTATATTTACAAAATACGCTCATATAAATAAAGTAATTGTATGCTTAGTAGTAATGCTTTGACCACAAAATTATAATGTATAGATATTGCAACGTCATTTTTGACATCCATTTCGAATTTGACGTCAAGAATAATAAAATGAGTTTTGTAAGAAATTTGCCAAGTTCCTAAAAGAATTTAAGTCAAAATTTAGCCTCGTAAGGAATGGGGATAAATATATGTCAACTCCCAAATGTCATTTGTTAGAATTAGAACTTTTGCAGCCCGTTTCTCATATGAAGAAGGGGCACTATTGATATACTGACATCGTTTTTTGTTTGTAGGTTATTTCTAAATTCAGTTGCAATGGTGCTGATGCTGACATATCTTGGAAAGTTCTTATTGCCTGTTTTGTTATATTTATAGTGGCCGCGCCCCTCGTCTATGTGTTTTATGTAGCAGAACATCTTGAAAATTTTCATCATAATCATGGTTCATGACACCCATTAGTAATTATTATAAAACAAATTAAATCTTTTTAAAACCGATTTGTTTTTGGCTGTTTTGTCTAATATCATTTTGTTGAAAATGGGGTGTCAAAATCATGATTGATTGCAGGATCATGGTACGTACCTATTGCAATTTTATGCCTATATTTTAGTTATTGAAAAATTTAGTTTTTAATATATTACATATATATTTGTCGAGTTTGATATGTAATCGGAAATTAAACGTTAGGTCCAGATTTTACATCAAACTTGACAAACATCAACAACTAAATTTTTTATTAACTAAACTATAAACCTGCAAACACGATTATTTTGCCCATATTCAACAAAAAAGATATACAGACAAAACAGTTTTAATTGGAACTTATATTGAAATTAATAAGAACCTCAAAAAAAACGTAAATTGTAACAAGATTTGTGTAAGGAAACAAAAAAATAAAAGTTATGCAATTTGATGCAGAAACTGTGATAAAAAAATATTATAATAAGGTGATTGTATTTTTTTAAGAGTAGCCGCCATATGTTTGGAGTTTATCGTTATTTTTTAAGTATCATGAAATAAGTTTTTCTGTACAACATACACAACTTAAATAATAGCAAGTTGTTTTATTAAAATGTTTTACTTCTAAGAATAGTCAAATTCAAATAGGTACCTACTAATAATGTTCAAGAGTATTTTATTATTGTATTTAATATAAGATTATTTATTTTTACGACTTAATATAAGGGATTAATATATTGTACAACTATTTTTGATTGTTTTAATTTTGTTTGCAGATGCCATTTATGGAATAAAACAATTTGGCAATATTTTAAAAAACTATGAAATAAGTTCGGGCAGGTCAGTATTTAAACTGGAATTGGATTGAAATATTTGTAGTAAGAGAAAGAACATTTTTGTTAAATGGATCATCCGAGATATTTTTTCATTTTCATCGGGTGAAATCAAGAAACTACAATATTTATGGTTGAAATGATGGTAGATAATAATTGTATGGCGAGGGAAGTAGTTGAACGTTCATTCGCCTTATATTGCCTAGGCAACGAAAAAACAAAATTAGGCTGGTTATTGAAAAAATTATTTGGCGTAATAAATTCATTAAACTCGGGTTGTTATAGGCTTTATGAATCTCTTATGATATGTATTATAATTAATAATGACGAAGTAAAACGTTTGTTTTTAAATGAAACAATTCATATTTTTCAGTTGTAAAACGAAAATATTTGTTTAATATTAAAGTCATTTTGATGAGTCTTGATAATTTATTCTTATCGAAGTACTTACATAATTCCTTTATTCCAGAATAATGTTGATAACAAAATTGTTTATATTTCTAGTAATTATCAAATAACGTCTTAATGGCTAGAAACACAAAACATTTTTTGCGACCTAATAAAAGTAAAATATTTTATTTAAGGAATATAAAGGATATATATAAAAATAAAATCTATTAATAATGTAATTATTTTGATAAAAGCGGCGCGGAGAGTATCGTCACAGCCAAATCACAGCTTCGTATTTTTTATTTATTTGGGAAGAAATTAAGTAAATCGAGTCTAAGTTTACAAGAGTAGTATCGGTTACATTTTTCTTCTTAGGGTTAAAGGTGAACTGAAAAATCTAGTCTTTAGAGAAGTGGGTCGGCGTATGAGAATGTGACTGCAAAACTTTTTGACAAAGAGCTCTAATGCTCGGCTGATTTAGTAGTTCCGCTTCCCTTAAAATTCTCCTAATATCAGACATACGCTTATATTTGACAGCGAGGAAATATGCCGTCTTCAGCTGTTTCGCCTCTATATATGCAGATATCTACCAGAATAGAATCCGTTAAAAAAAAAGAAGCGATAGGGAAATGACGTATTTTACGAACCTTGGTAGCCTTGTCGGAAATTAATTTGATTAAATCCTCAACTTTGGTGCCAGTGACGTTCGCTTTGGTGAATGTAGCGACCGCGAGATTAAGCATTTCGTCGCACATGTCGGTGATCGTTTCATCTTTCATGCCACTCTCCTTTATGCAACTCACCAATTCGCCAATTCCATTGTATCTCTCCTCTTTCGCCAATTGCTTACCGGCTTCACAGAATATCTTTATAGGCTTTAGGGTAAAATCCTCGATTATTCTAAAATTTAATAATAGAATCGTATTTATCAGAAAAATATTCTCAATGAATCAGAACGATTATTATTTGTGTAAAATTTGCATAGAAACGGGATTTTTTTCATACAAATTCACCAGAATAATTAAAGTTCGGAGATAATAATTGTCATAAACGTGTGCTCTATATTTCGTAACAATTAGACTGTCAAGATGGGGATAATTTGGTAATATTTGTTATTGTTTACTTAAGTTAAAGGTAGACCAAAAACATTACAGCAGAAACCGTTTAGACACAGTTTCAAAGGGATTTTTCTTAATAAGCTTCGCACATTTTCTACCTTAGAGCAATTTGAAATCCATCGGCAACATCTACACCGCAAACTATTGCCAAAACTGCCAAATGAATTTTATCTTGCATCGTACCAAATAATGTAGGAATCTTTGGTTTATTATCTTCATTCCAATTCGCCGCCATAACTATAACAATAAATGTTCGTACAATTAATGTAATTTATTAAATTTTGATACAAATACCTTCAACTGGTTGCTTCATTTCCAAGAAAACGTGCATAGGTTTCACTTGCGAATGTTCGCACTGTCCTAAAAATTGCGCCAATTCCTGTTGGCGCCTTATCGTGTTAATATGCTTACCGATATCTTTCGTATTAATTTTCATGACTAACAAAGGATTTATGATGCCCTTTTCTTCAAAACTTGTTTTCGAAGTTGAACTTAATCTACGAACTAAAATTTTTATATTAACTAACTTCTACTACTACTACTACTACTCTACTATTGACATGCTACAAATGCAAAAACTATAAATTTATTTGTAAATAGAGAAAAAAGTAAAAAAAAATAGCATGTTATAATAACAAAAGAAAAAGGAATAAAAAAATCTAATTAAGTTAGTTGGTATTTTACCTGTAGCGACTTCTACCCATTGTTCCTGTTCCAGTCCGTATTTTAAGTGTTCTTCTGCTTTGTGTAAAAAGTGAACGTTGTTCGAAAGATCTTGGAAATTAGAAGCGTTTTCTTGATAGAAACGAATACAGGTCATTGCCGCCCTTATGGAATCTCCCATAAATTGTTGCAACTGATAGAGAGAATGTAACATGTTGTGCTTTTCCAGATGTCTACATATGTGACGCAAATAATCCTAAAATTCACTACTTTATTCTTTGATTGTAACAAGTTCCTGATTATCTTTAATATTAGTTACAATTCGAATTCAAAATATCTCCAAAACTGCATGCAAGAAATATACAGTAAGAATGTTTACATTTTCATTATTATTTCATAATTTTCGTGTATTGGAAAAAATATTCTACCTTTACAAATATTTTACATTTTTAAATAATTGTTACTATATGTAAAAAAGTAACAACAATCTCTGACATAAAATATAAGTCCGACTGCAATCTAGAAAACTATTTACTAACATAACAAAATACTACTTACAGTAACTGCAACTATCAAGTGTGTAATTATAAGTGGTTTGCAAAATATATTTTACTAGTTTTGCATGTTTGTCGGTTGAATTTTGTTATAAAAACTCGTAGGTTTATTCTTCAATAAAGTTGAAATTATACGATGAAGGTATACGGCCTACCGTTTATAAGGTAATTAAAAATTTAAAAAAAACTATTGCAGGATTTTCTTCACTAACCTGTCAATTATTTGCCGAAGAAGTCAAATAACCTTATTTTAACAAATACATTTTTTCATGTATTCAATCAAAGCACACATTTTCAAGTTATCTTATTGTTGTGAATTGTACACATAAACAGCGGACCTAATTCTATGACTCACAGCAACAAATAGTTAGTACCTAATGATTTGACAAATGGTACGACACACTGTACATGTTCTTTTTAATATCGAAATATTAGAACTGGTTGAAAAAAATATGTTTTAATTCTATAAGAAAACGCATTTTTGAAACTCTACAACGGCCAAACGCCATTGGCTCGATCATTTTGTTTATTTCTTTTGCTGCCATAATACTAAAAATAAATATTTACTAACCTTCCATATCTCAAGGGTGGAATCGATAAGGGAGATATTCTCTTGTAAAATTGCGACGATACCGTCTTTGAGACACTTTATGTAGATCTCGATGAACACGTCTGTGGGTAAATGATTTTCGATAATATAATTTAAGGCGAGTCTGATATCGCCGTGTTTCACGTAGAAATCTAATAAACCCAAATGGCTGCCGTATTTGTTTAAATAATACACGCACTCGTCGTAAAATATCCTATGAATTGGCGGTCTGGCAAATTCCGATTTCGTATCGGAATCGATTTGATGAACCGGCTGGTAATAATATTTGGACGAGATATTTTTTAGGTTTTTCAATTTATTAAGAATGCATATCGCCGAATCCGATGTGTTAAAAGTGCTCAAACTTTCCAACACGTTTTGCTTTTCGTTCTCCACGATTTCCGCATCGATCGCCTTCGTGTTCGATTCAAGTATGTGTACGATTTCGTTTAATAAGGGCGGATTCTTTGTCGGTTTCGTTTCCGAGAGGTTGCTCAAATTTGAAGCTTTAGAAAAATTTCGAGATCTAGAAAAGTTGTCGCTGCTCTCACAAGATATACTGTAATCAGACAGGTTTTCGCCATAATGGCTCGTTTTGTCAAAACATCTTTGGAATTTTTCTCTGGCCAAAAGTAAACTTCCCGCTTTCAGGCAACTCTTTCCCCATACGGCGAATACTCCTAAAAACATAAAAATACACCAAGTAGCTTTTACAAAAGAAAAATGTCTGCAAATGTTATTCTGATTTGTGCGTTCTTAAATTGTCAAAAATAAGAGAACGTTGTTGTGCTTTATCTTTTAAATTAGAAATGGCGATTTGGAGTGTTTCCGATAGGTTTTTTTTCCATTCTATTATCACTCATTGCGGGTTTTTAATTAATAATTGATGCCATTTTAAAAGTGCAATGCTGAAAATATATACGAACCTGTGCTGTCCAGGCCCGCTTTGGTAGAAACTTCGAGTGCCAAATTCCATTGTTCTCTCTCCAAAAGTCTGTCTCTGAGACGCCGTAACACGGAAGCGTCGATGTACGGCCCTTGTGAATACGTATTTGAAATGGGAAGTAAATTGAGGCAACCCCTCTCTGCCAATAAACCGAGCAACTCCGCTTGGGAAAGAATACGATCGGCCAAAGAGATACCATAATGTAGATTACATTCTATGGATGACATCTTTGCAGCCATTGCTAACGATCTGCAAGGATTTTTTATTTATTTATTTAGAAATTTCTATATATGTATATTACTTTAACATTTTGATGACCAAAAGGTAGTCGATTTCTTGAATTGGTTCTTGGCTTGGATGCAGCAATTTTAACATTATGTTGCATTGATCTAGAAGGAACCTGAAACCAAAAGAGCACTTGGTTAGTGAATCAATAGGTATAAAACTATATCTTTATTGATCTTTACACCTAGTAATATTGTTAAATAGGGATAGTCAACACAATACCATTAATTAATTTTCCAGCGTCAACTTACTTGGGATATTCCACAGTTTTGGAATGGAACTTCATAAGAGACAAACAGAGAGAGACGCTGGGCGCGTGCTCATAGGAAAACTCTTCCCTTACGATTTTATTGTGCGCCCGGTCATCAGTCAACAACCAAAAATCGTATATTAAGGATTTCGTCGAAACGGAATCATTATATTCTGATGGTTCACCTTCCCCTGTCGTTTCACGGTAACAATCCAGGCACACGCGAACCAAAATGTCTCCGTAACTTGGCACCTGACAGATTAAACAACAATTTATTACGACTCTGTATGTAATCATGTTGCACTTTATACCTCTCACAAATATCAAATAGATGGTTAACGGTAAAGCAATCAATTACAAAGAAATTCTTCAAAATAAAAAGAAAAAGAAAGAACTCGCCCACAATTCTGAAGAGCCGTATTAAAAAAGAATCTGTATATATACATTTGATGAGGTTCAAGTTTGTTAAATGTACGTGTATAGACTGTTGTAACACTTACCAACATTCGATTTAAAGAGCAATTGTAACAAACAACTCGACCGCATCTTCTACAGTGGTGTCTGCGATTAAACATTGAAAAGACAGTTTTTTGGCAACACATACAATCCAGTACTTCGTGATTAAGTACCCAAATATCTTTTGTGGGCACTTGCTCGGGCATGACGAAAGTTTTATTGACAGATCCGATATTTAGCGAATCCAAGGATTGCATCAGTTTGCATTCTGGAGTTCTCAAAAGCCTCGGATTCGGTTGAGTTATAACGCGAAAATCCAAGCTTTTCTCCGCGTATTTCCTTAAAACATGGTCGATTTTTTCCACGGAAATACTTTCCTCGTTAAATTCCGTGTGCGATATTTCCGATTTCAAAATATCCAATACGGCGGACAGTTTATCGATTTTTGTGTTCATGATTAATATTTCGATAATGTTAATCGGTTCGTTAAGAAGGCAAAGCAATTGATCTTGTTCATTATGCGTGAACGCCGACAGCATTTTCAGACTCGTTTCGACATTCTTTAGCGACTCGTTATGGACGTTATTTAAAAGATAATCAACTACGAATTTCAAGTGCTCAATTTGTTTCAGCATTTTTATTAAATTATAACAAATCCTTATGCTGTGATTAAAAGGTAACGCGTCTAATAACAGTTTTATCGGATTCAACGTGGTCGCGTTTTCAAATATTCCAATTAGGTAATTCTCGTCGATTTCTTCCAACAGATCTTCGGCCGGTGTTTGAATATCAATGAAATCCAACAAAATATTTATCTGCAAAATCATTTCAGCTATAGAATTATCGAATTTTATGATTAATTGATCAAATTTCGGAAAACTCTTTCTTTTAGTATACTTACGATATATTATAAATTACCGAGATTATACTTACATCATTTGATTTTAGAAGTTTTTTAATTACAGTTTCTTTATTGTTTTCAGACATGTTATATGCTGCGTACCATGTAGACACCTCGAGTATCGTTTTAAGCTAAAACACTTTGGCATTAAAAAAAGGATCCATAAATATAAAACAAATTGTACAATAAAATTAGAAGCTTTAACATAACGGTAAAATTTTTAGGCACACAATAAGCGAAAAAAAAAAGATGACATTTAAAACTATGGTAAATCTAATCAAAATCTGTTATTTTCGAATTTGGTCAGACACATATCAAATCAAATAATACATTTTTTATGAAATTATAATAATGTTTTTACAATACATGAATCAGTCCTTAGTGGGAACCATTTTTAATGCCTAACATTCTCACTTTTAAAATCAAAATATTGTTTGTGGCACAAGTTCATTAATTTCTCATAGGAGCAACCGATAATAGCCTCTCTCTATAATAATAAACCATCATGTATTTTTTTAAAAGTTCTAGCGTAACATAGGGCCATAAACGCCCCTCTCCACCCTAATCTTTCTAAATGTTAACCCCAATGGTGTCCAACAACTCTATGTTTAAATATTCTTAGGATACGTTTACAGTTTTATTTGAAAAGATAAATCAAAACCTATTTGGAATAGCATCACAATATCCTTAAAATGACGTTTCTAAACGCTATTTTGTAAGAATTAAAACCTAACCCCCAACTTTTTTTTATCAAATCGTACTTCTGCAATGGAAATTAATCGCCTCTCAGAATATGCGCTCATAGTTTCCGAATGAATAAATAAATTTCCGAAATTCTTACCTTTTCGCCAAGTCTAATTTGCAGCAGCCACATTTTAAGTTCCACAAGTTTCCCATCCTGCATACCGTCAAATCTGGATATTTCCGAATTAATAACGGCCAAACAAAAGTGGCCCGGCCATTTTTCCATGTGATCTAGAATCAAAGTTATACGCAAATCTCGATTCGTTATAAACGAGACGTAGTAATAATATTCGGGTTCGAAACCGTCTTGAATGAGGCAGCCGAGAACGGTGTCCATCAGGCTCGAATAAACGCTGTTTTTCTTAATTTGATCCTCGGGAATGCATCGTATCAGCTCGTAAATCTCCTTCCAGTTAACAGATTGGAACGTGTCTTCTTGTAGTTCCTCCCCGGTTTCGAAACTATCGTTGGAATGTTGACTATGGTGAGAGCAGGTCGTCGTTGCAGATTCGTGTCTCATTATTTGCGCGTTTATGTAGTCCGACACTTTCTGTACGTTTATCTCGTTTTGCATGGCGGTCACGATAGCGTTACCGTTGTAAAGTTGTTTTAAACGTGCAATTTTCGATAACGCTAAGTAATCCACGAAAACTCTCACTCTCACTTCGCTGATATCGATAGAAACGCCATCTACGCTGTACATTTTATTAAGCACATACGCTAATAACCAATTCCTCTTTTGAATGTACGATATTATTCCTTTGGTCGGTACGTAAAGATCATTTTCGGGATAGAGTTCCTCTTTGGTGACGTTCGCTTCAGTGTGGAGATTAATCGTCGGGAAACAATTACCGACTACGTGGTACAAGTAATCTAATTTCAGTTTGCCGAAATATTTTTCGAATTCGCCAGGATCTAAGTTTCGTTCAAACAACAACTTTCCCATCAGTTCCGATCTGTTAAATTTCAGCAAATTAAAGTAGGAGGTATTTTTCCCTTGTGACACGATATCCGATGTATTTTGTTCTATGTACAGCACCCTGGAAAAAGCCTTCAAGTAATGGTACACTTTAGAAAGATATTTTATATGGTCTTTGTCTACATATTCGACACAGATTTTGTTTAGTTTAAGTATCGATTTGTGGCTTGGATGTTTACTGTTCAAAAATCCTGATTCGGTCAGCTTCAAGTCTTCGCTCACTTCATTATAAGCATCACATAAAATATCGTAAAAGTCTGCTTCCTTCTTATATTTATTCAAATTTGTATGAAAATCGGTGGACGTTAAAACTTCACCGCTGCTAAGTTTCGTTTCTGGACCGATTTCTCTGTAAAGCTCCAATAAGTTTTTACAGAATTTGGCATAATTCGAAGCGATATTCGTATCTAAAGAATTATTTTCACAAGCCAGTTCTAACAGGAGAGCGGAATTTTCGAAATTTTGCGGAAGCGTAATTGCCACATCCAGTATATTCATGAACGCTTCATTTTTATTAGCGAAGTGTTTGAAAAACGCGTACTTTTCAGAAATTGTGCTAATCCTATCTTCTATGCTACTATCCGAAATTAAAGAGCTATTTTTAAAAAAATGCACCACCGTTTTGTCAATTGAAGACACGTCGATGCTGGAAAACGATATTTTTGGATTCACCTTTTGAATTTCTTTGAGTTTAAAAGTTTTTTTCAATGTATCTCTTAAATTATTGAGATTTTCGCTGAACTTGATTTCATTGGTCAAACAAGGATTTTTCAATCCAAAAATCTAAAAAAAAGGAAATACAGGTAATAAATATATATAAAAATAATCTTTCTTTTTAGTAAAAATACAAAATTTTTTGTAATAAAAATGTCACAGTATTCGCTATGTTTGAAATTAATTAAGGGTCAGCTTAGGAAAAAGAAAATTTATTGTTGGTTTGGAGAATAGTAGAATTTTTCTTGGAAATAACAATCATAATCTTTCTACTTCAGAACTTCAGAGCAGCACTTATTTTTAACAATTAGTATTTAAACTAGTTTAAAATATTATTTTAATTTTTGTCTACACTCAATTATTTACCATTTCACTTTTCTTTTCAAAAATTTTGAAATTTTATGCAAAAATATCAATATGAAATTTGTTGCCTACCTTAGAATCTAAGTACAGACAAAAAGTCAATTCTCTTTTGCAATAAAATTATTATATTACCTAAAAATTAATATGAGACGTTCTATATAAAATAGTTGAATCTATAGTACTGACACGCAATGGAGGTAAACGTCAAAAGTAATTTTTGAATGAAGAATTAATTATTTGAAATACCCAAAGTTTCGATATTTTTCAATGACACCTATTAGTTATTTCAATGTTTTAGTATTGGCATACACTCCAACAATATTTTGCATATGGCCTGTTCCCTACAAAATCAATCTATCCCAAGAAGAAACTTTCGCAATATTCGATCCCATAGATCGAAGCGAAATGCAAGACGTTTATGAAGAAGAGGAAGAAATGGTCGGCAAAGTCGATATGAAAAATTTAAACGTAGAATCTCCTAATGACAAATATTACGGAATACATCAACGTTTGAATAATAATAAATATAACGAGAAACATAAGGGCGACAAATTACAAAAGAAAACTAAAGTATTTGAAGTATTTAATCCGGATAAAGAATATCCTGACCCATTCAAAGCCGGCTTTTTAAAAGACGAAGAATTTGTCAATGTATAGGTTTTTATTTTCTATATAATTCGCTAAGAAAATAATATAAATAAAACAAGTATATAAGTAATTTCCTAAATTCATTTTTTTTATTGAATTTTTATTTTTCTGAAACTAGGATGAGGATACAATTTATTTTGAAGACTCCAATGAGGGGGGCGATACCGAAATATCGCCGCAGGATTTTCGAAAAATGAATAAGAGAAATGATGAAAAAACTGAGGAAAGTTATGACTACAATAAGTTAAAAGATGAATTTAATATTGAACTTAAACAAACTGTTCGGTCAAACAAAACTCTAAATTATACGAATATAAAAGAGAGCGAAACGTTAAAAGACAGTATTAAAACTATGTTAAAATTAACAGAATTGAAAAATTGTACAGAAGAGGAGAAAAAGGGCATAGGTAGTTTCATTTTTGTACTTGGTTTCTCTTATACAGAGTTGGGCACAACATTTTTATTGGCCATTTCTTAGTAGATACTCTCATAACTTATTTTTTTTAGGGCTGGCTGCTATTAAATGCTTATTGAGTGATTTACATAAACCCAAATTGTCAAATTGGATCCTCGACAGATTGATTAGAATAGTGGTAATTTGGATAATAATCTATTTAATCATCGCTATTCCCCTTTGGTGTCAATATGGTTAGTATAACGTAAATAAGTGGTCATTTTATTTAACAACAAAAATACTTTTGCTATTTAATCCTAATTTTTTAATCAACAATAATTATAAGAAGCTTATATATTTTATATGTTTGAATGAAAAAATTGCAGGGTGGTGTTGCTGTTGTTTTACGTGTAAGTTCTGCCAACCTCATAAAGAAATTGAGGAAGTAAAACAATTTTTTATTCGCAATCCTCTTGGTATATATCATGATCCAAATGGAAGCGTCATTAAATACCAACCGACTAGTTATGAAAAATATGCTCAAAAAGCGCTTGAAGATGAATTGCGAAAGTTGTGATTGAAAAATTGTTTGAATACAAAATATTAATTTCACAAAAGTGTCTTATAGATATAAGTTTAAATTTAACTTTTGTTAATGTTAAACATTATAATAATATAAAAGAAATATATCAATAATAGGAGACACGATAAATTATTTCTGTATTCCTCTTGTACTATACACCTGTTAGTTATTTTAAACTGTATAAATTAGCAGTTGCTAAATAAACAAAAGGATTACCTTAATAACTTGAAAAGCTCTTTCAAAGTCACGTCTCTTCAAGCACATTTGAATTAGAGATTCTGGGGAGGAGAGCATATATTTTAGTAAAAATTTTTCACACTTTGGACTGGCCTTAACGCTTCCTATGAGCTCCATTCTCCACATTGCATCAGCAACTAATTTATTTAAATGAGATAATCTTGAATATTCCGTCGATTCCTTATTCTGTAGTACTTGTTTCAATTTCATTTGTTCAAGTACTTCTTTAACTAAATACAAAATGAGTCTTATTTCCTTTTCCTCGCAAATATGGCGATTATCGTTTGTTTTTGAATGTTCATGCAAATCATTCGTTTCAATGAAAACAGTTGCAAATATATTTTCCAAAATTTCAAGTTGTAATGGCAGTTTTGGTATACTCAACAATTCAGACTTAATATTGTCCACAGTAGCGGTTACATTTAAAATTGGTGTTTTCGTTATACAATGAAATGTATTTCCCAAAATGGTAAATGCTTCAAATTGTGAAGATTGTGAATTTGGGATTTCAAAAATGCTTTCTTCTTCTTTAATCACATTTAAAATGTCTTCTCGATTAAATGACTTTTTCAGATGCAAATAGTTTGATAAGGTTTGTAGAATGCAATTTTGCTGAAAATAGCAATACATATTATTGACATTATTATTATTATCATTTTCACAATAGTCTGCTATTTTAACAAAATATTTGATCAAATTAAAATATTTGTTCCAATATGGATGAACCTCCTCCTGATCAAGTTCAGCTAGTAAACATTTTATAGAATCTAAATCAAATACGTTACAATTGGTTAGGAAAATCAGTCGCAGAGTCTGCACTTTATTAAGAATTGTCCTATTGAGTGGAAACGATCTATTAGAATGCACGATTTGTTTAAACCAATGATCACTTTTACAGGTACAATAATTATATAATTGTGTTGCATTGTCTACATTCAATTCTAATATGTTTTCATTATATTTCATACATTTCTCTAATAATTCAAAATTGGGACCACCAATTAATGCTAAATATAGGATGTCTTTTCTTAGAATGTCCTTATTACAAAGATCGTATATTTTAGGTAAAATGTATTCTGAAAGATATCCACTTTCATTTTTGTCAATTTGTTTGAATTCGCTGATTTTTTTATAAAACAGATTAACTAGTTTATTGTAGTCGTTGTCACGCCTTGATAATTTTTCTAGTAACTTCAATAGATCTTCCATGCTAAAAATGTAAATATTAGACAAAATTTATATTCTCCAACTTTCAAAAAAAACCTTACTTGATAATAATTGTCCATGCATCTGTTTGTTTGATATTAGACTAGATAACAAATAACTTCCAGTGTCTACAAAACAATGTATCACAAATGTTTTGATACATTTAACAACAAACAAATAATGAATTAATAACAAAAAGAGACCATTTTTTAGGTCAAAGTCTTAATGATAAATAGAAGAAAAAGGAGAAGAATTCTTTTTCCTATTATTATAGTGTTTTCGCTTGATAAATCGGAGCAGCACTAGTATAACACCGGGGCAGGGTTTATGTTGAATTATGATGAACTGGATTTGGGCCGATGCAAAATCCTTCTGCCCTTAAGTAAAATCCGTGCAAACTTTAATATTTCCAATAAGTTTGCACTGGTTTGACTTAAGGATGAAAGTACTTTGCAATAATCACGCTTCAGTGAATCTCAATCGAACATAAAACCTGCACGAGTGTTGCACAAACACTGCCCCAACTTACCAATCGAAAACGCTATAAATAAGCCTCTTTCTTGGATTGAATTCAGTTCGGATGATCAATATAACCGTCAAATATTTGTGATGGATAATTATATTAATATTCCCACAAAAAGCTAAAGAACTAAATATCACGAAAGCAGTGGAATACATATTGGAAATAAATTCATTTCTGCTAAAATTAATTACTTGATTGTGACATTTGGCCTCGACCTTATTGGTGTTATTTAATACCATTTAACGGGTCAATTATTAATTGCGATATATAAAAAAATGACCTGGTGCTTAACATTTATCTCTTTAAAATGTCTTCACTAGCCAAATTAATATCGTTTATATTTGTTGTGATATTAGGAAATATTTTATGTAAGTATTATAGGTATTAGGCCTATATAATATAGTAAATAAAGACAGGGACGAAGTTTCTGATTTAAAATTTCTGGTCACCAGTTCTTATTTAACATCATATCATTTATTTGTAACAACCAGAATCTTATACAATTAATATAGGTATTATCATCCACCACCATTAATTTATTGCTTATTAATTATTTGAAATAAAATATTTGTTATATTGAAAATGCTATGAAACAGGTGCTGAAGTTAACAGAAATACTCACGAAAATGTATGGCAACGAAACTGGTTAAATGAATCTGCGAATTCACAACAATTTGGGAAAAATTTAGCAACAACACCGTGGCCTGCTTTGGGCAAATCAAATTACCAACAGAGTAGTAATGTTCCAACATCGAGTCGACCACCGTTGTGGGTAAGGCCCAATAATGGCCCCAATTGGGTTAGAAATACTCCTTCTCCTCAAAGAGCCTTTGATAATACAGGGCCTTCTCAGACGCATTCAAATAATTTTGTGATTAATGAAAGACGAACAAATAATAGAGGTAATAATAATGAGGAAATAAATGGTCTGCTTTCTACAGGGTCTGTGGTGAGAGACACAGAGAACTTCCCTCAGAGTCGGGGCATTGGAATTGATCAAAACAACGAAATAAGTGATGATGAAATTAGGACTCTTTCTGAAGAATTATTAAATAAAGATAGCAATAATCCCGCCCAATATATTTCTGTAAATTTTCAAGGTTTAACAACATCAAGATCAACTGTGGATGAAGCACCAAAACCGTAAGTGGTTATAGTAAGGAGTATTTGAACTTTTATTGAATTTATTTTTAGATTGCTTTCCATTAATCCAGCAGCCTTTTCGGTATCTTCCATTTCAAAACTGATGCATTTTTATAACAATTACATTGTGGAAGCGAATCAAAATGAAATATATACTAGTGAAGAAAAAAATGAAGAAAATGATTTTCTTGATGTGGTCCTATCAGCGCTTGTTATGCAACATGCCAGAAACTTCTTAATAGACAAAGGTTAATTATATTTTAATTTCACTCTTTGATTGTTGATTAAAGTGTCATCATATAGTAACATATTATGGTAGACGTATCTTTTATTATTTATTTTAGGTAAAATTGGCCGAGATCCTCAAGAATTCAAAGAACTGCTCAGATTAATTTGGTTTAATATGTATTCAAGGGGCCGGGGAAGAATTGGTTCCAGTGGATTTGAACATGTATTTTTAGGAGAATTAAAAAATAACCAAGTTTCTGGGTTACATAATTGGGTTTATTTCAGTGAACAAGAGAAGACGAATAGCGTCAATTATTTGGGGTACATGAAGAAAATTGACTTGGGAGGTGTAAGTATATGCATATATATATATATATAATATGTGAGAGGAAACTTCATTCCTATTGATAGTTAATGTTATACCGAATATTTACATAAAAATTGAAAATGACGTAAGATTTTTGTTGTAGTAAATTGTTTTTCTTTTCCAGAAAGGACACATAATGAAATTCCATTTCACGTTTCATGGTGTCGACAAACCTGTTGGTTCTATGTTCATTGGTACTAGTCCTGAACTGGAAATGGCTTTATATTCTATTTGTTTTATAGTCAGACCTGATAGAGTGTGTCCACTAAAGATGAATGGAAATCGTTTTATCATTAGAACCTACACCTACAGATACAAGGGAAAAAATATGATTGGTAGCGCATTTCCGGAAATTTAAATACATTTTTATATTTTAGCTGAGGTATTATTTTTTTTGTACCTATAAATGTTTTAAAATAGATCATTTCTATGACTCGTTTTCGCTTGAACTGTAATACTGTTTTTTCTCCTCCTTGCCGCTTCTCCTATAAATAATTAAGTGTGTACGTAATTTTGCACGAAAATTGCGGGATGTCAACATGCATAATAGAACCGAGAGGATGGTTTTCAATTTTGATTGACCACAAGCAGAATAGTTTTCAGTTATGTTGTCGAACTGTAAGTTAAAATAAATTTGAAAAAAAATAAGTCCAATCTTTCAGCTTTTAATTTGAAATGACGTATTTTTCATTAATGGTCAAATTTAGGAAAAGTTACACATCACACCCTCTGCAAATTTTAATTACAAATATACAATATATTTTACAAATACATTACAACTATATATGCTTTGACTCTTTTTTTTTTTTTTAAAGAACATACGCTGTTAAGGCTTAGTATTTGTATTCGATGTTATGTAGAGTGTTTTTATAATTGAGAATTCTGGGGAAATAAAAAATTATCGTTACTATATAGATGATTTTTAAATAATAAATGTAAATGGGAAATAACGTATTGAGTGTAACAATATTTAAACTGTAGTTAGTCACTTGTTGAGTGTACGTTAATGAATTAAAATCGAATGCAAGAATTTAAATGTCTCGCAATAGATATATTTGTATTTGTTTCGAGATAAATAGGTTACCCAATTAAATGAATTTGAATGCGCAAGAGGTCTTCTTATCAACGTTATTGTTTTTAAACAAAGAAAACAGTTTAATATATAATAATTCAAAAGAAATGTATTAAAAATGTATAAAGTATCCTTAAAATTATATAGAAATCATGTTCGGATTATCGGTAACAGAAAATATCACAGTGAACGTGTCTTTGGCTTTAAGAGGAAAGAAAAGTCTGTTTATCAAGGTATGTAAATAAAAAATAAAATAAAGCTAGCTGTACAATTAATTTCTAGAATCGATGAAGGAATTATGTAATCTTTTAAATGAAATTTTCATAACCGTAATATTTAATTCCTTGGACTATTGAAAAAGCAGGTTAAAATAAATTATGTCACATGTGAATATAAATTATTTTTTACAATGTTGCCATGTCCTATTAAAAGTTTTTGGTGATACCCGTGTAAAAATAAATTATTTTCATTAGTAGTAAGTGAGCAAAAAGAGGGATTCATAATATAAATTGAGATTTATTTTCATTTTCATTACACAAACTGCTTTTAGACTATATCTAACTTTTACTATTTTCCGCCTTCCAAAAAAAAAACCCTGTCCTGGATTTTGCGGTAATAATGAAATGTCCACTTTTTCTATCAACACTTTTGAGCAAATATTACACCATTTTTAGGATGATAAATAATCTATACTTATTTGTAACTTATGTATACATATATTGTGTTCCTAGATGTTTTATTCTCATCTGAAATTTATGTTATCTTATTTTCTAGAAGATCCGAGGAGAATAGAAGCCAAATGTAGGGAAAGTAATTTTTATCGCTTAGTCTCTTCATATAGGCAGCACGGTCACAAATTTTCAAATATCAACTCAGTATCGTTTACTAAAAATCTTGGGTAAATATTACTTATATTTTTCCATTATTATAATTGGAGCATTATAATAATTATAAATATAATATAATATAACATATACAATGTACTTAGTTTATAATAAAAATATATTCCTTTTAGAGTTACCTCAGAATTAGATATCAATAGATACGGTTTTAAAGAAAATGATGAGATACATTTTGAAGATATTATTAATACAAGTCAAAAGAAAGGGAGTATAAGGGAAGCGGTTGACTTCTTAAACAATGTCTACTGTGGTACTGTCGGAGCTGAATATTTACACTTAGAAGTAGGTATCAGAAAAGTCCTTAAATTAATTATAAAATAACATAATTAATTTTCAGAATGAAGGAGAAATAAATTGGCTAAGCGAACAAATTGAAAACATGTATGAAATTGAAATTAGTAATGAAAACAAAATAAATATTGCTAAAGATTTATTGCAATCGCAATGTTTTGATCATTTTTTAGCGAAAAAGTTTACTAGCGTTAAAAGATATGGTGGAGAAGGTGCTGAAAGTATGATGGTTTTTTTTAGAGAAATATTGAAATTATCCGCAGAAGGTAAATTTTTGGATTAAAAAATTGGACTTTACCATTTACTCCAACCTATATCTTTTTTAATTAATAATAAAGTTATAATAAAATTAAATAGGTACCATATAGAGAAGACTTATTATTATTATTATTATTATTATTTAATTTCTTTTGTCACACACATAAATATATCGTATATTTATTTGACCAATTTTTTCCATTACTCCATGTACTGAGAAATCAGTAACTCACCTTTTGTTTTAATTGTAAAACATTTTATCTTAAAGATTTGATAATAATATGAAAGATAAGATAATTTTTTATTATTAAATAAAGTAAAAACATTCTTAGTGCATCTCATAATATCTGGATATTCCGCATTTTTGACGAATCCCACATAGGAATAAATATATTTTTGAATGATTATAAATTATTTAAATTTTTTAGAGAGCCTAGAACAAATTGTATTAGCTATGCCCCATAGGGGGCGTCTAAATTTACTGACGGGATTGTTGAATTTCCGTCCTGCTAATATTTTTAACAAACTAAAAGGAAGTTCTGAATTCCCTCAACATTACCAAGTAACTGGAGACGTTTTAAGTCATTTCAGTAAGTATTTTTCAAAACCATGTATTTTTTTTATTCAGAATATATAATAAGTATAAATGATCCCGTGTTCGATATTAAAAGAGCTCTTACCTCATTCCTGCAATATTTATAAACGTGTTCCAGATTCAATGGTACAAGCGATATATGCGTGATATGTATAGGTAAGAGAATAAATGAGAGGTTTTTTTTGAAATGGTTCATATATTTTGTCAAAAAATGAATTAAAGACCACCTCTCTCAAAACCAAATACTTATTTAAATCATGAATAATGTGTAAATACAACGTTATAAACAGAAGTACACTAAAACTCTTGCTTTTATTAATAACTCTAATCTAATTAAAAATAAACGAAATTATTGATATACCTTAAATTTCAATTTATTGTACTCAGGTCTGTATTAAGACAATTCGATCATTAGATTGTTATTTAACCTTCCTCTTGTACAAGGAGTATTTAAAAATGTTTTTCTTCCTGCTGAATTAACGGATTCAAAAAAAATAAAGGAAACATCAGGATACACATAAAAAGACAATATGCACCAGAAAAATATGTTATTTATTATAACATTCATATTTTTCTTACAATAAACACTTTTAATTTAGTTGCTTTATTTGCGAGTAAAAAAATAAAGGAATGTTATTAGTTGAAATCTTAAAGGGTAGAGAATCTTAAATAGTTGATTTTGAGAAAAGTTTAACTGCTCTTTTATCATCACAAATAGTTGAGATATCACTTGTAATTATTAATCTAATCCAACTGTGAATATATATACTAATACATCTTAACATAAAATAAATTTGTTGACATTTATATAACATGTAGTTACTTAAGATCAAAATTTTAGTTTCTTCAACTGATGTTAATTTTGGTAATAAATCGGTGCACGTGTCTCTTCTGTATAATCCCTCGCACTTGGAAGCTGTGAACCCGGTATCAATGGGGAAAACAAGAGCAAAACAGATGATGTCAAGGGATGGTGATTATGGAAACATTAACAGGTGGTCTGATAAAATTCTTAATGTCCAGGTGAGAAATTAAAAATACGTTGGTAAAAATGAATTGCCAATTTGTTACACTCTTTTCATATGAAAATATGGTACGAAGTCCCATCTTGTCGTGTGTGGATTTTTATCTTTTCAATTTCGGATACGACTATAATTTAAAAAGCTCATCTTTATTTCGAGGTGATGCCGCAAACTTTTTAACGACTTGTTCCATCATTTGATTCTTCTATATTTGTTAAATACGTTCCACATTTGGATGCCCGCATTTCCACACATATTAATACAATTGAAACATTTTATTAGGTACACGGTGATGCCGCCATTATTGGACAAGGGGTTAATCAAGAATGTTTAAGTTTAACGGCTGTTCCAAATTTCGAAATAGGAGGCACCATTCATTTAGTAGTGAATAATCAAATAGGATTTACGACGCCGGCCGACAGAGGAAGATCCTCTCGTTATTGCACCGACTTGGCGAAAATAATTGCGGCACCCGTGATACACGTCAACGGTGATTATCCAGAGGTAATAATCTAGGTACTTAATTGGAATAGTTACATTCAAGTACCACAATGTACTTTCATTATCGATTTTATAATTAACGTTAGTGGATTCTAGGATGTCCTTAAAGTTACAAGACTGGCTTTTGAGTATCAAAGAAAATTTAGAAAGGACATTTTCGTAGATATCAATTGCTATAGGCGATGGGGCCATAATGAATTAGATGATCCCAGTTTCACTAATCCTGCACTTTATTCTATCATAAGATCTAGGGAGTGAGTATAATTGATAAGAAGAACATGCCAATTTTTCTGATGTGTAACCTGCATACGTTTTCAGAACTTTGCCTAATAGATATGTTAGGAAGCTAGACAATGAGAATATTATGACCGAAAAAAATGTGAAAAAAGTGTGTGATGACTACGAAAGATGGTTGAATGAGGAATTAAAAGCTTCAGATTCTTATGAACCGAAGGTAAGTTCCGGTATCGATAACCAAATCATTTCATTTATTCTGATATAGCCGATCGCCACCCTCAATGAATCACCCAAAAAGTTATTATATTTTGTTTGTATTTATTGTGTACAAATCAAGTATTTTTAAGGACACTTATTTTAAAAAACAATGGGAAGGTTATTCTCAACCCGGGGATGTAATTACAACTTGGGATACTGGAATAGATACGGAATTAATGACTTTCATTGGGACCAAATCGGTAAAAATGCCTAATAATTTCGTAAGTTTTTTAATTTAATGCGGATGTACAAGTAGAAGATTATTTATATTTTTTATTTCAGAATATTCACCAGACTTTATTAAAAACTCATGTGAAGAATCGTATAAATAAAATATATGAAGGGACTAATATAGATTGGGCCACGTCTGAAATTTTAGCATTAGGCTCTCTCTTATTTCAAGGTTGATCATTTTTACATAGAAATTATGCTTCTCTGTTTTTATACATATCATTAGTTTCTCAAATCTGTTTTATATGGAAAACTGAATTAATAGAATTACAGTGAAATTATACATATATGTATTTATTGTTGATTCATTTTTAGGTTTCAATGTCAGAATTAGTGGACAGGATGTAGGAAGGGGTACGTTTTCTCAGAGACACGCCATGTTGGTAGATCAAAAAACTAACAACGCATACATTCCATTAAACAATATGTTTGAGAATCAGAGTGGCTTTTTGGAAATTGCTAATAGTATTCTGTCCGAAGAAGCTGTTCTTGGTTATGAATACGGAATGAGTGTTGAAGATCCCACAAACTTAATAATCTGGGAAGCGCAATTCGGAGATTTTTTCAACGGTGCTCAAATTATCTTCGATACATTTATTAGTTCAGGCGAAAGTAAGTTTTAAAATATACCTCATCTACACACTTGAGAGAGAAAATGTTAAGTTGTATAGTTAGTTGTACAGGTTTTCAAAGAATTATTTAAAATATGATTCAAATTTGTTCTATCGTTTTCATAATCTTGATTGGGCTTGATTTTGTAACTATTTTCATTAATGTGTTATACTGGTTGCCTAAATCAGAGGGGTTATGTGTTTGGGTTAAAGTGAAATATATAACAATACAATCTTATTTATATATCATTGAAGGACTCATACAAATGTATTATTTTTGTTAACAAATTTTCTAAACTTTCTACATTTGATTTGTTATAGGTTAATAAGGAATCTGTTTATGACCCGTAATTAACGAAATATTCCAAACCTTAAATATATGCTCAGAGTAGCAGGAAATCAATTATAATATATAAAATAAATTTAGAGGAGGAACAAATACCTTAATAGTGGATTAATGTGTTAATTACATAAAAATCGGTATAACAATAAGGATCTAATAATGATAATATTTTCACTTTCAAAAAAACTTCAATTGACCTTCTATCAATATAAAAAAACCCTTTCATTCGTATATAGTTTTTAAACAGGTCTATGTCAGAATTAATAGAGGACTAGCTAAGGGTACCTGAGAAAATATTAAGACTGACAACGATAACTCTGAAGAAAACTCAAAATAAAGAACACCGGAACTGGCACAAATTGAATGTATAAATGAATAAATGAAAGTACAACGAAGGAACCATATGCAACCATGAACGAACGAAGTTGGAATTAGAAAACTTACAAGAAAGTTAAATTGTTTGGATAGAGATCGACTAAGAAAAAAGTAAATATGTATGATAATGGGGTAAAACACAACAGCTGTAATAGACGTTTTTGTTGACTATACACTGGTGCGTTTACATGAAAATCATTCAGGTTTCTAGTATTATATTCATGGACTTCTCTATTGTAACTTATAAATTGCTTAAGTTAATTAGGAAATAAATTCTCACGTAGTTTGAAAATAAATAATATGGTCATGTATAGTAATCATTTATTTACAGAATACCAGTTCAGTCTTTGCAGCATACTTTGTATTTGTGTATATCTAGAGTTAAAAAAATTGTGTATATCGGGGTTTTGATAAATGAAAGTAAATGAAAGTAAAGTTTAATAAAATTGAAGCTTATGTCAAGAAGAATGAATGACAGAAAAAACGGAGAGCACGGATGTAAAAGACAAACTAATAAAGAATTAGAAATGATGTGTAATCAATTGAAGATAATCGTGTGAACAAAGTTTATACTGGTACTAATTTAATAAAAATTAAAGCAGGTGACATGTGGATATGAATTATTTTTTATATACAAACGGCGACTTGTGATTTTTTTCACAAATATTTTTATGTCCATAAATATTTTTTTATCCAATAAATAGTCTAGTATTTTTTTAGCAAAATGGTTATGGCAAAGCGGGTTAACAATTCTTTTGCCTCACGGTTATGATGGCGCCGGCCCTGATCATAGTTCTTGTAGATTAGAAAGGTTCCTTCAAATGACAGATTCCAAAGAAAATCAAGTCGATGGTGATAATATAAACATGCAAGTCTGTCAGCCCAGTACTCCGGCGCAATATTTTCATTTGTTAAGGCGACAGGTCAGTTTTTATAAAATTCCAAAATAAAATTCCATTTCCTTTTTTCTTTATTTTTGTAGATGGTTCGTAACTTTAGAAAGCCCTTAATAGTAGTTACTCCGAAAATTCTACTTAGACATCCGGCTTGTTTTTCAAATTTTTTAGATATGGCACCTGGAACCTTCTTTCGACCGGTATTAGGTAGATATTTTGACAACAACAACAACAATATAACAATTGAATTTGTTGGAAAAATACAAAAAGTTGTCTCGTTAAAAAGGATATTAAATAATGTTGTTTTTCTTTATTTTAGGCGATGATATGGCGGTTTCTTCTAAAGTAAAAAAGATCTTAATAACCTCCGGTAAACATTATTATTCCTTATGGGAAAAAAGGGGATCTTTGGGAAACACTGATACCGCGATTATAACTATAGAATCGTTTTGCCCTTTCCCCACACTAGAACTTAGACAGGAGATTTCAAAGTATCCCAATGCTAAAGGTAAATTGATATGTCGGTCTATTTAAAGAATTTACATATTTTTAATATTTCAGTGATATTTTGGTGTCAGGAAGAACCCCAAAATATGGGAGCGTGGACTTTTGTGAAACCACGTTTTGAAAATCTAATTGCTAAACAGGTTCGTGTAGTATCATATTTATTAGTTGCTAAAAAATTGCCATGTTACGTGTGTTTAGAAAACATTTTCTTTAATGTGAAAGTGATTTTGAATTTTAATGGTGTCTTTTTGTCATGGTTTTAGATAAAATACTGCGGTAGGGAAGCACTCGCAACTCCAGCCGTTGGTATAGGAAAGTTGCATCAAAAACAAGCGGCAGATGTGGTAACAAAGCCATTTCTGCTTAGAAATGAATTCCTATAGAAGTACCTACGTACCCGTTGCATTAATCTACTTGTTTTCTATATACATATAAAGACATATACATTAAGACTAACTTTCTTTTTATTATATTATAGAGTACAATGTATGTTTTACATTAATTTTTTATTCAACCTAATGTTTTGATTTGGCAGCAATAAATCATGGAAACGAAAATGGTATTTTTTGTTTTTTTGTTTGTTGTAGGAGAAAAATCAATAATTTGTAGACAAAATTGAAAAATTTTCATTTCAAACGATTTTTTTTACTTTTAAGAACTAAATAAAATAGTTCCTTTATTACTTTAAGTACTGCCAGTTTGTTCCAAGAATACTTTAATATTTAACTATTAAATTTCTTTTATCTCCAACACTACATAAAAAATCTCTCATTTGGGTGAATTCATGAAGAAAGAGGAACATCAATCTCTCACACTGTGTATCCACTTTGACCCAAGCAAATAATACGCTATAAATCGAAATAATAATTTAATAATAACTAAAAACTTATATCATTACAAATATAGTTAAAAAATAATATGCCTTCTATAAAACGTTTCAAATAGGAAAAATTAAGTATATAAAGTAACGTCATCGCGTCTATTCAAAACTCTGGTCACATGTTCATTTTATGATTATTATTATTATGTGTAAGCAAAGGAAAGAATATGCACGCCCAAACAGTAAAACATATTAACAAAAGAATAAAACTGTACGATTTCTGTTTATCCCAAGGTGCTAATGTTCGTCTAACACTCTCGGCCGCTTTCGTACGTGAACAACTGCCCTGAAAATAAAGTCGAAAGTTATTGACTACCACAAACGAAATCATATTTTTTTTAAATAAAAGTGATTCCAGAAAAATAAAAGTGTTTTTCCATTTTCCTAAGAAAAATCAATATAAAAACTCACCTCTAAATTAGTCGGAGTTAGATTTTCCGAGCTGTGGTTCATCTTGATAGAACGAACTACCTTTGTGAAATGATTCAATTTGAATTGTGTTTACACAAACTAGGCTAGACTTTATCGCACCGAAAAACAATAACTAAATATTATTTATAAAGCGAACAAACATTTTTTGCTGGCTATCTCATTTTTAAATACAAACACTCGACAAGTTATTGTTCCATGCAAATTTAAATGTACCTAGAGATCTGTAAGTAAGTGGTATAAGATAAACCAAATTAATACAACTGAATACTGAAAGTGAAAGATACTTTGTGTGTTGTCAGATTACTTATTTAATTTCTATAAATATACGATAATAGTAATTTGTCCCACTATTGCTATGTTAGAAATACCGCAAGGTCGACTACTATGTATGTGTATTCCCGTTAAAACACGATGATTATACAATAAATAATTTTTAAAATAAATAGAAATAATTTAAATCTTTTATTCTACTTGTACGTATAACGTAACTATGCGCAAGTGAAATGTATATGTAAAAAGGCCCCTTCTTTATTAGTGCACCACGAAAAATTTATTTTCCGTAGCTGGACCAGAAATATTTTAAAAATATGTCATTTCTGTCAAGCCCGTTTGAATAGCAGATTATCTAATAAATAAATTACGTTCACTGTTATTGTCGATGGGCTTCCCGGTAAAATAGTAATAAATACCTACGTTTTCGAATCAGTATTTGTTTTTACATGTTTATAGTGTAAGAATCGAAACAAGCGGGTTAGACAAGATAATAGAAGAGTTTATTTTTTTAAATTTAGAACAACGCATACAGCAAGCGGAAACTAGAAAAGTAAATGAATATTAAATAATAATATGATGGTGTTGCGCTGCTACACTCTTTTCCAAGAGTACTTAACTAAAGCGTTCCTTTCGAAGAAATTTCAAGTATTTGCCAGCCAACACGAATAAAACATTTTCGGATTGTTAAAAATTATGAAAATGTCAAAAAATCGTCAACGGAATGATGTCGCGTGCGCAATAAAAGCGACTGGTGGTGAAAATATTGAGAGTGAAGGACAAAAACCTTTAAAAATCGTAAGTACTCACACAATACAATATTTTAATAGATCCTCATATCTCCGTACTCGAAAATAAGTACTTATCTGATTCAACTTTATTTATTCGTACAAAAATATTGGCACATGTAACCGAACAATAAGCATCGATTTAAATTGTAATGAAATTCATGTTAAAACAATAAAATAACATTTAGCTATACCTACCTCTAAATTACAATTCTTAATTATTTATCAGGTAGAGATACACTATAGAAAGTCACCTACTATTTACCACGAAAATGAAAAGGGGTTAAAACTAAATAACGCTTCGTAGTTTCCATGAATGAATAAGTTTTTGAAAAGTTGACACCAATAAAATGACATGAAGTTCATTCAGATCTGCCAAAAACAATCCTATTTTGAACTTTGTATTGGTCTAAAATTATTAAGGACGACTACTCAATGATTTGGGACTTTTTTCTATAACAAATAATAACACATGTTTCTTTTGTACCTTAAAACCATTATTTAAAAATATACAAGACATATTTAGAATATATATTAAAAAATTAGTGGATTCGAGTAACCATTTTTCTGGTAAATTAGAATTGGGACGGCGCCGGCGCTGCGGTATTCTCAAAAGATACGAAGTTGGTTGCACCAGTGAAAGTGTAACCCACATTATCTGGTACTACAGGTATTACTTATGAGCTAGATCATCCGGAACCGGTTCAAGTGAATTACACAACATTTCTTTCTTTACAATTTTCGTTAAGTAACATTTTCAAAAATATTCATCGATAAAATATTAATCCATCTATTTACTAAAAAAAGGGCTTGTAATAAAAATAAGTATATAATTAGTACAATTTTAATTCATTACTTTTAAAAATATACCTCATTATACCCCGATAGAACCAAATATTTTTTTTATATAAAAGAAATATATTTGTTATTTAATATAAGAATTTATTAAAATATTTCCTTTACAGCATTTATATCAAATATTTAATGAATGTCCTTTGAAAAGTAATATTTGCTAAATAATATACAGTAAATATTCGTTTCTTTATTTATACAAAATGTTAAAAAGCTTATGCTAGACACTGAAATTTGAAGGGTGAAAATAAACGGATGTAGACATCTCGACTAAATATTGATGACGTCACAGGGCCCCTGTGATCAAAAATTTTAAATGGCAAGTGATACCTCGTTTGAAAGGTACTGAAAATACCTATTCAGTCATACTAATTTTGTTTTTGTTTAGGTTCATTTTCATGGGTCAATTAAATAAACATTAAAATAATTTTAGTATTTTTGTGAAAATTGAAATCTTTTAATAATCCATAATTTTAGTAAAAGACTGACATTTTTTTAATCACCGATTTATATACTATATAAAAAAATAGGTTTTTGCTAAAAATTAGAATTTTGTGAGAAATTGTTTTCTTAGTAAGAAAACTAGGATTTCATTAAAAATTGGGATTTTTTAATATTCGATTTTAATAAAAATCTGAGATCTTTGGAAAAAAATAGGTTTTTAATAAATACATTGAATTTTTGGGTAAGAAATAAATAATTTAAAAAATTACTATAGAATATAATTTGCTAAAAATGTATTTTATAAAATTGAGATTTTTAAAAGAAACTTCTAGATTTGTCTAAATTCTCGAATTCAAAAGTCGATATTATGAAGTAAAACACTATACTTTTAAAATTCCTACTTATAAGTGTAGAAACATTTTTTTAACATACTTAATCAATATTGGATACAACGCTATCGTCAAGCGTTACCCCCTCAAGGAAATAATAACTTAAATATAAACTATATAAACTAACCAAACGAAACAGCATGGTACTGGCAATAATTTACATAATCTTAAATGATAATTACTTAACTTATCAAATGCTCAAAGTGTTCTTCTCTAACTTTTTGGCAGAAAAAATGTAAAGATCTGTTGATTTTAATAAGGAGATTTTTCTCATTTACCCTAATAAACAACATTTAAAGAATTTCTTACATTTAACGCGAAATGAGCAGAAAAATAATATCAATATTAAATTTTTCTATATTGTTTTCTACGATTTCAGTTTCTGATGATTCGTGTATTTTTTCTAATGAGTCAAGTTTTAGTATATAAATATTTTCACGAATTAATCACAGATTTTCATTAGACCAATGTAGAACATTTTGCTTACAAAACCAAGAAACAGGTTTACAATTTTATCGTTAAATGTAAAATCCCTTTCAATTGTGCTATCTCTAGACTCAAATATTTTGTTGTAAGAAAGAACTTTATGATGTCGAAGAGGTTAATACTTTATGTTCGCATTATATACAAAATTGTTCGTACATTCTGCACAAATCACTAAACACCAAAATTGGATTATTTTACTTAAAATAACTACAAGTTACAGAATAAAATACATTTTTTTATTTGGCAGCAATATATAAAAAACTTCTAATTATTATGATTCATAACTTGTAGGATACACGTTACATTTCTTATCGGTTAAGTGGATTTTTAAAATTCTATTGATGATATATTAATAATTTTGGAAAACAGTCTAAAAACTTTTTATTTTGTACACCAAGATAAGTATTTTTTTTTTGGTATGAGTAAAGTTATTACCATGTGTTATTCTCTTTAGATCTAACAATGCATGTCAGTTTTTCTTTAAAGGTACAACTATTAAGTAAGTGTACCAGTGTTACAAAAAATAGCCAGACCCGTTCGAGTAAAAAAACGGAATTGGTAATGTAATTTACTAAAACAAATGTATTGCGATCCTCTTATTTAAAATCTATTAAAATTTATGATTTTGAACTCGAAAAGTTAGTAATGTACCTTTACAAATTGAAAATTAAAAATTTCAACATT
This sequence comes from Hermaeophaga mercurialis, assembly GCA_951812935.1. Lineage (NCBI taxonomy): Eukaryota > Metazoa > Arthropoda > Insecta > Coleoptera > Chrysomelidae > Hermaeophaga > Hermaeophaga mercurialis. The sequence continues at coordinate 50,886,011 of OX638360.1, read as the reverse complement.
TGTAATGATTAATTCTTATTTTAGATAACAATTTAATAAAAAAATATTACTTGGGATTATAATATATCAAACACATGCATCAGTCAGTTATATAAGGGATTCGCAATTATACCCTAATACCGATTTTATTTTTATCGTTTCAAAGTTCTCCGTGGAATCAATTTTTGGCTAACTTTTATATGCTCTACTATAAATTTTTTATAAAGAAAAAACTTAAGTACTATCATGAAAAAAAACTAGGTGCTTAAAAGTCTAACTTGTTATTAGTAGTAAATAATATCTGTCAATAATTGGACACAATGTAGAAATCGTTATACTATGTTGGAGGTTTTTATATTATTATATGTTTATACGGCCGCAAGCCATAATCTTCAGCTAAGGTTATCTAAGATGCTTTATCATCAGTGGTGTGGTGTCTTAAAAAATATTTATTTCTCAGTTTGTGTGAATAACTGTTGACACTCATTTTAGTTATAGTTAAGTGCTCTAGATGGAAAGCAACCAAAATTCGCGTATAATTCACAAGTTTTATCCGTGTTCTAGTCATTTGATATTTTTTAACGTTATCCCTAATTTACGAATAGTATGAACCGTAGCCATGAAGAAAATCAAAATAGATTACTACCATGATAACCATACAAACATGATATTGGACAGCGTTGAGGTTTGTTTCTGAAGCCATTAAAATTCAGTATGTAAATCATATGGGTCAAAAATATTTTCACAAAGCATCCATGTAATTCAATTAGTTATTTTTTGATATTTATAGAAAGTGCAGGAATTAAATTCATAATGAAAAATGTTTTAGCTAGAATAAGTTATATTTCATCTAAATAATTTCAATGATGTAAACGATCTTTTGACCCCATAAAAATATTGACAGTATTTTATAATCAATTATTAACACTAAATGAATAAACAAATATTTTGAAATGGTAATCGCCGACTCCAATACAAAATGATAAAAACGAAAAATTCACAAGAAAATTTCGTGTTTCAGATGACTACAAAGGTGAACGTAATTGACAAAAATATCCAGACGGAAGGGGATGCGCCGAGGTTCAACGAAATGACAAAAATAAGTATGAACGGGGGCCAAACTGCCGGGACAAGTACAGAGGAAACGGGCACCACGATGTGTACTCCTCACGTGTGTCGCCAGGCCCGCCAGAATTACGCGCCTCCCGATTTGGCGAACGACAGCCCCTGGAATCGCAAAAAGACTTATTTCTTTGTCGGTACGTTTTGTGTTTTCATCACGTGGGTCGTTATATATTCCACCGTTAGCAGTTTCGGACTTGTGTGATCCTATTTAGTATTTAATATAAAAATACATTACTCTTTTATATTTCTATATTTTAATTGTATGTTTCTCCTCCAATTGTATTATATTATTATCAGAAATATCCTCGATAGTAGGGAGTGCCCCATTTAGATAAACTGTAAATACAAATAAAAGTGTGAAAAAAAATACACATATACAATAAAAGAAATGAAAACTATACATTAGAGATGGTGACATATATATAAGATTTTTCACAATAAATTTTTTATTCCTTTTGTAAGGCATTAGGCATTTTTATTAGACAAAACGAATCCAATAACAATTAACAAAATATTAAATTTAATGATAATTATTTCTTTACCAAATATGTAAAATTAGTAAAAATTACAAATCAATATTTAGTGACATATATTCGCTTTATTTAAGCAAAAAAAAAAACAAGTATAATGAACTAATAATTTATGATTCGATATAGGTAAACAGGTGACCATTCCCATTTCTATCGTTTTATTCTGAAATTTGAATAAGTATATTTGGAAATGGATTTTTCATTAGTGAAAAGGGCTTTATCAATTCTTGAAGAAGGGCTTCCCGTTTCCTTTAGCCAAGTTTTCCTGCAATTTTGAAAAATAATCAATATGAAAATTCTGCGCCACCTACATATCTAGAGATCAATTGAATGGGATACCCATTATGAAAAATGAGATACCGCTCTGAATATATTTTTTTTCTATTAGTGATGTGATTACTTACATAGCTTCAATTTTTTCTGGATTTCCTTCAATAACTCCCTTTACTGTATTCTTTGGAGTATTCATGCACCATCCCCTTATACCTAAAATATTTGCTTCTTTTTCTGTGTGCTGTAAACGGTAATAACAATTATAATCAAATAATTCTAAAAAATCTAATTTTCTTTTGCTGTACCTTCCGGAAGAATACTCCTAAAATGACATATTATTCAGGTAATAATAAAAAAATTATATTTATATTTTAATTACCTTGAACCTTGCCGAATACCTCAAAATCTACTGAAAAAAGTTTTTCAGCAGAAGACATGTTTGTGAAAATTGCCCAATACAATACCGGAAGAAATCCTAAAAATATACACAATTTGACTGCACTTCGAAACATCTAATTAAAACAAATAAATGGCGACTCAACCGATTTCTGTCAGTGTCAGTATAAGATTTAGATGCATTGATTTATTCGATTCAAATATTATTACAATAATTTTACGACAGGTATTTATTTAATATAATCATCAGAATCCTATATATATATATATATAACTATAACATAACCTCGGTCTAGTGTTTGGAATGACGCGGTGGGGGAGAGCGACTAGCATAGGCAAAACACATTACACCAACTTCTTCTATGCATTGGCAGCAATTAAATATTAATAATTATACTATTCCTAATTGATTTTTATAAAAAGTACGTTCAAGGATGAAACAATGAAACATAAGAATATTTAAAAATAATAAAATAATCCGAAAAATAAGGTTTTCTTCAATTGATACAATTATACCTAGAAGAGATACGAATCTATGACTTAACATTAAAAAATCGAAAGCCTTAAAAGTTTTGAACAAATATTGGATTAGTCATTTGCAAAACATATTAGTCAAACTAAAGAGATGCTAAAAATTGTAAACGGCTTACTGTAATATAATCTACTTATTATTAACTAATTACAATCTATATCTATATATTTAATCCATGTTAATTAACGGCAACCATTGATGTTAAAAAACAGTATTACATTTTCCAAAATAAAATTGATAGACACATTTATAAATGATATATTTCTTACGTTTTATTTTAATTAATCATTTAAAAGTAAATAATGAGAAATGTTTATTCGTGGAAAACTTTATTTATTAACAATATTATTTTTCGGAAAATACACCATGGTTACTATTTATACCTGAACATGCTCAATGATTTTGTTTCCTTCTCCGATCGTAAGGAACGGATATTTTTCTTTTTGGGCGGTTTATTATTTCCTTTTTATAGAGAATAGTCTTTTCTGTATATTAATATTTTTATTTTTAAATAATTTTTCTGGTAGTATACGGAGGAAACTGAGTTAGATATCATTTATCTTTTTATATTTATTATAGATAAATTCCACAAAGTAAAGATTGAGACTATATTAAATCAAATATTTTTTATACAGTTCTATTTTGTATATATGTATATATTGTTTTCGCTCCTGTTAACGATCTTCTTTCTTAATTGATATTTTAGGTGATATTTTCTGATTGAGCTCTACATTTTCTTCAGCCGGTCCAACGCTCTCTTTTTCTCAAAACAACATATGTAATTAAAAAGGTTTGAATTAATCATAAAAGATATTTTTTCTAGCGGAAAATATACTAAATTATTTTTTACGCATAATATTCATCTCTTTCATTGCTTTTACTAAATAAGACATCGTTAGTTTTAGTGATTTGAAGAAAATTATACATTTTTCTATTTAGATTCTAAAAATTATACTTAGTAAAACATAATACGTAAAAAATTTAAAATGAAGATTACACAAGCCCTAAGTGAAACAAAAAATAAACCTTATTCTCTACCAATAAATAATTTGCTTAGAATTTATTTAACAAATATCTAAAAACTAAACTTAATTCTTTACGTCTGAGAATCCTGTATTGGCTGAAATAACTATTTCCGTCAGTATTTTATTGTATTCTTTGTTAATTTCATCGAATGCACTCATTTTAATAAACAATAATTCTTATATTAACCAATTTAATTAATAGTAATCACGTGGTAAAAGCTCTTTTAAATCTCTTAAACATTTTTCTTCTGCTTCCTCTTTTTCTCTTCCGACTTTAATTTGATGATAGAAAGTTAATTCAAATAAAGATTAAAAACTTTTGTCGGTATCACACCAAGAAATGTTGCTTCGGTAAAGGAAGTACCCAGAATCGGTTAAAATATTTAACAGAGAGAATTATTAAGTTCTAAACTAGTACGTTTTATATTCACATGACTGGTAATTTAATTGCTTTTTTCATAATTCTCAAAGAGTATTTGACATATTTAAATATATATTAAAATAAATTATTCTCTTTATTAAGTTTTTTTAAATATTCAATTAAATATTATTTAAAAATGTTAGATTTCGACAAATCTCGGAAAAGTATTAAAAATCTTTTCTTATACTTTAAACCTCGACTTTAATGTAATTTTATTACATTTTAATGAATCTCGTTTCTAAAATAGCAGTTTTAAAATATCTTTTGTTTTTTAGCTTCCAGGTCTTAATTTTGTAATTTTATAACCAAGATTTTATTGAATCTCAATTTTAAAAGCAGTGTAACATAATACGAAAAAAAATTTAAAATGAAAATAATAATTTAAAGTGTTCTAATGTGTACAAAATGTTTATCAAATATGAACAAAAAATATCATAAAGTATAAATATGAAAAAGATAAATTATACTTATCTGTGTTTCCACAGGATTCCAATGCTTTTTTAGTTGCATTAAAACGACACCACGGTTTCGCTATTTTCACATGTTAAAAATTTAACTTAAGTTATAAAAATTACATGTTGCTTACGGTATTACTCCTAAAGCCACTAAAAGGGAATTTTAAATTAAACAGAAACTTTGCGAGAAAATGCGACTACAAACAATTATGGGTGGTTCAGTGGTAGAGAGAGCCTCGGGCTGGTGATCAAATCCCGGCAGGGACGAGAATTTCACTAATTTGACTACAAATTAGGAAGTCGGTTCTCGTCCCTTAAGGTGATTCCCACATCAGCATTCACTGTTGACTTCAAATTAACAGTGGCTGTTCCTAAACTGGTGCCGGAAAAACAGTAGCAACGCGACGCAGAACAGGAAAAGCTAATACCAATGGAGGTTGATGCTATCACACAATAAAAAAAACAATTCTACTGTGATTTTACTCAGGTCTCAACAGTCGTAGCAACTCACAATTTGTCTGAAGTGGCGAGCATTAGTTTAGGTTTTCTATATATATATATATATATACTACTGATTATTTGTCTCTTTTTTAAGCATAATATTTTGGATAGAATTTAACGTTGTTTTTAAAATAACAAACAATGAGTTTGAATTTAGTTAAAATTTATATATAAAGTGATGAACATAAAAAATACGTTTAAATGATCTTAATTTTCATATCTCTTACAGTTAAGACTGGGCTTTGGGTGTGAAGTAGTTGGACAAATACATGTTCAACTTTTCTCAAATAAAGTATTAAAAACATTTTAACAGAAATTTATTTGGAATGTTTAAATATATGGTAACATACTTTCAGTAAAATTTTTGCTTAAATAAAAGCCATATGAAAATTATTTAAAAACTAAAATAGCCGTTGCTCTAGATCTAGAATACTCCTTGTCATTATATTGATTATTTGGTAAATTAATTTTTAACATTTTTTTCACAAAAGTAAACCCTTAAAGTTTAAATTGTAAACAGCAATTAGTAGAAAATAAGTTACTTTTTATACTACTGTTGTAAACGCTCACTTCTCAGATGGTCTCCGCCTAAAGTGCATTCATCTATAAAAGAAATAACATTTATTTGCAACTCTTTAGTCTTCAACGATCTACTATAAATAACTGGAACTTATAATTGAGCAGCTCTCATCATTTTCCGATTACTCAACACTACATATTTTTAAAAAAATTGTCGTAATGCCAAAGAGACATTCCTTTAATTTTTTGAATGTTGTATGTTTTATTTTTAGTGAAACATAAGTCACCAGTAGAAAAATAGAGCCGAAAATTTGTCAACAGACCAGTATTTAAAAAGTGCAAAACTGAAATCTGCATTGTTTATACTTTTATGTACACTTTAGTTTTATCAAAAATATTAATTCCTGCATCTATTCTCTTTAAATCGTTTTCAATCTCTGTTCTTTTTCTCTGTATTCGTAAAGTGTCACTATTGAGTGACAAAGAATTCAACTCTTTAATTCGTTTAAGATAATTCTCTTTAAGATTTTTTAAAGTCAGCTTCCTTTCTTCTTCTGCCAACAATCGATGACCAGGCGGACAAAAAGGATCAAAACATTCCTCTTCCTCAATTTTCTCATATTTAGTATTATTCTTATCCACTGTACAATCTGCACTCGAGTCTGAAGGTGAAGTATCTATTGAACATTTATTATTAGCTTGTTTATCGTTGATCGTTAAATCTGCAATATCCTTTTCCAAAGAAACATGTTCGTTAAAGTTTAATGGGGGCACAGTTATGTTATCTATTTTGTCAAACTCACTTTCTACAGTTTGGACAGATCTATTTGAAAACGTCTGTTTTGGAGGTAGGGCACTATTTGTTTTTTGCTTTTTAGTTGAATTTGACTTTAAATTTATTTTATCACCTAGTCTCCAGCTGTTGATGTCGTTAATTGAAGACGATACGTTATTCGAAGTCCTAGATTTGAGCACAGCATCATCACGAAATCCCCTAACAATACCCTGCAATTGACGAACAGATCTAACATTTTCTCTAATAAAATTTCTTTTGCTAGTTTTCTTAGGCTCATCAAATATTCCACCGAGTGTTTTTATGGGCATATTTACAATTTACATGTATTGTTATTATCTAATTTAAATTAATTCTCATAACTCTCGAAATTTTTGCGAAATTGCGTTCCACAGTAAGTAGTACATTAATTTTTGTCAACAAAACGTCATCTGGAATTATTCCCTTTTCGTTTAGCGTTTCGACGTCAAAAATCCCAGGTCTACCAACTCACACAATCACTAACTATTATATGTAAAAAGTGTTGCCTAACACAATCGTTTTGATTGTGAAGAAAAAAGAAGAAGAATAAAAGAAGAAACGTCAGAGTCAAATTATGAGCTCAGCTGCTGTCAAAAGCGGTCAATGCCAAATGAAAATACAAAGGGGGGAATGAACAAATCCCTTTATTTGAAGTAAACATTAGTTTGCTTTGTTTGTGGAAGGATGGTTATCCGAAATGTTTAGTTATCGTTATATATAAATTAGTGTTACAAAAACAATGACCACCTTACTTATATCGGCCACGGAATTTTCGAACATAGTGTCAGTTCTTGCAGTGCTGTTGTGTTTTTGTGCTATGATATTGTTTATAACCAGGTAGAGATTCTTTAAAATACTAATATCTTTTATATTTATTACTTTCGTGTAAATTAGTGTACATATGTATATATATACATTACACAAATAGATTATTTTTAGAAAAGGTAGTTGCAAACAAATTCAGCACTGTCCTATCTTATTAGAATAATTCAGTTAGCACCTATTAAAAAAGTCGTAATATTGTTGTAATATTCATTTGTTAAATGAAAAAATAATTGTACTAATACATCCATTATAATATGAGCTCTAACAAACTTTTAATTGAAGATAATAAATGCAAAATTTAATTCAACTTATTAACGGTAATGAATATTTTTAGAAACATGATGGTACTAAGAGTTCATGGAGACGAATTTGTATTTCCTGCGCCCCTGCACCAAGTTAGCCCTAGAATACCGCAAATGAATATGATGAAAGTTCACATTCCCTTTACTTTTAAATTATTGGAAACTTCTACGTCATCTTATTCAGGTGAGTTTAAAAACATTTAACTTTAGTTGGTTTGCTTAAATTTAAATCTGAGTTACATTTATACTCTACTTTTTAAGGACGCTTATTTTTAATTGTTCCCAAGATTGATAAAAGGAACTAATGGTCATATTTTCAATAGGCAATGTGTATGAATCATAGGTATTTATTTATTTATTTATTAACTAAACACCTTATCTCTGAAGAGAACAAAACAAATATTGGGCTTGTATATAATTCTATTTTTCAGTCTGATATCCACTGGGTATCCATCAAAGTACCCACCAATCAAATTAAATTGTTTATCTAATAAAATTGTACTTCCCCAATAGTATTAACAGTCAACTAGTTTGAGTAAATTTGTTTCTAAAGTATTGAATATATACAGTTAAAAAGGAAAATAATTCGCTTTAAAATGATTAAAGAAAGATAAAATAACTTTTTCTCCTGCTCGTAAAGCTTAAATGACCGCTTCTATATAATTTTCTTCTACTCTACATTGAAATTCTATTTTAACTCACATTTTTTATTTCAACTATTAGTTTTATATTTTTGATCTTGCTCCTAATACATTTTCTACAAAAGATTCCACGTCTATAGTTTTAACATACCCTATTCTATTTAATCTCTCATTTTAATGTGAACATGTTGTTCCTGTATTCAAAAGTATGGTCTGATGATGGGTTTTATATCCTAAAGTAGTAGTAAAATATTTTTGAACAGTACATTAAGTTTTCCTAGAATTTTTTAAACTTATAGATGTACCTGGAGGCACTTTCAAAAAGATATATTTTGTATTTTTTCGAGCTCGTTGTACATACATGGCACCATAAAGGCTTACAAATATGTCAAAAAAGTACTGGTCTATCACTATGCGCTAGCCAAACAGATGAAAACTTAACGCTATATCTAATAAATATTTTGAAGAGAACTTAGTCCTGGCCAAAATAATTGACACTTTATTTATTTTAACAGTTTTGAATTATTAGGAATCATTTCGTTCTATTAAATGAGGCCAAGGTCAGTTAGTGTAAAAAAGAATTACTGTCAAAAGATTGTGTATTAAATATTGCGGTTTCTTGAACTATGAAAATGAAATAAATACCAGAGATGTACACAATGTTTCCTTTTCATTTTTTTTTTTTTCGTAAAATACAATTTTGGTATATCGATATTTCACTGCTTTCTAGAGAAAAAATCGCACTTAAGTGCAATATTGGTTTAATACGTAGCATGTATGGATTTAATTAAGTTGTTTGTAATGCAATTAAAGTTTGATTTCCATTTTGGCATTGACTAGATGTATTGGAATATTACCGAGTGTGTTTACAAGGAATGTTGTCAGAAACCAGTTTCGCCTAAATAGAAAATTACATACCGAGATAAGGGCTTTTAGTCCAGGATCCATCCACCCTGCTTTTTTAAAAGCGATTACTAACAGGCAGAATTTTTGTGAGTAGCTTCGTCTTAACGAGACGCCCATATTTCTCTATCTTCTACGAAAACTCTCGATAGTGGTAGCTAATAGAATGCGCAGCTGTTATATATGTTCATTTTGGTGATTGTCCAAATTTTATTTATAACAGTTGATTTCTTTTAGTTGAATGTTGAAATAATTTGACTATTTGTATCAGAGGGACAAGTTTAAATTACTGAGTGTTTTGACATGGAGAAGACAGCGTCTGCAGTTATTATAATTATAGTGATTCCCTCGTAATTGAATGGTGTAATTGAGATAAAGCCGTGCTAGATTGAATACTTTCACCTTTTGGCTGATATTGCATTCCGTTGCACAAGAGTCGGGTATTGCTAACAAATGACCGCGTTTTCTTTGCTAGGTACTTGAGTTTTGCAAAAAATGTCGCTTTACCCAATTCACTTGCTTTTTATAACTAAGTTTCCGACTGTGGCTATTCTATTGTTTCTATTATTCATTCAGGTCTAATAGTCTAATTATTCATTATTAATAGATAATGTTCTTTATGAAATTGCCTATAAACCAAGGTGATCCGTTACACCGTGACCGTCATGCTGCATTTTTGTAAACATTATTTTAAGTATGATCCTATTCATTAGTCCCCTTTTTTTCATTATAAAGATACTGAGAAATAAGTAAGTAATAAATAAGCTCGCTCTCTCATTAGAAAAAACACCCTGGGATGTTGTTATCGGTGTGAAATGTTCTTATTATTGGCATGGCGGAGGTCGGAGATCCTTGCCCTAAATGCGAAAAATAATTTGATTGATCCGATCATCTATTGGACGTGATCTGTACAACAATACAACTAATTGTGCAACAATTAAAAAACGGAACTATTGACACTGACAAAGGTTTTTGTTACTGCAAATACGTGACCTTTCTACTGATCATTAACCCATTCTCAAGTCGAAACTAATGGGGTTTGCGAGACGGTATGGAAAATTTCCATATTATTAGGCTCTTAGCTAGATTTTTGTTTCGTATAGGTAGTACATCTAACGATTCTTTTATCATTTTGCAAAATTTCAAAATCAAATTTCTTTCTCTCTTTGGTGATTTCTCTCTAATTGTTTACAAATAATTAGTCATAAAAATTCATTCAAACACTATATATTCAAATAAAAAAAATATACCGTTTACCTACCTTTTTAACCGGTTTTATTGGCCAAGGATTCCTTCGCACCTTTAATTCTAAATATTCCAATAATAACTTAAGAACAAAAATATATTTATTTTTTAAGGATGAATAATTAATTAAGTTGATTTGAAACCTTGAAACGATAAATATTTCCATTCTCTTATCGTTTTTAACTACAACGAAAGGTTTAAACACTCTGGTTAAGTGATAAAAACGAAAGAAATTCCAAATTTATTGTATTTAAAAGGCAATTAGCCGAGCACATTAAAATGAGAATATTCGACCCTCCTCCATGATTTAATTAACGACAAACCCGATAATACCGACAATTACGACAAATTAATTTGAAACAAATTGTTGTAGTGTTAAGCGGTTTGTTAACACGATTTAAGTCACGTACGTACATGCACAGAGATGAACTCTACATTACCGGATTGTTCCTTTGTTAACACTAACATAAATTTATAGTGTTTATTGTTGTAGGTATATCCACAACAAGTGCATAAAACATGTAGTTTTTACAAGAGTGGCAAAATAAACCGCGTTCGTTTCAAACAATTCGTTAGCGATGATTAGACGAAAAGATAAATTTTTTTAAATTTTCATAGGCACATGTACGTAACGAAAGTTGCGATAAATTGTTGGTTTTTCCAAATGTTAAAATATGATGTTCGTTGTTAGTCCAAGTAACGCTAAAATTTGCTTTAATTATGGTAACAGTTATAACTGCAAAATTAAGAGTCCGATGCAAGTTTTTAAGCAATAAAACCAGTACTGTTATTTTCCCGAAGATGTTTATTTTTAAATATTGATTTGCATCTAATTGTAATCTATTCTGCAGAACTAAACGGCATTCTTTAACTGTAGACAAAACTAACTTCGTAATCTTCTCCTGTAGCCGGAGTTCATTAAAACGATAAAAATCCATTACAAACAACTCAATAAATAACTACCTGCTAGTAGACATCCTCGCATTATATCAACAAATTAAACCAAAAGCCGATAGACTCGCAAAAAAAGCCATTGATCATGGAGACGACATAGAAAACTTCAAAATACCAGTCTCGTATTTATTTCATTCAAGTAAAACGAAATTCATAGAAGAATGGCAATCCTAGTATGAAGAAGCTCCTGCTGGTCAAAACTTTAAAATATTGCAACCGAAACTTAAAATGCTCCTGCAAAGAACAAGAAAATCTGGAAAATATCATCCTCCAATGTCCCTACAATAATCGAGGAATTAATAATACTATACTATGCATGCAACTCTAGATGTTACCCAGCATTAATTCAATACTTCGTCAAAGCTGATAAATAGAATAACAAAAATTTGGTTTTCCCTCTCTTCTGTTCAACCACCCAAGGATTAATAATACCTTTGTAAATCAAAACCTGCTCGGGAGGTCCTCTAGATAAAAAAGATTTCCCGCCTTGTGTCCTGTTTAATAATAAAAAATTTAAAAAAAGACATCTAAAAGCTAAAAAATGCCACTGAAAACTCGCTCAATTTAAATAACAAGAAACATAAATCCAGATTTATATTTTTGCCGTTTCTTTCCTTAGTTTTAATCATTGATTCTTGGTTATACTAATAAATTTACAGTTTTTTGTTTATTAAATTATTAACTGGGAAGATTTTAAATTATGAAATAGGTGTAATTAGTTTTCTTTTTCAGAATTACAATGTTGTACTTCAAGCCAAGTTAAGTACGGTATTCATGTTTATTGGGGAGTTAAAATAAAAGAATTACATATATTCCTCTGGCGGCCGTGGAGTGACCTTAGAGACGCCTGTCTCTATGGGGATTTTCTAAAAGGATATTATCAGTATTTGGGACCTCAACTAAAGTAAGCTACTCTTTAATTGATTTTTTTTTAATGAATTATTGAACTAGCTATAATGGTATACACGTTGAATTAGCAAGTATTTTGCGTGAGCGGAATACGTTTAAACTGACGTAAAGCTGTATGCTTACTTTTTACTAGAACCAAAACAACGAGAACGTATTATAGATAATTTGGTGGTAAGTATTTAACGAAGTTTTATGTTTGTAGGAAAAAGTCACACTCCGACGAAAATATGACACTGAAACTTGAAAACAAACTAGAACTGGGTTCGCCACCGAGGCTTTGTTATCCCTTAGTCATTATCTTATACAGGACTGATGTTAGTGAGATTATACATCCCGACGAAACAGTTAAGTGTAATTTTTTTGTTAGATAATTTACTGATTGATACAATGAAATATAAGTAACGGATGATGAATATTTGTTTCGCTGCGCTGTTGGATTTTTCTAAAGAATATTTTTTTAAATTCACTTTCTATTATATATTTATGTTGATTTTTAACACATTTTGCATTATATCGTTCACCAACTAACAACTTCTCCGTTAAGGTTTTGTTACTCCACTAATGCGACAATTATATAGAAATGTCTAAACTTAAATACTTTTTAGGTTGCTCTTATCAATGTAATCCACATCAAAGACCCAGTTTGTACATTGCCAACAAGTATTTTGGCACAGTATTTGAAACAGGCCAATGGACAATTGTCGTGTCTTAAGGTAATTACAACTACTCGATAATATATTAATTATCCCCATTCAATTTTTTTTTTGCACAAGAGGAGAGAAATGTTCAGTGAGACAGGCGAGTATTTTCTAAAGAGCTCCTTGTATTTAATTTAGCATTATTTCGGAAACCAGGTACAGACTCACTAAACTAGTCCAATTCTAAGAATGTCTAATAAAAGACCGGATATATTACATCCAGACCAACTACAACATTTTTTATGTTATATTAAAAAACAAACCTAAGATAGAGCTTTTTAATAGCTGCTAACCATGCACTTGTACAAATTGAGAAATCTTGTTATCTATACATATAGTAATAGTAGTCCGTCCAGATAAAAGTAATGCTTTTTCATCTACCTCGACTTCCTACAGATTCCTAACCAATGTACTAGTAGATCGTAGTTTTACTGTTAGCTAAAATAATGTACTTAGATAAAGACGTATTTCAGCAATTGTATCTTGCAACTGGGAATCCCGGTGGCTACGAAGAAGGACAGATACCGATGGCGGTGGCCGAGCCAGTCGAAGGGGGCCCAGAATCGATGGGTCGCACTTTGGTTTGTCCTACAAATGAAGATTCTACTTTATGGAACAGTTCCGGGGAGCAACTGTGTGTCGTTTGTCAGTATTTTCCACTTTCTAGAGCTTTGTTGCCCTGCAGGTAATTAAAGTCTTTATCTACAAATAAGACACATAATTGAAATGAACTCTTGTTAGAAACGGCTTAACGCACTTTTCGTTAAACATTTCTATTTGAGCCAAAATTTCTAAAGAAAATTTACTATTTTTATTTGAAATATTTGTATTCTCTAAAAAAACAAATTTAATTAATTTGATAAATGTACTTTAAATGAGATAAATAACTATTGAAAATTAATTTAGTCAGTTTTCACGCATAAAAAAAGTAAACGTTGTCGTCGGAATCGAACTCAAATTCCTTAATAAAAAATGAACTTTTACTAAACTAAAAACATAAAAAATTGTAAAATGTTGTACTTTATAAGGAAAACCAAGTTTTCAAAATGGATTAAAACTAATGCAATTAAATACTAAACATAAAACCAAATCATATTTATAGATTAAACCGCCTCAGTCCTATGTTGCGTAAATATAGTTGTAGCTAAAAATACCGCTCTACAAAATATAATCAGTAATTGTTTTTTTTTTCCTTCATTTTTTGGAAGACATACGTGCATTTGTGCGAGTTGCTTTGACAAGTTGGATCGATGCCCGATGTGCAGGGGTCCAATAAAAAGTTACTTCTGTATCAGAGGTGAAGAGTATATGCCGATGTCAGCCAATTCCAAAACGCAGGAATCCAGGCACGGACCTCTTTACAACTGGCTTCATCACTGGGACGACCGTCTCACAGATTTTCTCGGCTTTCAACGATAACATAATGTTCGTTAATATTTTTTTGACTTGTACAAAACGTAGACAAAAATTTAGCTTTTAGCAAGAAAAGGGCGAAGGTATTTCGAATAAAAAAGATATTTGGAATTCGATCAATTTAATGGTGTGATTTATGTAATTTTTAAAAAGCCGCCACGTTTATCCAATTATTTCATTCTAAAATTATAAAAATCAAGTTAGATTTTATAATCATTTTTATTATAAACAAGCGGTTTTCTCGAATTTGAGTAACTAAATTATTATTTTTTGAATTAAATAATATTGAAACACAATTTCACATTTTTCAGAGCACATTGTTAAATATGTACCAGAAAAAAATTAATAAAAACAGAGTCAACGAAAATATATGGATATTCAAGAAATATGTATGTGAATTTTCAAATATTTGCTAAGGGTAAAATGTTTGTCTTAAAAAAGCCTTATTAAAATTTATCTATTTACTTTGGAAATGGACTGACGTAATTGTGAACATAGATTTTATAAAGATTTTTTGTTTTTTTAATACGGGATATTTTGCCATAAAATAATTGTCCTAGGTCTAAAACAAAAATTATATCTTAGGCGTACACTCTTTATTTTGTACTAATTTTGTTAAAATTATTATTTATTTAGAACCTTTATAACTTCAAATCGGTCTTTTGAAATGCATGCATAAAGGGATTTAATAAATAAAATTAGACAAATAGATGTAGAATTGCAATAGCACTAGTTTAAGTTTTTGATCTATAATATAAGGATAGTTGAAACGTTTTGAGAGTAGAACTAAAACTCTTAATACATAATATAAACGATATAATTTATTGAAAACAGAAGTGTTCTATTTTAAAAAGAATATCCCGGTTTTATTATGAAACATTAAACTGTGCAAGTAACAGCGAATTCCCTTTTGAATATATCTAAACCTTGGATTTTTTTTATAGCCGAATACTCGAAAACGGCAAGCAGCATACAGAACTCGTACTTTTTAGGCTTAAATTCAGTTATTTACTTATTTTATCTTTGTTACATTAAACTTTCAACACTGCACGAATAAGAGTATTCTGAAATAAATATTTTATCAAAACTGGCGAACCGGCGATATTTCAAGTTGTATTGCAAGCCATTTGACTAGTATTGAAAAACAATTAATCAAAATTAAATAAAACACTTTTATTTTCATTCATTTCTTAAGTTTTTTAATTTAACTCTGAGAATTATTTACATAGTGGTCTTATAGAGAAATATATCTGTTGAACCGACAACAGCATCTCTATTTGTTTGGAAGATTTAATTAGAATTTCAAACTTAAATTCTTTCTAAAGGGAATACACTGTTACTTTAACGCTAGCGCAAATTATTTTCTGTATATTTTACATCAACTCGTTATTAAAATTAAATGAAAACATTTTTAACACATTCCTAGTTTGTTTCCAAAAGGCTCCAAGTTAAATTTATTCAATTCTTGACAAAACATAAATAAACTACGACATATTAGAGTAAAACTAATTGAACAATCCATTAAAGCGTTCTATTTCGCTAATATATAATTTGAGATAAGTTTCAAACAGATTAAATTAGTGAAGATAGTTAGTTGTAAGTGTAAAAGTGACAACATTGCTGTTTATTAATTTTTAATATTCATTTCGAAAATTAATAATAATAATAATAATAATAATGTTTGTAAGTGTGATCTCAAGAATGTTAACCTAATTTATCTTAAAAATGACTGCCTGTTTGAGAAGAGTTGGTATTAATTTTAATTTATTTATTATTTAGTCTCCTTGCCGTCCTTAAAAAAAATATAACATTTTGATATTTGAGTGTCACTGTTGTCACTTGTAGCTTTTTGTGATCATCACTATAAATAATTAATATAAAATATATTTCTATTTTACTATTTATACAACTAGCCTGTGATAATAAAGCAGATTTATTTATATATTATCATTTATTGAAAATACTTTAACCCTTATAAATAAATATATAGTACAAGTAAGAAATGTTATATACAATATTTAACCAAACGAATATGGGGAAAATGTTATGAAAACCAATCAGTGGTTAAACCGCTAAATATCGAGGCCGCACTTTGTTTCATTATACTCGCCGGATCTTGACTCCTCTTTGAAATATTACTCTTCATTTTCTCTTGAGACGATTCCTAAAATTAATTTGAAACTGTTAGATTTGTGATATTTTAGGCGAAACGACAAGGCAACAATAGAAAAATGGTTTGTTACATGAGTAAAAACTTTGAAAATGTTTGGTGTTAAATTATTTGTTAATGACTAAGATTAGTTAATTATATTTAGTTTTATAATGTCTAAGCTCAATAACTTGGCTGTTTTGTTTTACATACAATTATATTAATTTCTAAATAAAGTAACAAGGTGCGACCACTGTATTAATAACTGTAGGTTAAGTTCTAATTAAAATAGTAACTCAAAAAACATAATTATTTGCAATATAAAAATATTAATCCAAGCAAAAGATCGAATACTGCAAAACACGTTATCAGCATATTTATTTACCTTATAATGAAAATATTTCTGCCTGTGTCTGAAAAAAGTGTAATCTTTGATCACATTTGAAATTTAATATTAGGAATATCTAGTTTGCATTTGCATTTTATTCCTAGAAATTAGTATACAATTCGTCAAGTAAAAAATCAAAAATATATATTAAGTTTTTAAATTAATAACTTTATAGAATTTTTTTTTGGAAGATTGCACCTCGGTCTATTATTAATGAATTTCAATTATACGTTCAAATTTTTGAAAGGATTGTACAGTTTTGCATAATCAATATATATCAAGTATAATGGAATGAATACCTTGGAGGGTTTCGTTGTAGATCCGGGCAGTTTTTGAGAAGGCGCCGATATTGGTAACAAAGGAAACCAAGTTGAAATCGATGGATTACTTAAAGCTAAAATATTGGGGTTTTGGTCTGGTTCCTTTGCCTTGTCCGATATTCCCAAATTTGCTAATTGGTTTGAAGATGGCAATAGACACCCCAAAATAACCTAAGCATATAATTAGTTTTAAAATTACACGTTTTTTTTTTGTTTGTTACAATTTTAGTAATTAATTTTACTGATTATAAGAAAATTCTTTGTTTGATTCGGTTTTTATTCAGAGCTCATAGAATAAGAATTTCTTTAAATCTGTACCTATTGGATTGGAGCTTTTCATGTGCTTTCAATAACTGAACAATTTACTTACCTGGGACTGAACAACAGCTCTTTTGACATTGTGTTGTAAATAAGAATAAAACACGTCCAAGTCAAACGGATCTATCTTACTTCTAAATTTATCACAAATTTCTTGAGAATGCGTGACCAACTGAACATTTTCTCTGGGTATACAAAACATTGTCAAATATTTGACGTCGAATAAAAACTGTAACGCTTGTTTTTGGTTAACATCTCTCTCAGATAAGCGTTTATATTCCTCTAATATGGTCATTGTATTCTTTTCGATAAATTGCAAATGAATTAATTTCGGAATGGTATGAGGGATTTTGCACCCGATAGCAACATTTACATTATTTAGTATTTCATTCAATGTTAAGCTGACTTTTAACGGCACTTGTATATTAGATTTGAATACTTTTTCTTCAGTTTGTTCCTGAATTTCAATTTCGTCCCATTTCTGAAATTAAACGTACACAATAAGATTTTTATAGTCATACAATTCAATCTGATATACAGTTCCACGCAGAGTACATCTATAAAAACATATATAGAACACTTTCATTTTTTAAAACAAATCGTTAAGTTATTATAAACTTACTGTAAAAATTTTAAGCATCTTCTCCAAAGAAATATCTTCCATTTGATGACAATGGTTTTCGGTTTCTTTGACTGTATTATTAATCCAATTCGTCCAAAGCTTTTGGCTGGAATTATTAAATGTGTCACAAATTTTTAACCAACTGTCGCCACCGGTACCGGTAAATGTACAGCACCTTTGGAAATTTGGACACAACTGTGTTACAGCTTCCAGAAATCTAGCCAATATTACTGATTTCGTAACAAAATGTTGCGATTCTTCATCTAAAAGATTGGTACAGAATCGTGCTAATCTACAAATGAAAAAGTCCCGTTTAATGTATGAATAGCGAATTAGTTTACTCTTATTTAGTAGATATAAGTTATTCTTACTCAACACCTTTCTGGGTACATTCTAACTCGAGATGTTTCTCAATATCACTTTTATCCATAAATTTCCTTTTGAATTTATAGTCTTTTAATACCAACAAAAAATTAATATTATTACTATAATCTTTGCCATACAAATACTGGAACGCATCTTCTACAATTTCCAAATACTTTTTGTCCATTTTATCACAGAGCTCCCCTATATTCTGAGAAAACCCTTTGGTCTTCATTTCTAGTCCTACAATTAATATAAACAAATTGGTATCAACAGCACAACGTCTCACAATTATGTTTAAAGAATATAACATTAAAATTACCTATATGTGCACTTTCAGTTTTGCTAACGTCCTCAATTTCTTCTTTCCATATGTACCACCTTAAATCTACTTCGGACTTTTCAGATATTACACTTTCTTCTAAAATCTGTTTAATCTCGTTCTCACTTTCCAAAATATTGGAAGTGAGCTTTTTGGTAATTAATCGCTGGCATCTGAGCGTAATTGAATCTTGGAAAAAATAATACCAAATATCAAAATTTTCAGGCAATTGTGATTCCTTGCATATTTCATACCAATTATCCGGAGGTTCTAAAAATCAATACATCTTATTTGTGAAAATAACATTACATTAATAACTTGTACTTAAATGTATTGCTACAATAACCAAGATAACCAATAGTAACAGTGAACTCTTTAAAGGGTTGTGCCGTTGTAGCCAGTTAACCGCAAATATCATCACAAGAAAAATGTACGCTTTTGCAGCCAATATAAGAATTCTAATCCATTTAAATTAATTACTAAACTTATTTATAACAAAGAATTAAATTTTTCTCGTTTTTAGTATTCATGTTTGTGAATCACTTTCTTTATGTAATCGGAAGGTTTGTTATGAATTTGGAAAATTGATTAAATACAAAACATAAACTTAGGGTATCTACTACTTAATGGATGAGTGATGAACTACTTTTAAAATCCTATATCGCATATTTTAGGAATTAAAAAAACTCTTTTAAAGCCACTTTGTAGATTGTTTGTTAGGTGACTACAACAGAAAAAATGTTAAAATCAAAATATTACTATTTAAAAGTATTAATTTTATCATCAAAAAGAATTAAGATTAATTATATTTAAAAAATATGACCTATAATTACCAATCTTTAAGGATTCTTCTCTTGTTAAGTATAAACCTTTTATATTAGGTATCAAGTCAAGTGATTTTTCTAATCCTGCCTCAATTATTTTTCTGGTTGATTGAAGCCATTCCTTAATAATATCTTGTGAATGAATTAAATATGTTTCTGCTTGGTTGGAGAATTTAGAAGGTGGTCTGAAATTGCAATAATTTTATGTTATAAATTTATTTATATATAGGGATAAATGCAATTACCTAAATTTTCTGATTATTTCCGGTAAGTAAGATAACAGAGGAGTAATGGGTAAGTCTAATTTTGACAAAGTCGTTTCAGCTGAATCACCAACAATTTCTTGCAACTGTTGCCAAATTAATCCTTTGCATTCGTTTTGGACACCTAAAAGTGTTCATGTAAATATAATGAAGTCGTTAGGGATGATGTAAAAAAGTAGAAAATTTTACTTTTAAACAAAATATATAAACACTAAGCATATCCCTTATAATGTAAATAAAACTCTTGGGCACAGAGGGATTACTTACTAATAAAACAGTCATAGAGGAGACGTACTGTTGTCATAAGGCATTTGACCATAGAGCATATTTTAGCCCTGATACTGGAATAAGGACTATTGACGACAGTATTTAAAGCTATCTTCCGATGATCAATAAAAATGCTAATTAAATCACTGCTTTGTTGGTTCTCTAGTAACAATAGAGCATTCAAATTTTGACTAGTTTCCTAAAATAAAATTCAGTTTTAATATTATTACTACTTCTAGTGGGATTGTAATGGTAATACTTACTTGGGCAGATGTTTCAACAGATTCTAGCTTCTCCTTGACTTTTTCAAGTATTTTTAACTTCAAGACACCTAAATTGGATTTAATAAACTGAATGAGTGGGATTCTATTAATGTAATCTTTTTTAGAAAGGCTGAGTCCTAAAATATTGTGAATGAAATAAGTTTGATATACTGTTCAACAATCAATGACGCACCTGTGTGTATATGCTGAGCGAATAAGTAATATTGAGCAGCATTTAAGTTGTTTTCTTCATCAAGTGCAACCCATATTTGTTCATTTATAAAAATGGCTAATCTAATTTGACTAATAATTGTCCTCTCTTCATTCTTTTTTCTAAAAGTCACCTTCAATCAGATATATCATATTACGTGTTATATATAAATATATTTACCCTTCCAATGCATAATTTGGCTTTTTGTCCACATCTAAGATACTGTTGTGCATTATATTTTCACAGTTATTTGTAATAAGATCAATACTGTCTACAATTTCTTGAGATAATGTTTTCATTGATTTAATAGAATCTGAAGCAGCCAATACATCCTTGTAACGGTCGCTATAATGTATAATAAAACTATTAGGCTAACTTTATGAAGAATATTGTAACCTTACCCAACCATTGATCTCAAATCTTTTCGTTTTCTTTCAATTTCAGCATCTAATTTTTTTTCAATTTCAACTATTTCGTCTATGTTACTTCCTTCAAACAATTTTTCAATGTTTAATTCTAATAAATTGTTATAATTCTTTGCCATTTTAAACTGTTCGACCTTAACCTAAAAGTTCAACTAGCTAAATTTGAAACGTCAACAAAATATTCGATTTGAGTTTTAGTTGATGCACAGAGTATGCTCCGACTACTCGCGGATAATTTATCTTCTTTTATTGAAGTCAAAAAATGTAAGGGAAACGGTACTTTTAATAGGCAAAGGCAAAACAGAGTACAAGCATTGAACATAATACAAATGTGTCATATTTTTAACATAACCACAAAATCATTAGAATGAATAGTTTGATTATTTTGAGTTATGTATAAAATAACATTTGTTCTGAAATGTCGCTTGGATCCCATAATGTTAATATACTATCCGAAAAGTCCTCGATGCGTGAATTTGAAACTCAAATTTTTTTAGATTTGATTCATAATGATGGCTTAGTTGTCGCTTCTAAGTAAGGACAATTTATTTACGCACTATTATTTTTAGTTTTACATTTTTTTTTTCAATATTTCAGAGGACTCAATCTGGACTTGGTGATATTAAATTTATTGAAAGTTTACTGTGATCCTGGCAATTTAGTTTTAGTTTTGAATGCCACTGACTTAGAAGAAAACCACTATAAAAACAAATTAAATGAACCACATGTTTATATAACAAATTCTGACTCAAAAGAAAGGTATAATAATAAAGAATTAATTTTTGTCTTTTTCTGATCATTGTTATATGTGAAGGTTATGTTGTTTTGTCTTATTTTTCAGAGAAGATATTTATTTGTCGGGAGGTATTAACTTTATAACAACACGTATTTTAGTAGTTGATATGTTGAAAAAGAGGTTACCTATAGAAAAGATCACAGGAATAATTGTTTTAAAAGCTCATACGATATTTGAGAGTTGCCAAGAAGCGTTTGTTTTAAGATTATACCGCCAAAGCAATAAGGTCAGTTTACCTGCTACTCAGGAGCGGATATAGGGATGCTGTAGCACCAGGTTTTACTGATTCAAAAGAGTACTCTGAACCCGCCCCATAATTTTTCTTTATCGCAAAATCCGATGCTAATCATATACTTACTTGATATATATTTAAAAGAATTACATAGGTTCTGTGATTAACATTTTAAAGCTATGTAACTTTGTCAATTATTAATTATAATAAGCAGCACTTAAAATTGAATAACATTAAAAATAAATTTGAACAAATTAAGATTGAGCGTTTTATTGAGAATATTAAGAGACGATAATTTTTTAAAAATTAGACAATCCTTGAAAATAATCATGAAAAAAATATAAACATTAAATTTTATTTGTTTTTACTCATATTAGTTATGCTGGTTTTTAAAATTTACAAAACAAAGTTGCCCAACAAGTAAAAGAACATGAGGCCAATCACTATATAAATCCGCTCCTGCTGTTTTTCTCACATTTTATTTGTATATTTTCAGACTGGCTTCATAAAAGGATTTTCTAATAATGTACAAAGTTTTACAGTTGGTTATGGGCATGTAGAAAGGATACTGAGGGCATTATTTCTAAAAGAACTTTATATTTGGCCAAGGTTTCATACCACTGTTGTACAGAGTTTGAAAAATCGCCAGGTATTGTATTCATTACAAATATGTAATAATTGCAAACGTAACAATAATAAAAATCGTTATTTGTTAGCCAAATGTAATTGAACTTCACATTCCAATAACGGAAAAAATGAAGAAAATGCAAACTTACATATTGGAGCTAATGAATTTAACTGTAAAGGAATTGAAGCGTATTAATAAAACAATAGAACTGCAGGTAACATTTCAAATTTGAAAAAAAAAATGTCGGAAATATCTGTTACGTTTGTTTAATTCTGTAGGAAATCACAGTTGAAAATTGTCTAACAAAGAAATTCCATAAAATATTGCAAGCGCAATTGGATATAATATGGCATCAACTGAGCAAAAAGAGTCTTCAATTAGTGGCAGATCTTAAAACGTTAAGGCATTTAATAATGTAAGATAAAAAATGTTAAGAACCCATTAGATGACTAACCATTAGAAGGTGATTTTTTTAATTTTAGAACCATGTTTCATTCTGATTCTGTATCATTTTACTCAACTGTAGTAGGCTATCGTACCAAGGAATATGCTCAAAAATCAACTTGGGTACTTCAAGAACCTGCTGAATTACTCTTTTCACAAGCAAATGCTTTCATATTTAATAAAGATAAAGGTAAAATGATGATTATGCGTATGTGTTCCTTTTCAATGTTTTTGTTTTTAGAATTCCATCCTGACTTCTCTCCTAAATGGAATCCTCTATTAGAGATACTGCAGGCTGAAATACCCGCCCAAATGAAAAAAGCTAATATTAAAGATTGTACAATTCTTATTTTATGTGCTGATTACAGAAGCTGTCATCAATTAAATGAAGTAATTGTATTTTGTTATTATTTATTAATCATTTTTCAAAATATTAATTCATTGCATACGTATTCCTCAAGACAAATTATCAATAATTTTTTATTATCACAATAATTAAGATGAACTTTTGAATTTGAATATCTTTTAGGTGTTAACTAACGGTCCGAATATTTATTTATATAAAAAAGCTTGTAGAAATAAATTGCCAATAAAGAAAATAAGCGAATCCTTTCGAGTATCTGAGAGCATACCTGAAAAAATAGTGGCACCAGCAGATGATATGGAAGAAGTGGAAATAAAAAATAAGAAGTTAAAAACATCTTTTAGCTCTGGCGTCGATTCTAAGGAAAATGATGATTCTGATGATCCACATCTGGAAGATTTTCAAAATAGCTACATTCTTACAATGAGCCAAACAATTTGTGGCACAGATGTGGCTCATCAGAGCTCCGTTAATGATAACAGTTATACATTTGAGCCGTTCTCGCAGGTAAATTATGCAAACATAACAATGATGTATTTCATAAAATTATATGGTTTTCCGGCTTCTCCTGGTGTTATGTAAATTTGAAGGATTGCGGGAGTTTACCTTTGTATCAATATTTGTTCCCACTAAGGATCAATTTTTTTTTTATGACCTTTGACATCTTCAGGTGTTATATGTTTACGCTTCTTGTTATATTTTGTCAACCAGAACCAAACATTGATAACGCATGTACATTCCCGGAATCCTTCGACCATCATATATATGAAACTGTTTTAGATGGAGAATTTAGATCTAACTCAAATTTGCCAAACTGTAAGCGAACCAAAAATAGTAATCCAAACGTTTAAAGGGTCAAATGAGTTTCTTCATTTACAAAGTACTTTGGAAAAGTTACAACCGAATTTTATCATTATGTACCACTCTAGCATGACAGCTGTTAGGGAAATTGAGGTGGGTCTTATTATTATTATTATTAGTTTGCAATAATAAAAGCGAATATGCTCCGCGTCAAAATTATTTTTAAGTACTTTTACTTTTACGTTAAAATTACGTGAGCAGATTCAAAAATTTCATAACAAATAATAGATAATATTGATGTATTTTCCATTTAAAATGAACAAAGCATATACAAGCACTCTAGTTAGTAAAAATAAAACAAGATTACTAATTTTATTGGTTAACAGTAAATGATTTATTTTAGATGTATGAAGTTCACCGGCATTGCCAAGAAGTGATTAATGTCTATTTTCTCTTACACGCCGACACAGCAGAAGAGCAGAGTTATTTAACTACTATTAGGAGAGAAAAAGAAGCTTTTGAATACCTAATACAAACTAAGTCCGTATGTATATATAAACATTAGAAATGACAATATTTTAAAAGTGTCATTTAGGATGAAGTAGCATTTTTTTGTAAGCCTGCCAATGAGCTTTTTTTGTTCTAGACAATGGTGATACCAGCAGATCAAGACGGTAAATCTGATGAGGTTTCTTCACTCGAAGTGGATGTAGCAAGTTCTAAAAAGAATACTCGAGAAGGAGGCAAAGAAAAGACGCAAAGAAAAAAGCAGGTTATCGTCATTGATATGAGGGAATTTAGAAGTGAACTTCCCTGTCTCATTCACAAAAGAGGAATTGACATAGAACCATTCACGATTTCGGTAAGTATTTACAATTTTAGAAATTCTTAGAATGACTCTCTGGAGACAGAAAATATCAGCGTGAATTCCAGTTAAGAACGAGACAAGAGATCTCCATGTGAGTATTAAAAATAATTGATTCGTTTATGCAAACGCCATATTGAAGTAATATATAAAAATGTTTTTTTTTATAGTTTAATTTGTCACTTTTTCTCCTGAATAATTAATATCTACATCTCATAAATTACTAAAATTGATATTGTAAAATATTTTAAAATATATAAGGGACAAGAAACAAATGAATTTTTTTTCAGGTAGGAGATTATGTGTTAACGCCTGAAATTTGTGTAGAAAGAAAAAGTCTGTCGGATTTGATAGGTTCATTAAACTCTGGAAGACTGTATCAACAGTGTACAAATATGTCTCGATATTATTCCAAACCGATGTTATTAATCGAGTTCGATCAAAACAAACCATTTGGTTGGCAGGTACCTATTGCATTAACTTTGCAACACAATTGTTTTATAAAATTGTTTTTGTTCCAGAATAAGTACGTCATATCAAGTGATTCTGATAACTTTGGTATTCAGCAAAAACTACTTTTGTTAACGTTACATTTTCCAAAGTTGAAAATTATTTGGAGTCCTAATCCCTACGCGTCTGCCCAATTGTTTGAAGAATTAAAGGTAATAATTATTTCGTAAATCGGCGATTTTAGGTTAAAATCCTGAAACCCGTCGATTTCTATTTTTAAATGGACGCTTCTTCATATCTCCTTTTTATTTTTGATGTCATCTCTGTGAGCTTGATGACGACATCAATAAAAATTTTAAATAGACAAGTGTGTCATGCAGTACATCAATTGAAAGGTCTATTCACCCATATCAATATGTCTAATTAATTTTTGTGTTGTCAAATTTTTTTATTTTATATGTATTTAGTTGGGGAAAGAAGAGCCAAACCTAGAATATGCAGCTAATATTGGAGTCGAACAAGATCTAGATGTAATTGAATCCAAATACAATTCAAATATATATGATTTCGTGCAAAAGTTGCCAGGAATCACTTCAAAAAATATCGATTCAGTGATGAGGAGAGGTTTAAATTTGGATGAACTCATCAAAAAGTCCGAGGTACTATTTGAACTAATTCATACTTCCATTTTTTATACTTACACAATATCCCAGACATATTGGGTCTAATTTTTATTTACTCTATTGGGTTTTAATAAACTTTAATACTTTTTACAAAAACGGCGTTTTTAATAAATTTTTAGGAGGATCTTAAAGAAATCGTAGGAAACATAGTAGATGCACAAGCCTTATATTCTATCGTTCACAATGAGCATAGGCCAAAAGAAGAAGTTGAAGACTCTAAACAAAATATTAAGAAAAAACCCCGTTTTAGGAATTTTAAGAAAAAATAATTTTTTATAAAAATATAAATATTTAAATCACTAGTAGTAGTTTTAACTTTCGAGTGAGGCTTGGCAGTGAGTTGGTTTTTATTTCTCTTAGGGCTCTGCATTCGCAAAGTACATGTGGGTTTTCTAGTTCTCCTTCTTCCTGTGGAAACATAGTTTCATAAAGGTGTACTATGAAACTCTAAATTTGTTTTACAATTGAAGTCTTTCTCATAGCACTTAATTGCCTTTATTTAGCAAAGGTTGGTGTTTCAATAAGTCTAACGAAAGAGTATCAAATGTTAGGATATAGAATTTTTAATTCAAAACGCTAAACTCAAAATAAAACTTATTTAATAATTAAGTAATAAACTAAAACAGTGATTGAATTTTTTCGACTGATTTTAAAACTTAATACAAATGCTGTGTTAAGGAGGAATATTGTATCGGTATATAGAGTAATATCTTTTCTGGGGGCAGCTTCTTTTCGTTTATTTTGTTGCTAAATGCATAGCCCTAGCTAAATAATCTACATTTTTAGATGTCACTCCGGCCATTGAAATACGTCCGTCTTTTGTTAAGTAAACACTGTGTTCCTTTACCAGTTTTTCCACCTAAAAAAAGTAAAATACCCTTTTTAATATTCAATAATCACTAGGACATAGATACTAGATGTAAGATATTTATTTTAATTGTGAAATATTATTTATTATTATGATTTTACCTGTTGGGCATTCATGCCAGTGAAACAAAACATTCCGATTTGGTTTGTAATGTGTTCCCAGTTTCGAGTGGAGCCTTCTTTTTTAAGGTTTTCACGAAGTTTGGTACGCACTGAAATGATTCTATCAGCCATTCCTTTGACTTCCGGTAACCTAAAATATTAGCGTATTTGAACCCTTTTCAATTCTGCGTGAATAGTAAACAAACAATAACAACCACAGAAAAATGCTATTCTATATTTTATACAAGTTATGAATTAAGTCATTTGTTTTTTCGCTTTAGACGCAAATTTCTTACAATATTTTTTTCTACTATTTATCAAGTGACGAAACCTAAAATTTTAAAATTGTCTAATGAGAATATAAATAATATACTATTATACTCTTGTACGTAAACTGAAATATTACAACATAAAGGTAGATGAGGTATATTCCATGAAGAAACATTGACTTATGATGTTTTAAGAATCTACAGTGAAAAATGTTTTTATCAATTTTCACTAAGAGCATTCAACACATGCACACAATTTTAGTTGGTTCTAATCTGTATAAGACTGCAAAACCACAAAAATACAAGACACCTAACACAAATTCGTGCAAAACATTACAGATGATGTGATTAATTGACTAATTCAATGAAATAATTACACCAATGTGTGGCATATTAGAGATGATGTGCTGAAACAATAATGCAATAGATATGAAAACGCTTTATCTAATTCTCAGGTTATTTTGATTAAAATTTCACAGAATAATACTTAAATGTGTCATTAAAAAGATGTTGAACAAATGAGATTTATTTAATGAGCATTACGTGAAAAGCATACCTAGGTTTGGATGGGAAGCAGGTTTAGGCATGATTAATCAGCAACTTCATATTCAGCTTACAAGTAAAATTGCTTCTTCAGTATCCATTACAAAAAAGATAATTACCATTGGTTCTTCAGACTGGGGTCACTCAATATTTCAGCAACAATTCTGGCACCGTTAATTGGGGGATTGGAATACATTGGCCGAATGAGAATTTTAATTTGGGACATAACTCTATCGGCTTCTTCTTTAGAATTAGCAATGACGCTAAAAGCGCCAGCTCGTTCACCATAAAGACCCATATTTTTGGCAAAACTTTGGGCCAAAACAATATGATGTCCTTGTTCAGCAAAATGACGTACCTAGAGGAAGGCAAAAAAATATGCCGCTTTATAAATAATTCAATATTGTTATTGTGATTTTTCATTTGTATTTGTATTTCAATCAACAGTAACGGAGGTGTGTTTATTTTATCAAATATTAAGGTACAATTCTTTTTTCTATAGAAATACAAGTGCCCGATGACTTCCCGTATTTATTTTCACAAAAATGAAGGAATAACTTTGAAACTCACAGCAAATGCATCGTTATCCACACTGCCAGTGGCAAATCCTTGATATGCCATATCAAAAAAGACAAAGAGATTTCTTTTTTTTATAACATCTGAAAGTTCTTTCCATTGTTCCTTGGTAGGATCAACTCCTGTTGGATTATGGGCACAAGCATGAAGCAGAATGATTGATTGTTCAGGTATTTTCTAAAACAATTGATTTTTAGGGACAAATTTTAAACCCACTTATCTTTATAATGACAATGTACATACTTATGTAACCATATATAATTCCTTTTACTTTGAAAATAAGACGAAATAATATATAATTTACTTACCGAAATATCTTGTAAAGCACCTTCAAAATCTAAACCACACGTACTCGGCTCATAATATTTATATGATTTAACGTCTAATCCAGAGTG
The DNA here is from genome assembly GCA_951812935.1 of Hermaeophaga mercurialis. NCBI lineage: Eukaryota > Metazoa > Arthropoda > Insecta > Coleoptera > Chrysomelidae > Hermaeophaga > Hermaeophaga mercurialis. The sequence goes on along the minus strand of OX638360.1, from coordinate 50,856,801 downwards.
TTTAAAAATGGGGTTGTGATTGCCCCAAGATGGAGTCGGCAAGTACACCGTTTTGTTTCCAGGGAAAAATGCATTCAAAAATGCTCCTCCTATTCTCAGGGAACCAGTTCCAGAAATGCCTTGAACTGTTGCATTAAGACCATCTTTTAAGACAGAAGAATTTTCACCGAGGGCTAATTCAATACTTCTTTTACAAAATTCTGCTACACCTGAGATTGGAGCGTATTCTTTGTCTAGGGATTTACTTGCTATTTTTTCTTCTGCTTTACGAACAGATGGGAGAACATATGGTTTGCCGTTATCATCTCGATATGCACCTACTCCTAAATTAATCTTGTTGGGGTTCGTATCCCGTTTAAATGCCTCTGTTACCCCCAGTATAGCATCGGGAGGTCCCATTTGTACTCCAGACCACCAAGAGCTTAAAATATTAATTGCCGATTATTCTACGTACTTTCTTTCAAAATTATTTTGTTTATTAATATGTAAATGTACTAATAAAACGATATAAATTACTTGCCTCGCTCTTTGAGCAAAACAGTTGATTCCATTTTTATTTTGTAGAAAGGCAACGGTTTGTTTCAACGACATTATTGCACAAGATTCACGTGCTACACTAACTTTATCTCCTAGTAAATAACTATTTCTAAAATGAATGAAAAATATGTGACACAACAGATTTATCGCTTATTTCAAAAATTTTGTGACGAAACTCTTAACCTTAACAGTTGAAACCGTGTGTGACTTTTGCAAAGGTCAAAAAGGTCAAGTAATTTAAGTGACGTCCCTAAATGTAGGGACATAGACCATAGACATAGACATCGAAATATAATTAGACTAAAAATATGGAATTTAATACGTTCGTCAAAATCTACCCCAATAAACGGCCGCCATATTCGACCCAAATTGCAGTGGTACGACTGTTTTACATTATTCGCACCTTTTTTTTTACCCGGCTAAGAGGAGGATGTAGAATAACAGTAGTACAATCATAAGAGATTTAAAGTGACTAAAAAGAATTTAATGGGAACAAACCCCGGACCGACGTCGGTTGATTTTCACTTTCTTTTAAAAACATTCAAAGAAAACGTATCACTAGTATTTAAAATGAAAATCGGCGACCATGATTTTTAGGCATAGCTAACCAAGTATGGCGGTCATCATTGTGATAGCTCTTTCATCTAAAAATTATACGGTCTGCTTATATTACGATCCGAATATATATCTATGGTCTGTGCCTTCTTCTTCATTCTCATATAACACTGGTAACCAAACCGTCATCTTTGTGACAACATAAAAAAAGTTACATACACTAGGTGACGCTTGGCATTATTTATAATAACGCTATGTAGGCAATACATATTACAATATAGGAAATAAAACTATTTTACTTCTTTTGATTATTTGTACTGCCATTTTGAACAAAAAATGAAAATCAATAAAAACTAAAGGATATATCAACCTTTTTTTAACAAAATAAACGCAATATAGTAAGCACAGTTATCAATTTTGTTGAATTTGGCGTTATTAGTAAGAAATTTAAGTTAATTATTTACAATTTAAAAGAGACGTTCCGAATTATTGCAATACATGTTACCGTATTATTAAGTATATATATTATTTCAGTTTATTGAAATTTAATGTTGTTAAATATTATTATTAACAGCCATATTAACTGAAAAGTATTTGATGAATTTAAGAAGCCTTGTAGTTAATCTCAATCTTATGACAATGTTATTAAAAAGTCATAGAAAATAATTAATCTAATACCATTTATGCCCTTGTTTATTATTTGTTTAGTAAAAAGTATTCCTAGATTTCGAACAATTTATAGTGTTTTTGTTTGTAACGCAAAGAATAATTTAGGATTTGCTGATAAAAGCATATGCTTTATGTCATAAAAGATGAATGTCGAGCCTTTAATTTGATAAACAATAACTGTACGTTATCCAAAAACAAATAAAAAACTAGTTAGTTCCATATGGTTGGATTAAAAATCAATTTGTTCCATGTTTATACGTATTATATTATATAAGAGTAAATACATAATTAATTACATTAATGTTCTCAGTACCGTACAAACCGTATTTCCTAATACTGTTACAGGGTGTTTCTTATCAAGGGAATGGCTGTATGGACTAAACATCGAATTAATAACAGCGTGTAAAGATTTAATACATATTTTTGTTGGTTTTAAACGGTTGTAGAACAAACAAGGGAAAGATAATTGAAAATGCTTGAATTAAATAAATACATTAACCCGTTAAAAACTTAAAAATTGTCCTTTGAACGTTTATAATCATTTACACGACTTAATAAAATGCAACATATAATGCAGAAAAATGTTTAAAGTATTGCCTACAGGTTATCAATATATTCTAAATATTTTCCAACAATTTTATTACGTAATAGGCTGTTATTTTAAATCTGACACTTTGTATTTTTTTTGTGAAACATTTCAGCGTACATGTAAAGAAAATGATATATCGCCGGCTTTCACTGAATTGGTGGCTTCGAATTTTTGAAATGATTACTTGTTCCATTTTCGACATCGGATTTTAATTACCTTTCAATAATTTCGGTGCTCCGGTACAATGATTTTTTAGCGATCGACGTATTTACCTAATCAACAAAATGGGGCACTCGCCTATTGCTGAAAAAGTCGTCGTTGAGGGCTTCAAACGAACTAATAAATTTCTTATTTTTATTAAATAAATGTGTGGTTATCCTCTTAGAACGGGAGATCGCGGATTTTTCATGTATATCCTAAAATAAACAATGGTTAAATCGGCAATAAAACCAACGCAACTTTTGATCGTATCGGGGTAAAATTTGTAGGTATATAATCCGGGAATGAAGGAAGCATTAATTAGTTAGTACCTACCTACGAATTGTGTTATTCTCAAATATATTTGCATGTTTCGCGTTGTTACATTCAATTTGTAATTCATAATTATTTATAAGAAAGGGAACATAATTACAATATTTTTAAATTTAATTGTAAGATATTTACTATTTCTTTTTTCTTATTTTTTTTTTTTGTTTTCGAATGATGGAATAAAGTTTTATTTGAATGTATATTTTTATAAGTTGTTCATTAACTGTGATATGTGCTGTGGTATAAAATCTTAGCTTACATATGTGAAATGTTTTTAGAAGAAGCGTATCAAAATAATGCGAAACTATTTGGTCATTTGGGCGTACTTTGTCATAATGGTGATGTCCCAAGAGAAATCGATGACTGTGGCTGGACAACCGTGTTCCAAGCCAGAGAATTCCAATCTAGAAGATTGGATCCAATACAGCAATTGTAGGAAGGTTTCCAGTTTATCCGGAAGGTAAAAAAAGTTTTTGCATAGAGGTACAATTAATGCTTATTTTTGTAGATATGGTAAAAGATCATACGATGATATTCCCAACGTTGTAAATCCGTACCTGCCTCACGGTTCAGACGATTATATTAATTCAGATGCAGAGGAAGATTTTCTTTTAAAACATATTCATGAATACTTAAGAAGAAAAAATAAATATTTATCGTAAAAGTTATGAATGTGTCAATAATATCCAGTAAATATCTGTACTAGCTAAATATGTTTGATTTATCAAAAAATACCTGTTTTATTTTATTTCGAAGAGCCGTTAAAAAAGTCTAGGAAGTGTACACTTTCTATTGGAAGGGTGTTTATTTTCGTTTCATGATATGCCCCATAAACATAGCTGTTCCGAGTACAGGAAGAAAGTAATTAAGCACAGAATACAAGTACTTTTTATAGAAAATACTGGAATACAAGTACAAGTACATAAGTATTTTTACAAGTCCCAAATACTAAGTACTAATGTACATGTTTTATTTCCGACGGACTATAAACATATTCTTCAGCATGAGTTTCTATAAATTTATCATTAATTGATTCTAGTCGTACACTTGAGGTACCTGCCCAGATTTTTTGATATCAGAAATTTCAACAACCATACCGACCTGCTCTCGGGCTTCTTCAGAAACTTATTCTTCAATTATTTTTTGAACAACATCGGTTTGTTCTACCGCCTCCGCAGTAGCTGATGCTTCTTTATTTTACTCTTTCTCAATTTCTAAATCCACTTGTTTGACAGCTTCTTTTGATTCTAGTTGAGGATTTGACCGTTCTTATTATGTACAGTATTGGAAGATTCTTCACTTGTTCCGATCCTCGATAATTCGTCCATTGATTCTATACGAAAACGAAAATTCTGTACCAAAACGTTTGTATGCAACCATAATGCGTTTGGTAATAAATTTATTATGAAAAATTTGATTCACATTTTTTAAGTTGAAATGTATTTCTGTTAAAATTAAATTTGTATTAAAGGAAATCTAACTATTACAAAAGTATAAAGTTTAGCGTTTGTAATAAAAAATTCTACTACAGCGGCGCCACCTATGTGAAATCTTTTGGAACTCTTCAACATGGTCTTATTGTTTAATTTCTCCTATCTCGCGCTGCCGAATAGCTCTAGTAGCTGAGGCCTCTATTTCGAAGTAGAAAAAGAAGCTGGCCCCGCTCATAGATATACATTTGCAATTTTTCTAATTGTCAATTTTGGACGTGATCTTATTTTCTTTATAAACTTTTCAGGAAAAGTTATTTTTGCTGGCTAGCAGTTAATTACCACTTATTAGGTACATTTAAATTTAATAATTTCTGTTAGTAATCGCAGAAAATTTGTGTTTACATGTTAGTTGTAAAAAAGTGATGATATAACAAGCAATTTTTGTGTTTTACAGATATAGAAATGTCTCTTTCGCCTTGGTTAAAATCACCCTTTACAGATTTAACTGGAGCTATGGTAAGTCACCAATGGTATGGGGACTGTGCCGATATTGAAATGAAGGCGTTGGACTGCTTAGAAGCTTACGGATTAGATAGGGGAGTCAAGAAGTGTGACTTACTTTTAAAAGACTTTACGGAATGTTCCTTAAAAGTTAAACGATTTAAAAGGATGACCGCCATGAGAAACGAAAGACATCGTCAAGCTTTTGAAGGAGAAAGACCCAAAGGGGAGAAATGGGCGAAAGCACCCCCATTAGATAGTTATTAGATGAAAACAATAAGAGTAATATTATGTAGAAACATATTTAGAGATTTTAAATAATAAAGGGAATAAAACTAAAAAAATTAATTGATATGGTAGGGCTTTTAAAAATAAGAAGCCTTAACTTGTTGACAGGATAATGTATTTAAATTTATTTTGTACAAAATTTCAAATACAGTTAATAAAAAGACACACCAATATTAGTGCATTTTGTGTTAGCAGTGCAGAATATATTCATGCATATAATTACGATTAACAATAAAAAATGGACAAGGTACAAAATCTTAATAGCTATTACATTTAAATCTGCTCGTTTTTGAGTAGAAGGCAATAATATCCTGTCTTACTGTGAGATCCTGAATGTAATATAATATTTTTAATTAACCATTAAAGCTTTCTTTTCTAATCGTATGCAGAGGCACTGAAGGTAATAATCATTAAAGGCGAATAGAATTTTATACACAGTGAGTAGGGAAGAATGGACACATACAGTCTAGATTTAACGCGCCATATTCGAGTTAAATGTTCTCGATTAAAAAGTTACAACTGGATGAAATTATTTGTTTTAAATATATTTTTTTTTGTATACAAAGTGGACCAAAAATCTAGAAACGGCCAATTTTCTCGGAAATTGCTAGGCCGAATTCTACAAAATTTGGGATACCGAGATTCTAGATTTGACGTTTCTCTGATATTATTAAATGTCACTTTGGTTTTTTAAATACATCACCCTTTATATTCAGTTATTTTTTTTGGAACCTTCTCTTCAATACTAGTTCAACCTAATGTAACACTTATGATTTTATGTAGTTTAGAAGATCTTAAATAAATAAAAAAAATGTGGTAGACGCATTCTAGCATACATTAGGGTACTGTTAACTTATAAATGGAGCACATTTTGAACACTTGATTAAGTTATCATTATTTTAAAAACGTTGTAATCTTTCAATTGTTACGTTTTAATGTAGTTTGTATTAAAAAATTTATTGAGACAATTAGGTGTTGCCAGACTTCTTTTATTTATTTAAGATCTTCTATTCTACATAAAATCATAAGTGTTACAAATGGTTGAACTCGTATTGAAGAAAAAATTCCAAGAATGACTAAATATACAGGGTGATGTATTTAAATACCACAGTGACTAATAATATCAGAGAAACGACAAATCTAGCAACATTACAAATGTCAAATCTGAAATCTCCCTATTCCAAAATAAGCTTGATCCCAAATTTTGTAGAATTCAGACTAGCAATTTACGAGATAATTGGCAGTTTCCAGACTATTGGTCCACTCTGTATATAAATCGCAAACTGTTTATTTTAACAAACTCAAAATCGCCGTAGCAAGGTTTTTTTACAGCGACAATTTTGGAACTAATTGGACAGGAAAAAATTGAAACATTTTACTCAAGCTTGTTAAATGTATGCCCACAAAACTCCACTTTTTTGTATATATTTTTTTTCAATTGAAAAGTAGTAGAATTTTTTGTATCTTCAACTGATTGTGCTGGATTTCTTTAGCAATTCAAAACAATATTAAATTTGTGTAGATAAGGAACATCTTTGAATCTCACAATAATAGGTAGTAGGGATGGGACACGCATAATACAGGCAAGAATATAATACATTTTAGCTCCCTACAAAATGTGGGGTAGTAAGCTTATTATAAATTATGGTCCATATGAGTTTTGACTTGGAAACTTTCCTAGAGCGCTCTTAAATTATGCAATTTTTGGTGCAACTTTTTTCAAAGACGATTCATGCAAATAAATGTTATGTTTTGCAGTCTCCTTTTGACCATTTTCAACAGCTTTTCTTCATTTTATTATTACCACACATAAGCCTCGATATGAAAAACCATTACCAAAATTTTTAAGTCACAATTATTTTTAAAAGTTGAAAATTAATTCGTCTTAAATTTGAAAGAAAAAATACATAAAGTAAGAGCGCTTTTTGCAGAAGACATTTAAAAAACGTTTAAATTTATAAGTTGGTTAAACACCGTTTTACACAACGCGTCGCTCTTCTAGTTGTTTATTTCATTTATTCAAATTAACTAAAATGTGCTACAAAAATGTGAAAACATATTCAACAATCCCTCGTATATAAGCTAAGCCAGTAGAAACGTATCTTTTACTTAATTTATATACTAAACTTTTTCGAATAATTTATTTTTTAAGTTTTTGTGGAAGTTTTTAAACGGTTTATGTTATTTTGATCCATAATATAATTGCGGTTAACATTTGTTGTGTAAAGTTCTAATTCGCAATGCCTTTGGAATGTTCGAAAACATTTAAATGTTTTTTAAAACGAAATGCACCTTCTGCTTGGAGGACATTCCGTATTTACATTTACATTTAGGTAAATTGGGTACAAACAAGGAGGTACAAGAAACTTTTTTACATATTAGTTTAGACTATCCGTCGATAGGTACACATTAATATGTATTAAGATCATTCAATATAAGCTCTATATAAATTTTTATAACAATTATCATATCATTCATAAGAGAGAAAGAAACCGTTTTTTTATTGGGTTTCTGAGAATCACATAAATTCGGTTCTTAACACCGCCACAAATTACATATTGCAGAAAGTTTAATTAATATATAGGAAAAGGGAGATATATGAAATCGAATACAAACACAAAATAAATTCTAAGCAGTTTCCCTAAAACTCTAGGGGTCAAATAAAGGTGTTTGCTCAGCAGAACTATTGAATATAGGTATACCTTTAGAGACACACGTGACACAAAAACGTGTTTTTATTCGAAAAAATTAAAATCTAATATATTTAAACGGAGACTTAGATTTTTAGTAATTACCTATAAGGTGTTCCGGGAAAATAGGATCTCTTGAATTATTATTTTTTAAATGACACACCTGGTATATATTTTAAAATATACCAGTATTTTAGTACTGTTTTTTTATAATTAGAAATAAAATATTGCAATATTGTTATAATAATACGGATCGCCTTATATGAAATACAATAATTTAGCTCACAGTCAAATTTTGTCCACACATTTTTGATTTCAAATTATTCGAATAAGCAACATTAATTTTCGCAGACTTGCATCACCTTGTTTTCACACTTTTTATATTCTTACGTAATTATTTCTTTTTATTTTCTAAAATATTTTCCTTCTAATAACAATTTCCAATATATTAACCTTACGGCTTATAAGAGTATAAACAGGTAATTTTCATGAACACATTAAATTGACAAATTTTTAACAAGTTTAGATTTTTTTCGATATCTTTTGCATCAAACCTCGCAAAAGGATCCTTTTTTAATTTCAGGGGCACATTCTTTTTAACGATTTTTGATATGAATTGAAACTTTTTGCAAGTTCATAAAAAAATTAAATATCAAAGGTTGGCTTTGCAAACTGTATTCGATCCTATGCCACAAATAATTTTCATCTTCGATTGATTGATTGGTCCATAACGTAAGAACTGCTCGATCGACACTTCTACAAACATTTTACAAATATATCAATGGTCGATTAATATAAGATGTCGAATACTTTTTGCAAGAATCTATAAATAGCTCAAATATTGACCCACAACTAAATAAGACCACAAAAAAGAACAATTGTCTTATTTTGATCAATTTTTGAACTTTTTCACCTAGAAACAAATCATGTTTATTTAAAATAAGTAACTATCTAAACGTATCAGTCACATTTTCATACTTAAACTGTTTCAGTTCCAGATAATATATATATATACAAGTGCTTATAGTTTTACGCTAACGGGGCAAATATACACAGTGTGTCCGGATTCATTTACTTATATTTATAAACAGAAGACGGAAATATTGTATCCAGATTACTCTACTTAAATTAATTACATTTTTAAAAGCTTTACCAATAAAAACTTGAGACAGACAAAAAATCGTTGACGTTTGGTAAAAAAAATGAGTTTTAAATGTTTAAAAAGAAAAATTAATACTATAGTGTGAGATTATTTTATGTTTTATTTATGTCAAGTAATCTAGAAGCATCTTCATACGTTAGTTTTCTATTTATAATAATATAAGTATGTCCGTGGAAACCAAGAGACACGTTTTGTTTCATTATTCTAACAAGTTATTAGTTACAAGAGAAAAACCCATCCCTACTTAAGTTAAATTAAATTAGCCTATAATTAATTTGTGCTTAGCAAAAATTTTAAATTTGGCTTAGACTTTTAATAGAATGAATAATAATTAGGTATTCAACAATTTTTTTTATCTTAATTAAATAATACTGTGAAATATTGTTTTTCACAATAGTCATTTACATTTTTAAATTAGGTGTTCCTTCCATTAATTAAACGGGACTAAGTTATTCGCAAAATGCAGAATGTCATCCTATATTTCCACAATTTTAATATCAAATCAGTTTTAATAAATATCTTTTTATAGTACTGTCGATGGTCGAATGAAAATGATTATACGTCAATTAGTAGTTTAATTATTTTTTTGTGATATAATATTTGGTATCAAGTAGAATGTTTGATAGAAATAAAAATGATAAGAACATAAAGTAAGTCGATTACAGATTAAAATTTGTAGGAATACAGGAAAATTCTCGTTTATTTATGTTCTACATTCTTAAATATTGTTATTCAAATTTCTTGCAATTAGCGAGTGGGTATCGAATCAAAAAGTTATTGGTCATTTTTGATATACCAGCAATTTTGTTCAATTTATTCAACGTACATAAGAATTTTAAATTCCATTTTCTAACGTTTTTGAATATAATCTTTTTAATACAATGTTATCGCAATAAAAAGAGTTCAATTTATATTAAATTCCCCTTTTATTATTAAGGCGTGTTAAAATATTTCGATATTTTCAAAATGTAATGCAAAGTTACACTTATTACTTATTGCAACCGGTCATAAATAGAACTAATTGCATGTTTTTTAATTAATTTTAATATTAACCGCTTTCCTCTTCCTTTCCTAAAGAATTTTTGAGTCACGTTTTAAAAATTACCGTAACCACAAATATTAGTATTTACTAATTTACTATTAGTGTAAATATAATATAGTATAATATAAATGTTAAACTATTTTAATATATATTTTTGTGCATGTATTTGGATCAGTATATTTTCCAAATTCGAATTTATTATCACAAACAATTAGAGAAATAGAAAATAACCTATTGAACTAAATCAAATTAATAACATCTAGTATATCTAGATTTCTTTATTAATCACTAGCCAATAATCTCTTCTAACCTCGCGAACTGGAGAAAACCTGTGATGTTAGTGTTTTTTTGAATAATTTTTCGAATTTTACCGTTTACTACATCTGTGCTGGTATAGGTATACTCTTATTAAACGTTTAAATATTCTATCTTTGCGCATTAAATTTCTTACTCTTAAAGATTTATCTTAAACATATAGAACCGATAGACATCTTAATTAGGATACCGTTTGGAAATTCTTCCAAAGCAACCGAGAAGAACGTAAAAAAAATACACAGATTTAGTTATTTTAACTCCAAAAGAAAATTATTATAACAATCGTAATATGTATATAGATAAAATCTAAATTTATCTGTGGTCATTATGGTATATAAACAAATTATTACCTACATATAATTTTAGTTCTCCAGCTCTTTAGTTATTCTGTAATACAATTTTAGTACAAGCCTATACATTTTACTAAAATAAATAATTATATCTTACATAGTTAAAAGTGTTAAATTATTTAGGAAATTGCCACTTATTTTTTCTGCCCTTTTTACCACAATCTTTTCAAATATTTTAAATCTCAATTAAGGATTTAAAAACTACTAATGTAAAACGAAGCTTCCATTTTTTTCACGGGGATGTGAAATATTAGTATATAAGTAAATCTGTTGCGATTGTACTTTTGATTGAAAATAACAAAACATCGTTTTTGAATAATATTTCGAAAAATGCGTGATACACTGAAAATATAGTGTGGATAATTTCTTTTTTAGTATCGATCTTATTCGTACAATCACTGGATATTATAGTAATAGATACAGAGTTGAATCGCAACAACAATAATGGCGCCGCCATTACTTTTTCATATCGCTAAATCACAGATACACGTTTGCCTAAATATCTGGGTAAATAATAATAATAAAAAAAGTTTGTATTTTGTCAAAACGAAATAACGTGAAACGAATCTTAGTAAAAATAAATGTACTTTTCTATTTATTGACGGATTTCCTTGAGTAAGAGATTCTTTCATTATAATAAAACCATATAATTTTAGAAATCCAATAGGTCGGAAATATGATAAGTTCCATATCCTAAGATATTAGCTGCAAACCGATTCAAACATTCAACTAACATTTTTAAAATATCCCATATGCCTGAATTGAAAATCCAATTAACGCTATAGGAGAACAAATAACATTGACACCTTCTATAATTTTCCGTTGAAGTTGAATCATTTAGATAATGATAAGAATTAATAAAATAGTACAATTATATATAAAGTTCGCATCTCAGGATGAGTGTGTAATTATAAAATATTCTGTTAATTGAACACAACTTTAAACTATGAAGTAATATGAATGAACTATTGGATTTTTTTTCGTGCGGTCGCAAAATGGAATCAATTATAATAAAGTGCGTATTGAAGAGAGGCATAAAATAATGAATAATATTTAAGAAGATGAACCATGTGTGAAGGAAGAGCGATAGCTATGACTGGACCAGTATGTGCCATCGTGATATTTGTTCTTGTTGAAACTCTTTCATGTCCATCCAATGGGAAAGCTCCTCCGCGCCACTAGAATTTAAACCCAAACTAAACCAGCCCACCATTTCTTTTTTCTTCGTAACTCCTTTTCTATTGTAAACTGACACCATGAGAGTGACATCTGCTAATTGAAAAAGCGCCACCTGAAAAACAATTACGTCCGTTAATTTTCCATTATTTTTATTCAACTTAGCGAAAATTCTAGTATCAGTTTCGGTAATTTATAATCTGTACCTGGAAAATGAACGTCTCTTTGAATAAGGGATTGGGTTGTCCTCTTCGAACGGTTGTTTTGCTTTGGGCCAGTTCCTGCCCTGTGCTACTGACGAGGTGCAATTTCACGAACGTATCAGGAGGTCTGTTAATCGCCAAGTTTCTTAAAAGGTAACTGAAAATTTTAAAAACACCTAATTTATCCTCACCTTTAACGTAGCATATGTGACTCGTATTAAATTACTTCTCCACAGTATAATAATAACAACAGTTTTTTGTATTTTGTACTGTTATTTCTATAACATAGATATGATCGCATTAGTATTGATACATCAATCCTTGTTTAAAGTTGTAATAATGGAAATACAACTAAATGTAAGTAATTAGATTTTTTCCAATAAAATAATAATAAAACTGTATAATAATTTTTACCAAGATTCGAACATGGGTTAAAACGGTCACAACGTGGGGCCCTAACCACTAGCCAATCACGGCTACTTATATTTTGAAATACTTTATTACGAAATCTTCATTCAATTTATTAAAATTCACTCATTTTTAATTCTAACGAGTTCTCCTATTAGAAGGCAACCAACAAAACATCTCTATATTGTTGGTAGACTGTATTTAACTATTAACATGTCTCTCTGAATTTTCTGTTTGATTTTCAGTTATAAAGTTGCGCTAGAATTACGTATTCTTAGTTATTTGTACATAAATAATTGAGTATTAAAATTTTCTAAAGTAATGTTAAACAATAGGAATACAAGTCTAATTTAGAATTAGTAAATGAAGATAAAATGATACTAAAAGAAGGGTGTTTTTAATCTACTTCGAAATTGAAATTGGATTGTTTGTGTCATTACCTAAAATGTGAGCCTTTAATAACTTCAACGCTAAGCCTTCCAGTGGTGGCGTTGTAGGAGAGGCCGAGCAGCAGTTCCGGAACTCCGCCGTGTTGCATCGAATGCGCCGAACTCGTGCTGTCCGATCTCGCTAAACTAAGCAGGTCGCCCGCGCACCCGCCCAACTGAAACACACAATTGCACCGATAAAAGATAAGTAACCGACCATCTAATAAAAACAAATAAATAATTACCATTGCGGTGTTTGCCCTCGGCTCCAGGTTCAGCCAGAAGTTATTTTCCAATTCTAGATTGATATTGGCAAAACTCACCACCGATTCCCCTATCAACCTTTCGCGGCGCATTCGTTCGCAGCCGTAAAGTCGAAGCCGTACGCCCATGGAATTCACATCCTCTGAAAAATACCGAATTCCTGTGTTAACGAAACGACATCATCATATTACTAATGTTTTTTGTTTGTACAATTTTTTCGTTGTTTATTTGGAATTTTGAACCGAGTTCATAAATAAATGGTACTATTCTCACCTGGATTAACTCTGTGCAGAACAAAACTCTCCATGTACTGGGGATTTTCGCCTGATCGAATTTTGGTTTTATGTTTCTGTTTCTTGCTGGGAAGTAGTATCAATCTCACCTAAAAAATCTCCAATAATTCGTAAAAGTTCTTTATCTTTGTCCGTAGTTATTTCTTCGAAGAATAGAAGAAAGGGAATTTGATATATAAAAATAAAGCGAACCTGCGTGTGTGTGAGTTGACCACGATCCCTGCAGGGAAAGTCTCTGGCTTGCAGCACGTGCACGCTCATCTTCCGCATGGGGGCGTCGTACAAGAGGGCGATTTCCAAATGGCCGCATTTGCTAGAACTCGTTATATGAGACTCGGGCTCCGATGCGGAACCGCCGTCGCAGGATGCGATCTCTCCCCGGTCTTCTACTTCGGGGCCCATCACCACGATGCACTGAAATGTTCAACGTTGTTTATATTTGCCAACGAAAGGACGATCGGATAACTTACGTCTCTATTGTTGCTGTTATTGTCCATAATATCAATTTGGGCAGAGGTGTCGACCATTTGGATGTTTAAACCTTGATTGTCGATTCTCGTTTCTCTCAGACCGTTCGTGGTCGTTCTGAAATATTCCAAATAGTTCAATAATGGAGAATAGTTAATTGAATTGAGTACTTACTTGGTGAACGCGTCGTTAACTTCGGCGGTGATTTTGGTCGCCATCAGTAAATGTTTCTCTCCGAGAGAGCTCGTTCTCGAGCTGCAACAAGAACTGTTGCTACTTAAACCGACTCTACCTTTTTCGACCAACGAAATTAAGTCCTGATGATTCGTTCGAGGAGAATAATAGGGACCGGGACCGGGACCGGCAGGGCCGATCGGCACCGCCGTCGACCCTTCGCGGATCGTCTTCGATTGAACCGTTTCAGATTCCGAACTCGATCCACCATCGTCGAACGGATAAGATTTCCCTGAAAAAAACACATATTCATTTTTATTGGATTCGCAGTTCAAGTGGAAAATACTCTTAATGCTTTCATCGGCAACGGGCGATCAAAGTGAATGGAACTTTGCTTAAAACTGTTCGAAAATCTGAGCGGACAATTTTCAATAGCAAACTCTGTATAAACAAATCATTTCCAAATATTACGTGGTCGTTCGCATTTGCTTTATTGATCATACAACCGTAAATAGTATCTGTTATTGATTATTCGGAAAAATAAATTTTAACGGTTCAATACCAGTCCGGCTCTTCAAGGTCGATATGAAATAAAGATATTCTTTTAATAAATAAATCAACTCGGTCACGTCAAAGCTTTTACTTTCCTAAACTGATGAAACAAACATAGACGTTTCGGTGAGAGAGATAAATAAGTAAAATAAAAATATCGATATGGAAGAATTTGATAGAAGACGCATTAACAAAAATGATAATAATAAAATATTAGACAAGGTGTTGCAATAATTGCTCACGCTTGCGTTTGGGCTTACCTGCTTTGGTTTTAGGGGAAGCATGAGCGATTGCATTAGAGACTGAAGGTGTTGGTACAGATCTAGAAGAAATCGGCGGATAGGCCTCCTCGCAACACGCCATCCCCGCCCTTACGGGGCCCCATCGCATCAGCCCCTTGTTCTTTACGTACAAAAGAAATACGAGCAGAATGGCTCCGAGGCCGGCCATCGCTCCCAGCATCGTACCTCCATCTGAAATCATGATTCATTAAGCAATTTTCGAGGAGAGAAAGAAAATAGATTACAAGGTGAAAAAATTCATAGAAATGGGGACGTGGCACCGACGGCCCGTTATTAGACGTTTTCGTGACGAATGTACTTCTAAAAATTCATTATGCAATCGATTGTTATCATCTTACACAAGAGTATTCCATTTTCATTTTCCCAAAGGTATTACATACTAGATATAACGTTGGATGTGAGCTAATTAATTAAAAATAAGGTGAATTGTGAAAATTAGGTTAATAGTGCTTAACACTAATAATACTAGTAAGTTGATCTGCGTGTTGAATACTCGATAGCCGTACAATGATAAAATTATAATTTTTACATGATTTATAAATGGATGGGAATAATTATTAATTCAATAATCGAAGTAGGTATGCCATGAAAATGTCTCTTAAAACCATATTACTCGATATAAGTATATAATACTATTTTGGTTATATCCGATTTAGGTTCAAATGCCTTACAAGAGGAAAATATAAACTTACAGATTTTATTTTTTTCCTTTTTAAATTGCATTAATCTGGTATTTTCGCGTTCAAAAATTCAGAGCTTTATTATTGATCAGAAGTAATCAATAAAAATAGTATAGACAGTAAAGAAATAAAACTAATTTTTCCTAAAAATAAATAAAGGTATAAATATCAAATAATTTGTTTTTAACATTGCATATTACAAAATGAGAGAAAGAGATTGTAATAAAAACGCCAACATTTAATAATTTTAAGTAAATCGAAATAAGAAAAATCTTTGCTAAAAGGTTCAACATGGGATGTCTCTGATGCCGCCGTAATCCCATATCTTTAATATATTATACATTAAATCAATATAATTCACAAAATTTAATTTGGCATAAAGATCTAGTTCATAATAATTCTACAAACAAAGTGACATTATTTTACGGAGTATAATTTATATAATTAAATAATGACAAATTCGACATACTATTTTTCTAAAATTTCTTTGGTATTTTCAACTTTTCTAGAATGATAATTGCTGTTATCTACTTTACAGTTGATTCAATTGATCGAAATAATCAGCGTGCATGTTTTGGAACTTTGATTGAATTATTAATAAACCCTCTTAAAGGAAGCCACTAAAATTTCCAATATAAGCGATAATGAAAGATCGACTTTTCTCTTTGAGCTAAATAAATAATAATTTTTATTTAGCACTTGATGCCACATGACAAATGTTACCAAATGTAGCTATAACTCGTCGACCTATTCAAGTAATATTAAAATTTAAATAACAAAAAGGTAGAAGAAGAATGACATAGATAATTAAGCAGACATCCTACAACTTATGAATACACAAAAAAACCAATAGAAGTTATCGTACAAGAAATTTTAGGGTACTCGTAGTGTAGTAGTGAACGTCTAAGATTTAAGTCGATTTGCCTTGATCCAAATGATTTATTTAGTTACTCTTTCTCTCATTTAGAAATGTACTTTATATTGTAGTGAACTCACACACTGAATTGTAATGTGCCATTTTCACTATTTTGACAAAAATGAAAAAAATTCCAATTTAAAAAACTCTTATTAAAAACTAAACAAGTACATAATTTAAATTTTAAAATGTAATTTATTAAAAAGTATTAGGCCGAATTTTAAAATTTAAAGGATGTTGTAAAGAGAATTGAAAAGGCTTTAAAATGATGCCTTACTCGACCCCTAACGCCATTTAAGTATTTTGGGGTGATTGTTACCCTCGCTTGGAGGTGTAAGCAGCGAAGTCGAAAATACCGGAAAAAAGTGTCCCCCTTTGATCAAAAATCGACGGGTCTCTGCGTTTTTTTAAAACGTTGACGCAGTTCCTGATAATAATGGAACTGTTTCGTTTTCGTTTGGCCACCCTGTATATAGTATTACTAAATCATAATATTAGTGAACAAAATTATGATAATCAATAAGTAAAGAACTAAAATAGCTACAAGATTACAACAATATATAAAATATTTTCCTCGCGTGTATAGGGTTGGAATCAAAATTAAGTCTAGATAAAAATGATGATTTAGTTTATTATGTTAATAAGAAAATATCGTAGCAGTAATCAAATTATAATGAAAAAGATAATAAAAATAAAGTCGGCGTGTGTTACAAACAACAAGCAAGAAATACATAAAATTAATGTGTCTCTACCCGTTCCACATCGGATTTCAATATTTTATTGTTGACTTCCGATAGGATTGAACGCACTTTTGTCTCAATAATCGTGATTAGACGCGCCGTGTGAATAACTTTGAACGTGTCGTCGAGCAGTGAAAGGGGAAGAGCCATCGATCGGGAGAACGAGATGGTGGTGGAAGGAAGAACTCACTTTTGCGTGGGCGAATGTCTGGGGGGAGGATGGTGGCTCTGAACGTGCAGCAAGTGGTTGAGCTCACTCTTCACAACTTCCCATGGAAAATATAAAACACGTTTTCTTTTCTTTTTTTTTCTCTCTAACAATTTCGTTTGCGTTTGATTTGTTAAAAATTGTTTCTACTCTCTTCAAACAATTCAGGTGATTTCGCTTCTTTTTTGTATTAAAAAAATGGGAACAAGGAAGAGACGCACTTTAGTATTCCCCAAAGACGAACTGGAGCAATACGGTTAAATAATAGAATATATTGTGAGTATCGTGTCACCTAAATCAAATACGAGTACATATATGGGTACGGTGGCCGGTTACGATTATTTTCTATTAACTGGATAATTCTACGAAACTCTTCTTACTAATGATTAAAAAGGGTGAATTTGAAAGTTTTTATTCATTTAAATTTAATAAAAATAATTTGCTATGTGCGTAACATTGACGAATTTAAATGTAAATTACGTCGTAGGCCTTTAGTACTTAATAGAAAAACTTGAACTTTTGGCATGTATAGGAATTTTCGTTAATTTTTGTATTTTAGTATTTAATCATTCGGCAGGTAGTTAAACATGGATGTTTAAAAATCGGTAAATCTCTTTTATCAAAGTTAATTTGAATTTTGTAAGTAAACACCCACCTACGCAATACATTTCGATGATTCCTTACAAATGTAGGTCAGTATGAATGAAGTGAATTGTAGACGTTACACACCTTCCGATTCTAATACGGAGTGAAGAAAAGTTTCAGTTAACTGATTTGCAAAAAGCAGCCATTAAAATAATGTTTTTACTTTTTAAACGAATTATTAAAACTCACCTCCAATATAATTCTGTTCCGAAACGACAAGCATTTTTTCGTCGTCGTCGAAGGGACGATAACTTTTTTTTGTTAGTTCTATTTCACATCATGTAACAATTTCGTTTAACATATTGGCTAGTGTTTAATAAAAAAACGGAATAGAAACACTGCAGTTACGCACGTCGCGCGAATTGCCATCATCGTACTCAATTTCGGGTTGTACTGATAATGCGAAAAACAGTCTCGTCCTGATCCTGCGGCGCATGCATCATCCTGTTGCCCCCACGCAAGCGTAACGACATCAAAATCCTCATTCAGTTCCCTCTTTCACAACAAACACTCGTTCCGAAAAACACTGCCAATTCAATAAATTTTTCTACGTAGGTACTTGTATCGCTTATTTGCACTTTCTTTATAAAAAAACATTAAACTGACTTATTGGGACAGGTATTAATGAAGCCTTAAATTCTGTATTGAAACAATTATTCGAATGCTCTATTTGCCACTTTTCATGTTTTAATGTAAAAGGAGCATCACGTTCTCGACTAACTTGCCGAATGCTGTTGTGTAGATTTTCTTCTATAGCCAATAAAACGTTTAATATTAATTATTGAACACAAGTCTGGAAACGTCTTGATATTTGCAATCTAAAAAAAATAAAATATACAGGGTGTGCTATTTAAAAAAATTGTCGATGACATCGTTACTCACAAATGGTTTACTCTGTATATTTCATTGTTATGTAAAAATATATTAAATTAAAATCAAAAACCGACCTGTCGCAGAATTTTTCCTCAACATTGTTTGTTTAGCTTAAACTGGATTTATTCCATACTTTATATACACACTGTATATAATTTCCTTGGATAGAATCAGTGATAATTGAATATAATTAAAGTGAGGTATGTATTCATATTTTTATATGATAAAACATATTTTTTCTCGAGTAAAAAGTATCGATTTTATAATGTTTTAAAAAACGTACGTCTTTTCTACCGAACCGTGCATTTTACTTTAAGCACTTGGGCTTTCCAGTCAAACTTTACGAACTTTAAAAAGTTTGTAAAATTAGTACTTAATTAATAATTCTTAATTTAAACAATTACTTTTGGTTCTAGACTGAAACTCAAAATGTTGAACAAAGTCCGTACATAAACATTGTAAATTCTTGATAAAGACTTAAAAAAAGCAATAGGACCGAGTTGATTTTAGCGGGTGTACGACCGGCGCATCCGCCCCAGTATTAAAATTTACGATCCTGTTTTGTATCATTCGAATCATTTGGGAGGTGGAACGCTCTCCAAACGTTCATTAGTTAATTAAAGTATGAATTTATTATCAATAATTCACTTGAACGGACACTAAAATACGTTATTCGCCCTGGACAACCACGAAATAACGACGATACAAACAAATAACATTCGTTTCGTTTCACCATTTATTTGTTTCTCGCATGGAATTGGTTAGCTATAACCCACCTTTTATTTATCCGTTTAGAGGTGACGCAATTTGCCGCTGAAGGCTGATTTTACAATTCAAGTCAATGCCTGAAATGTTGTAATATTTATTTATATTTGTGCGTACCAACAATTATTTCAGTGGCCGACCGCAACTCGCGTCCGCTATTCAATTTCGATTTCGATTTCGATTCATGTTGCTCCTGCAATTTGTAGATGCTCGCTGGATAAATGGTCCCGTCCGGAAATAACATGGGCCCGCCAAAATATTATCATCAAGTCGAAAGAGACCCTGAAAATATCAAGTCGATTTGGAAAGGTAATCTTTTCATTTATCAAAATAACAACCATATATAAATCTAATCAATAAAACTTATTTTGTCGACGTCTCTTTTATATGTACTTTCTCTACTAAATATTACATTATTTTTTTTCTAAATCTAGATTTGTCGAATTTATTTTTTTAAAAGTGAATGTGAATTTGTCGCTACGGTAAATTTGCATTTTGATTCACATTTTATTAACACAATATAATTGATATGTGTTACATTCTACTAAAAACTTTACAAACAAATATTCGAGTGAATCCACAATTTTTATTTGTGATGAAAAATTATTTTATTAATAAAAAGTCATCAGAGATTCCGCACTAACTAGTTTCCCCCCTTTAATAATTTAGATAGCAAAGTGATACATCATTTGAAAGTTTTTATTTGAGCTTAAATAAATTTAAATTTGTTTATTAGTTTATAAGTTATTTACATTTAAGATAAATAATCTAAACTCTTAAAAAACACGGAAAAAAAAGAAAAAGTAATAATTCCAAAAATCCTTAATGGATGACCATATAGGCCCGCTATTTATTTATCGACATTTTAACGGTTCACACCGTGTTCGTAATTATTGGGGACACTAAGAAATTTTCTAATAACTTACTAACTCGCATGGCAAAACACAATCCAGAATAATTTTAAATGGATATTAATTCCCAACAAGACGGTACTTTTTACAAGACAAAAGTTCGAAAATATTTAAACGTTGTTTATGATGGAAATAGACAGGTCGCTGTGAAAAATATCATGCGACCCTTTTTCAGATGTAGAAAATTCAAAGAAGTAGTTATTCCGCTCAAGGGTTACATTTTGGGGTTGTTTTTACTGATAAAATCGTGACTCATGAGAAATATCTGAAGATGGTTTCGAATATTTATTCGTAAATAAACTAAACACTGCTAAATCGCAAAGTATTAGTTTACAATAACCATTTCTTTTTTTTTTTATTTCAGTATTACATGGCGTAACTTTTCTATTAATAATCTTCAATTCCTTAATCTCGGCATACATGTTCGGGGATATTTTGAAAATGTTCAATTATCGATGCATTCTTCATGTAAAACCGACTTTCACACTTGCAGAAGTCATATACAATACCAATGATAGCCGCACCGATGACGAACTAACATACATAAAAGAAGACAATACGAAAATAATAATGGATGTTGCCCCAACAACAAATACATCCGAGACAAATGTAGACTGGGCGAATGCAATCAACATTTCACAACACGTTTATATAATTGACGAAAAATTTTGGTATAAAAACGATTCTGAATACGGAAAAGTCGACGTACACATTAGAGGAAGTGACTACGGTACGACGACGTCTTGTGATTTAGTATTATTTTCTCCTTTGTTATCGTTAATCGCTGCTGCTGCCTTTGGGGCCCTCATCCTTCTCTTCGGCAGAGGCCAAGAATCTCAAAAGTACGTTATTTTTTCTTTATACCATCACAGATTATAATATTTTATTATTTAAGATTCAATTATATGTTTCGAACTTTCTAGTCCTTGTATATACAGAATGGACCAAAAGTTTGGAAACGGTCGATTATCTCGGAAATCGCTAGTCCGAATTCTATAAAATTTGGGATATGTATATATATATATATATATATATATATATATATATATATATATAAACATTTTGTTTCATTTAACCCATTTGATGTATCTTACAAAACTTCGAGACCTCGATACATTGCAATTAAATTGTTCTCACCCTGCATTATGAAGTACCTGTAACATATGTTGGTACAAACTTAGTCAATGGATTATTCATTATAAATGAGAACCTATCATTTTATTCTACAAAAATATATTTATAATTATATAAGAAAAGCTATAGTAACTACTTATTTTTAGATCTTGGATAATAGTTTACCCAATACTAATAGCATCCGCTATAATGACAATTTTAAGTATAATTTCAATGGTATCAATAAAAAATGGCATCGAGGATTTTTGTTCACATTTTCAAGATTATACAGGACAAGTGCAGTAAGTTACATTTAATCAAAAATGTTTGTTTGCCACAAACTTATCATTTTCTAATATATACTTTTATTTATAATTGATAAATTTAAGTGCCATATATTGTGACGCACATGAAAGCATTAAATCAATTTTTTCATAAAACGGTCACTTTCAGGAACGTCCTGAAACACCCTAATTTTTTCTCAATATCGTGAGCATCTCTTAATGTTTTAATGGCCACTATATTTTTTAGATGTTCGCACTTAATGTCTCATTTTACATTCCAAGGAAAATGGACTATCAGAGACTTTTGGGGAGATTATATGATCTGTTTCTATTCATACGTTGCAGCACTTTTGCTTTGGATCATTGAATTGGTTGTGACAATTTTGAGACTGGCTAGTTTAGCGGATTTCTATTTCATCACATTATCCGTAGAAAGAACACAACCAAACGATAACGAAGAAGTGGACGAGGTAAAATTAATTAACGCATACAAGCAAATTCTCGATTTTCGTATTTGTTTCAGAAAATTCATAATGCACTTATAAAGAGAGGGTTGAAGCCAATTATTAATAAATTTTCGAGTGATGACGATAGGAACAACTCAACAATTGAGAAAGATGAATACACAACAGTCGTTTGAAACGGGGGCCATAGGAAAAGCTAAAAGCGCTTAAATTATGTTTTAAATAAAGAATAAATTTAATACTAAGTCAATTGCCTCACTTGTTATAAATGTAGATTTACTTATTGGTCTTATTACCACATGGAAAATTTACAATAATCAACAATTCTGAAAAACTCTTATTTATATTTTGACACCAGTATTTTCGCAGCGGGACATATTCAGCCGTCAACTTTCATACAAGTTTCCGATTTCGAGACATATAATTTTTAAAAAAAAGCGTTTTTTCGTTATAAGACTAAAATTAGAAACTTTGTACCTGTTTCTGGATTAAATAAAGTGTAGCCAAAATATTTAAAAATAACTGCAGAAGGCTCCTCACATCATTTGATAACATTTTATATAATTCTAATCAGAAAAATTATACATTACACACTTATTATCATATTGGAGTATTAGGATAGAAAACAGGAGTGTTTATTTAATTTTTATTAAAAAAAAAAATGTTTTTGAAATATCTAACATTTGTTTACGATTATTAATAAATATTTATCAGTCTATAAATTTAATTAACGAAAAATATCTAAGTAATCTTAATACCCTATGTATATATCTAGTTACATCTTTAAGACAATAATATAAAAAAAGGAATACCTAATTCAATGGATTCTGGGTTTTTTCTCAGGAGGAGGTTTAATTTTTTCTAGTTTAATCTCTGTTTTAATATCCTTAATTTCATTTGGTCCATTTTCTGGCTCCGCTTTGATAGGAACTGGAGGCGCTGCTTTGGGTTGAGGTGGACTGGGCAGAGGGAATTTCCTTATCAATTCTCCCAACAACATGTCGACCCTTTGCCTTTGAAATAAAGAGCTGGGCTCTTCCCTGGGCTTCTCTTCTTTCTTTGTTTTTTCTATATTCACTCGTTGGGATTTGAAATCCCAAGAGTAGCCTTTGGTTGCGTGGTATTTGGCAAAACTAGACGATTCTTCAAATGAGGACTGAAGATAGTGAACTGCGGAAAGCTTAAAGAAATGACCATATTAGATATTAGAATACCTTACGTCATATTATAAATATAGTTCGAGTGTAAAGACTTACCAATCTGGAATTTAAAATGCTGGCCAAATCTGGCGCTTGATGTACCACCCCGGCAATGATATAATAATCAGCCAACGGTGTCAGCTGTTGCGGACTGTGTCTGTGTTGTTTACGAATAACATATAAAATGGGTTCTTGTACATGTAAGAGGACATACTCCAAACCAGTCATATTTCTAAAAAAACAACGATTTGGTAAGCAAAGCGTATCGCTTTGATTTTTTTTATTTTCCATTTATACTCACTGCAGCTGTTCCGCATTAAGCCGTTGCATTTTAACGATTTCATTATTGCAAGTGCGATCATAAAATGGATTAGATGCTTGGGAAAAATATTCCATAACATTCGTTGTGTTTAAAATTGGAATCCAGACGGAATCTTGCCAAGAGAGACTTAAGGGGTTCTCGGGAATTACTCTGCTCGACATCATTTTTGTAATACGCGAACGTAGTAGCTCTTAGAAACTATTTAGATTCTGCAAACTTCTAGGTTAGGTCCTGGCACATTCGCACAAGTCAAAAACTGGAAGTCAGTGAAAGTGACTAAAATTAAATCAAATATGAGATGACAAAATCTTTCAAAGTAAGTCACTTGTGTATATTATTTTTTAATTAATTACATCCAGAACTTAGTATCAACATTGGTTTTATAATACCTCATAAATAGAGCCATTTTGTTTCAACATTAATGTTCATTCATTCATTATGTTCATTTCTTTAAAATATCTTATTGCTAGTTGTTCTTCGTATACATTTACTAGCAATTATCAATACCAGTATTCGATTGTGTATTTAATTACCCGTAAAGTAGCTTTTCTGTAACATTTTCATTTTTAATGTAATATGGGTTGCATATCTACTAGTGTGATTTCAATAACTAAATCTCGTGTCCTTAATAGACATGGCAACGCTGCGTATTGTCATAAATACGAGCGTGCGAATAATAATTCCATTATTTTTTTCCTTATCCGAGATCTGACTAATCCATATAAGATTCCTTATATATTTAATACATTTAAAACAAGTATGTATGCTGTCTGGGATTATATTTTTTAAGTAAAACCATTTTACCTCAAATATCATAAGAGAAACATAATTTATAGGTGTAATGTCTTTGAAATGTTAATAATAATACAGCTGTGCTATTTATTTATTAAACTAAACTTTTAGTAAAAAAAATAAGATTAACGAATTCTATTTATTATACTGGTATACAACCCAAGACACACGTAAGTGTTAAGTTGGTTGTTTACCTAATAGGGTATAATGAGTAATAAACAGACATCACAATAGGTAAACATAATTTTTACTGGAAATGAAAATATTGTCATTTTTATACTTTTTAAAGTATTCTCGATTAATGTCATAACACTTGTTAAGTTGTGGTCCCAATGTTTTGAATCCCATCTTCAAAATACTCTGCTGCCTGTCTATTTAACCACTCATTAACGGTTTCTTTTAAAAATTTTATCAGTTACTTAAAAATCTGCACCACTTACATTCTCCATTAACATGACGAACCTGGTACAAGGGAACTGGTAATAAAAATTTAGCTTGGCTAATTTAAAAAACGTTTAATTGGACATTAATAAGAACAATAAACGAGTAAAACATGAAATGTTCATTTTTCAATTTTCAATTCGTACCTTATGATTTTTCATTTTAGATGTCATCCTTGAAAGTAGTTCCTATTCACCAACATACAGAATATTTTCAGGATTGTTGCAAAATTATAAATCAAGAATGGAAAAGGTCCGAATTGACACGTTTACACAGTTTAAAACAATCCAATGATAAACTGCCGACTTCACTTATTTTGCTTAAGGATAAAATTGTTATCGGACACATTAAATTATCGGTGATTCCCAGTATCCGAAGCGCTTGCTTTGCAGAGTCTGTAGTTATTGATAAGAATCTTAGAGGGAATGGATACGGAACGCTCCTCATGCAGGAAACGGAAAAATACTGCAAAAGTATAGGATTGAAAACTGTTTATTTATCGACGAAAGGACAACAACATTTTTATACTAAACTGGGTTATGAAAAATGTGCGCCAATCTCGTTATACGGCGATTTCGTCAATAAAATTACTTACTATATTTCTAATAATAAAGGAAAGGAAGATAAGCAAAAAGAAGAAATAAAAAATGTTATTAAAAGAGTTGACGACGCAACGCTTCCGCCCCCACCGCCACCTCCTCCCATGCCACAAGACGCTCAACCAAAGCAAATTGAAAAAGTTTACATGAAAAAAGAATTATTGATGTAATAATGTCTTTTTTTGTTACTGCAAATATATTTTTGATATAGAAATTGCGAAAAGTATTTATATAAATACATGTACAAAATTGTAAATGTTTATTTAAATTAAATTATTGTAACAATACAAATGTACTTTTATTTTATTGTTTTGTGTTGTTACATATTTTAGAAGATATACTTATTTAATAGTCGTGATTATACGTAGTGCAGAGAAAAAGCCACTTTTACCCTATTCTCTCTTTCAAGTTAATTTTTGCAAAAGGTAACTAAAAAAAAATAGTTGTTAACATTAATCTAGTGTTATTAAATAAAGTCTTTAATTTTTACTACGTTTTCTAGAAGAAGGGCCGTGTTATTTTTTAGTATTTTTAAAAACTAAATTACGAATAGTTGAAAATAATTTTCTCCAAAATATTTTGTTTTATAATGTATTCTCCTAGGGCTACCTAGTACGATAAATTAAATTCACAGTAAATATTGTACGTACCATGAAAACATATTTCACTCCCACTCTTATCATGCAGAACTTTCAGGCTCTGATAGTTGTCTACCTAATGCACACCGATGCTTTCTGCATGTCAAAAGAACACATTATATACAATAACATTTTATTTGTAATCTATACTTATTAAAAACTTGGTCAAATCAAGAACATCATTGATATATATTGAAATTTAAGTGCATAAGTATGAAAATTTCGCTTATTTTCTAGCCAAACAAAGAAAATGTAATACATGAAAATTAATTAAATGAACATAATGATCAGAAAATGGTAACTAAATTCAAATGATAGACATCGTGTCCGGATGTTGTGTGCGAAGGTGCTTGTTGCGATCGCCTTTCTGCCTAAACTCTCTGCCACAAACATGACAAGGATATGGCCTCTCGTCTGTATGGATCCGGCGGTGGTTGTTCAGAGCGTCTGCCCGGAAAAATCGCTTCGGACACAACTACAAAATTATTAGATTAATAAATGTTAGGAAAAAAAAAAAATCAAACGTCGAGATAAATACTTACATCGCAGGCGTATCTCCTGTCGTTGGTGTGTATCAATCGGTGCTGATAGTAAACGGATCCGGTCAAGAAGCATTTGTCGCATACGTTGCATCTGAACGGTCTTTCTCGGGTGTGCGCCTTCCTTATGTGATCCTTCAAGTCCGGTCTGATCGTGTATCTGGCTTCGCACCCTTCGTGCGGGCACGCGAACGGTTTTATACCTACAATTCAATCAATTATCAACTAAAAATCACGAAGGGTTTCCTAAACGATACGGTTCCTTCGTCGCGATGCATCTTTTTTTTATTGAAGATCCGACGACTCTCATTACATGTTGTGTGTCTAATTCGGATTAGGACGATAAATACCTTGATGGAAACGCATGTGCTGCCAAAGGTGAGACGTTTGTGAATAACTCCGTCCGCAAGTCTCGCAAACGTACGGTTTCAAACTTTTGTGGGCTCTACTGTGAATCATCAAAGCCTTGGCGCTATGTAGTACCTAAAAATTCATTCCATAATGTAACAGGCCACAAAACAATCAGTCTCAACAAACATATTGCAATATTTTTTCTTATGTTCGCACTATTTATTTATTAATGATTTTGGCTATGTTTTGCGTAAAATTATAACAATCAAGCCAGTTCAGATTCATTTAAAATATTTCCTAATTATCAGCATTAATTATTTTCCGACCCTCGTATCATTCGAGTGTCGAATTATTTTCACGCTATGTTGCCGCAACATTTCTTTCCTCTTTCCAGATAGTTGGTTACTTATTGAATGTAACCTTATAACTTTACAATTAAAAGTTAGAAGAGAGAAAAGTGAATGAAATAAACACCTTAAATTAATACTGAACTTGAATGTAACCAAATGTAATTACGTACCTGGCCACAGTCATCGCAATTAAAATTCGAAGCGTGTTCCTTTTCCCGGTGCGTTTCTAATTCCACCACATTACCGAAAACTTTAATACAACGTTCGCATTGATACTTAAAACCTTCGTCCACTTCTGAACTTGTTCTTTTTGTTTTGGGACTTTGATTCTTTGACCATTTTCGTTTCCTGCCTCTTTTCTTTTTTTCGGTCGTCACCTCTAAAATTAGAAGAAAAAAATTCAAGAAAATGCATCACAAAACTAACAAATTTTATTCTACTTTAAGATTGTTAAATGGAAATGAGAAATTTGTAGTGAAAATACAACATCTATTTGATAAAGAAATATTCAAGGCGAAAAATATGACGGTGGCTTTTCAATCTAATGACGATAATAATAAATTCTGAGATTGAAGAATGGAAGAGAAGATAAAGTGTTAAAAAGACAAACACAAAATAAAAAAAAATGGAAATATCAAAGCGAAATAAGAAACTACCGAAACATAAAAATAATTTATAGAAGAAAAGCGACCCAAAGTCTTTATTTATTAGCCACGGAATCCCTCTGTTGCTCATAAAAATAATTGTAAAACGAAGTAAATAAAAAAATTAAAGGAAAACCTATATTATACATTTTAAAATGGCAGTAAAATATAATAACACTTTAAAAAGCAGCAAACATCCAACGAAAACCGGATTCATAATACCAATAATACCAACTCCAAAAAATGTAAAATTCATTATTTTTCTATTGAGACATTGTAAAAACCATTTTGTATTAGGAGGTAGACCAAGAAATCAAGAATTAATAATAAAGGAGAGGACGAAACTAAATATAAATGTATTGCTATATAAAAATTACCAAAATATAAAGTTTCCAAGTGAAAATTATATCGTTAACCAAGTAGAAAGTAGAAATTAAAAAAAAAAAAGAAAACAATTAAGAAATGCTGCACTAATTAGTTTTGCAGTTGTTTACCTGGTTGAGGATCTTTATTTTCTTTATTCTCGGCCGCCGCGTGCGGATTAATTTTATTAACGGGAACATCTAATGTTTTCAGTACGTCTTCGATGAGCTTATTTAAAATATCCTTGTTGTTGACGAATTTGTCGGAATTGCACATTTCGGCGGCGGCGGCGGCGCCCCCCGTCGCCGAAGCGCAACTCGGCAAGTGCAGTTTCGAAGTGTAGTGTTTCTTTTTGATTTTGTGAGTGTAGAGCAATTCGTGCGATTTGAACGTTCTGTCGCAGTATTCGCAATACGTGAGTTTCGGCAAATAGAAGAGGCTCACATATTCCGAGCACTTTTTTATCCAGTGTTGACTGGCCGGCACGTACGACTCGAACACCTGGTTGCAGTTGACGCACTCGTAATTCCTCGCCGTCGTGTGCTTCCTTTGGTGCATCAACAGCAAGTTTTTCTCCGCGTACGTTCGGTTACAGAATTCACACTGTAACAATAGTTCCGTCAACATTTTCTCCGTGTGCCGGTTCTCCTCCTTTTCCTCCTCCTCTTCTTCCGGTTCTTCTTCTGGTTCTTCCTTAGGCTGGTACGGTGCATTCGTGGGAAGAGAATTGATCACTTCTCTGCAAATAGATACGTGATAGTTGGCAGAAAGGGGCGAAGAAAAGACTTCGTGGCACTTTTTGCA
This sequence comes from Hermaeophaga mercurialis, assembly GCA_951812935.1. Taxonomy (NCBI): domain Eukaryota; kingdom Metazoa; phylum Arthropoda; class Insecta; order Coleoptera; family Chrysomelidae; genus Hermaeophaga; species Hermaeophaga mercurialis. Next base: position 50,827,233 of record OX638360.1, on the reverse strand, counting down.
CTTCCACACCGTAACGTCGCTCCTGTAAAATTTGGAAATGTCGCCGGCTTTCTTGCAGTGATTTTCCTTGTGGATCCTCAACCGATTCTCGCTTATGAACTGTTTGTTGCAATGTTCGCAAATGTTCTCGTGGGTGTTCTCGTGGCTGGACTGGTGCCGTGACAAGTTGCTCCTATTTACAAATTGCTTATTACAAATTTGGCAAACGTATTTTATTCGAATCCCTTCTGGTTCTTTGTTATTCACCTCCGATTTCAAGACGACTTTGTCCGCGTTGAATTCGCACTGGTGCCTTTGGTACTGGTACTTCGTCGGGAAATTCGTCTCGCAATTTTGGCATCTTATCATCGTAGGAATGTTCAAAACTTGTTTGGCGCTTGGTACCTCATCTCCCTCCTCGAATTTAACGCACCTTACGCTTCCCGCCGCGTTATCTTTAAAATGTTGATAATTTAGACTCACCTTATTTTCGTGGAACGCACTGTATATGATTTTCGAATCGAACGTTACGTTTTTAGGGCAAAAATAGGTTCTCGTAATGGGCTCTTTCGTATTTAAATTTATGTCGTACCTGACGGCCGAATTCGCCATTAGTCCATTCTTTTCGTCGATCCTATAAATATTCATAACGAAATTATCAAGGCAGTGCATTTTTAAAAACTACTTTGATTAAATTCTTCAAATTATTCTATCAAAATAGCTTTGCTTTCAAAAGCATCACTGATTCAAGTCAAATTTATTTCTTATTTAAAAAACAAATGAGCGCGTTGCTGCAGTTATCGTTCTTTTCATTTGTTTATGTCTATTTAAAACCAATGGCACTTTAAACAATTTCAATTTAAATATCGACAAACATCGAAGAGAAATAATTTTAAATTCTTTTTCGTTTTCAAAAAATAATACTTGTACATGTCAGAGACATCTTTTATTGGATGTCTAAATATAGTGACGGAGCTGCGTTCCGCTAAATTTAAATCGAGTGCGTTCGAAATCGCCTTCTCTTTTATATATTTTTTTTATTATTAATATTATTACCTGAGTATAATTTGTCTATTAATTATATAAATCTTCAACGATAAACGAAGAAAGAGGTCAATTGGGTAACAACATAGTAGGATCTCTATCGGGCCGGTGACCGACCTTAAATCCTAACGTAGGCAACACGTATTACATCAACTACATTTTTTTTTTTCAGAAAAGTTGAGCTTATCTTTAGATGTTTTAAAAATATAAATTTTTAATTTTCATGTTCTACAGTATTATACAATTTAAGCAAATAGTATTAAGTAGGTTTACTTTTTTTTAAACAATAAAAATTGATTTAAATTATTTACATGTGAATTAGTGATCTAACAAAGCGCGAATAGATTAAAGAAGTTAGTGTAATGTATGTTGCCTATGCTTATGTAGATTTAAGGGTCACTTTCCGGCTCTTTCCTGACACTTTTACCCGGTTGTTCATTTTTGACGTCTATCTAACCACATTTCCGGAGAAAATAAACATTTTGTAAGTATTTATATGAACCATTAACTTGCTAACCCATGTAACCGACGTCAAAATAAACAGCAGCCGAATTAATTATAATTTTGCGTTTAACAGCGTCATCATGATAATCTGAATTGTACAGAGACAGCGGGATTTGTGAAATAGTCTGTATTTGATTGCATCTAAAAGAGGAAACAAAACATGGAAAAAATTGTTATATTCGGATCAACTGGAATGACGGGCTTGTGCGCTGTAGAAGCTGCAGTCAACAAAGGTATTACTTACAAAGATAATTTGTATTTTTTTTTATATTTTTATTTTTAGGACTGAATGTAAGGGCCTTTGTTAGAGACCCCTCTAAACTACCCGATCATTTAAGAGACAGCGTTGAAGTTGTAAAAGGTGACATTCTCGATTACAAGAGTGTCTTGAATGCTATAAAAAATGTTAAAGGTGTTGTCGTCGCTGTTGGTACACGAAACGATCTCAGCCCAACAACAGATCTCAGCGAGGGCTTGAAAAATATCGTTAATGCTATGAGAGAGCTTAACGTAGAAATCCTTTCGGTTTGTTTATCCGCATTTCTATTTTATGAAGTTGATAAAGTGCCGCCAAGATTTCATGATCTTAATGCGGACCATCAAAGAATGTTAGATGTGCTTAAAGGCACAGACCTCAAGTATATTGCTGTTTTCCCACCACATATTGCAGGTAAATATCTACCTACATAAATAAATATTTATCAATCACCTTTGGAATTTCAATGGCCATTAACATTGATAGTGGTTATCTCATTCATGTATGTGCAAAGTCTATCATTATTACAAAAATGTTTTTAAGATATTCCTAATCTTATATTTTCACTTCCAATTCACATATTTTTTATCAAAAAATTATATAAATATCAAAAATAAGTTTTGACTCTCTTTTGATACATCTTTAATATCATTGTACTTTGTGTGCCTATAAGAATATGTACTTTTTCAGATCAACCACCTGTAGATTATGAAGTGAAAAATGGTGCATCTCCAGGAGGTCGCGTCATATCTAAACACGACTTGGGTCGATTTTTAATTGATTCATTAACCAAACCAGAGCATTATGGACAAATAGTAGGAATTTGTAACAAACACCCCAAATAGATATGGGTATATTTTTCAACTCTTATTTGTTGATCTATTTGAAGAAAATACTTCCTTATCTAAAAAAATAAAATACTTTTTTTCTATGTCAAAAAAAGGTAATTTCCATTATCAGTTGAAAACATCTATTCTTTCCAATTACTTTATAAGGATAATATTGTTATTGTTAGGTTGTAGTAAATGTTTAACATATGCATGTATGTCTACCTGATGAAATTTCGCCTCTTTCTGTTTGAAGTAAATTACAGAAATTGAATGGATCACTAAAATTGTTAAAACAAAAAAACTTGATTTTTTATGTATATATATATCAAATTTTTTATTTATAACTTCCAATATTATTAAATAGAAACCTATAATCAATCTCGTTTCGGCTGCTTCTTTAGTTTTTTCATAATGTCAACTAATTGTGGTTGTGAACTAATCTAAAAAAGATGGATTTCACATACTCATTTACATCAAATAAATGTTGATTATTCTTTTAAACGGATTTTTACCTCCTCCAAATCGATAAATTCATCTTCACTAGAATCATTATCATCATAATGGGCCTTTTTCATTATCAGGACACTCGTCATTTGAAAATCTGCAGAGCAAATAACCCTTAATAAAGTAACGAGTAATTGAGCAATCCAGAATATTGTAACGATGAAATAATTAATTTGGCTCAGTTTTATGTTCATGTAAAGATCGCGCCGGCCCAGTTTTTGCTCTTTCGTGAAATAATCCATTAACGGAGAACAACTAAAGAATAGTTTCATTATAAAATACTTTGTCCTGAAAATATAATTGTTTGAGATGGTATACTTACAATTGCTGTCCAGTTAAATGAACAAAACGAGCACAGAAAGCATTGAGACCCTTGTATACTAAATTAAAAGAAACTATTGCTAGAATAGTCATTGTACTAGCGGTAATTATTAAAGGATAAATGTAGGTCCATGCGGCAGGAACTCTAAAAATAATTATTATATTGGCCTGTTAAACTAAACAATATGTAAATATATCTTACAAGTCTATTAGTTTTCTGCCTGTTCTTGAAAAGAGAAGCACAATGAAGGTAAATACCGCAGACACAATCAGCGACAAAAACGGCGTGAAAATAACGAAATCGCACATTATAAGAGTAGCAAAGACGGTCGTCGTCATAACCACATGAGCCCTAGCGACCATCGTGTCGTTATTCAACCAGAGTTCGTCGTTAAAAATAAACATGTCGGGTACCTAAACGCAGCAAATTTTAAAATTGTTACTTATTTTGAAAAGAAATTGGGAAATAATTTTTAAATGCGATAGTTTTCCCACAAAAGCACTTTTTAATAGATACTCCATGTCGCAGTAAGGAATGTTTCATTAATATAATATAATATTTTAATTGTTAGTTGGTATTGCGTAGTCCTTAATATTTAAGCAATAATATGCCAATAAACAATCAGTTAGTTCATAGAGGTTTTAAATATATACGTGTATAAAATTCTATTTGATTTTCCATAAAAGAAATTATAGTATTTTGACTTACACCTTCAACGGGTATGGCATTTGAAAAATTCAGTTTCCGATGTTTAACATGTTTAACGCCAATTTCTATATTGTAATCGTCTTCAAATATTCCCAAATTTAATTTAACGCCTCGCATTTCCTGCAATTTTGGTTTATTCTCCGACTCATTTTTATCGAAGAAATAATCCGATAGTGTCTTATTTGGATCAGTGGCAGGGATTTCATTATCAGATTGATTTTTGTATTCGATATCTGTTAATTTCGTTGAAACTTTAGCATATAAGACGCAACGGTAATTGAAAATATCAAAAATCTCGCAAAACGCTCTCGCTCCAGCCAACGAACTAATCACAATTCCAACAAAACAGAACACGTGCAAAACTGAAAAAATACAAATATAAAGATATGTAAACATATTTTTAAAATGAACGTGTTTTATGTTAAAAAAATTGAACTTATTTCTTGTATTTTATTCCATACTTTTCCACACGCCACTTATAAGGGTATCTCCTTTTTCTATATACTGATAATATCGTCTAGGTCTCATTTATTAAATAAATTGTATGTATGGGAGATATAATAATGTTATTAAAAAATTGTAGTAAAATAATTATGACATTTTGATCAAATAATAATGTAATAATAATTTGAGATGTCACGAATAACATTTAACAACAAAAAAATTGCCTATTCTAATGCCAAAATTTAAAGTTTAATCGCAATGCTGGAGAGGATACATCTAAGGGCTGGCCGCGAAACAAAAAATGATAAGAAACAAGTAAATGTAATAAAAAGGTAACATTTTTTTATTATTCAAGCTAATCAAAACTGCTAATAATTATTTTTGTTAACTGGATGAATTTTAAGAAATGTAATATGTTTCTTTCTCCGCACGCACAATAAAATCTAATGTAATAAAAAATCATGGGGGAAAGCAGGAAGTTCGATCGTAATTATAAGAAGCGCTTTGTCTGAGGTGTAATACCCACCCAAAATTATGAAAATGATTAATAGGGGGAGGTCCCGACTTTCGAATCTTCTTTTTATTTGATTAGATATGGCAACAAGCGTGGTAAGGTGTATGGTTATTGATCGTTTCGAAAGAAAATCTTTATCAAATATCGATCAAACGCCACTAAAGTTTGTTTGATCGTTTAATCAAGCCGCTCTTAACGGAACACTCAAAAATTACAATATCATTGATGGCCTAATAGTCAGACTGGTGGAGGCCACATTAATAAAGAGAAAAATCTAATGAACTAGATTATATCACGAAGCGGTCAATCCAGGACGGCACGCGACTACCAGCGCTCCTTGTGGTCAAATATACAAGATTATATATAACAAGATTAAACAGAAAATTGGTCATCATTTAGAAGCTGATGTGTTTATGTCAGATGATGCGCCAGAATTTTACAATGCTTGGTCACAAGTTATGCATCCGCCAAAACATCACTTGTTATGCATATGGCATGTTGATCGTAACTGGAGAACAAACATTTCCCAAAAAATTCAGGGAGATCAAGAAATAAAAGTTTCTGTTTATAAACAATTACGGTGTTTAATGGAAGCTAAAGATATAAGTGAATTTAATGAATTACTACTGCAAGTTGTAAACAATTTTAATTCACATGAGTCAACTAAGGCAGTCGGTAGTTATTTTACAGATTATTATTCGAAGAGACCCCACCAATGGGCTTATTGTTACCGTAAAGGACTTGGTATAAATACTAATATGTATTTAGAATCTATGCATAAAATATTAAAACATATATATCTTGAAGGGAAGAAATCTAAAAGAGTTGACAAATGTATACAGGCCTTAATGTGTATGGTGCGTGACCAAATGTTTAAAAGATTAAAAAAGACAATTAAAGGAAAATCTACACACAAAATTAATTTAATCCACATCAGCCATAAAAAAAGTACCACTATCGAAATTAATGACATTTCTGAGATTTCCTCATTAAGTTGGAAAATTAAATCTTCCCATAATGAGCATGAATATTTAGTGGAGAAACAGAATACTATTTGCCCAGAAGATTACTGTCAATTAGTTTGTAGATATTGTCATATATGTATTCATATATATACATGTACATGTCTTGACAATTTTATAAAGGGCAACATATGTAAGCATATTCATGCAATATGTTCCAAAAACGGGCGAGATTTGCCAGGTCCATCTAAAAAGCAACTAAATAGTAATAATGAAGACATGGAATTGCAAACATTTGCATCTCAGCATGGTCAACTGCAAGATATTGATCGCAATCTAAAACTAAAAATGAAATTAGACCTAATATACAAATGCATTTCTGAAAATAGTTACGATGAAAGTTCTTCCCTAAAACTTGAAAAAGCTTTAGATAATGTATTAAACATTGCAAATATAAATAATGAAAATAAATTGTCAGAAAATGCATCCAAAGAGCCCTCAAACAAAAATGCCGTAAAACAATTACGTTTTCATAGTACCAAGAAGAAAAGAGCAATAATTAAAAATTCATTAAAAAAGCCAACAAGTGCGGAAAAAACTATCATTAAAAATGATATGAAACATCAACGAAAGGTTGTCGATTCTTTAAGGAGTGACCACTGCTATTTATAGTACATAAATATATATTGTAAGGTTTATCCAAGTATTTATAATAAAAATGTTTTTTTTTAATTTTGTTGTTTTTATAAGTTTATAAAATGTTTTTTCTTGTGGTATAGGTAGTACGATTGTAAATATTTTAACGATAGTTAAGAGAAAACTCAACAAGCAAACTCTAAATTTAATATAGTTCATCACTAATTTAAAAACATTTTCAAAAATCTATAAATAAGACATTATTGAGTTTAAATTTTCGAAAGTTGTATAAGACTGTGCGGTAAATAGATTTGTTAGTCTGGTGTTATCCATTCTTAAAAAAGCATTTTCTTGTTTCAAAGTTCTTATTTTTATTTTTAAAAAACTATGTACTCTTAAGAACATAATTTTTTAACAATGTCAATTTTTTATTATGGAATGTTAATAATGTATGGGAAAGTTAAATATGTAATTCGAACAGTTTTCCAAACTTAATATTAAATTTAATCGATTTTTGCATAAAAACTATTTTACGATTATCTACTAATAATACATTTATCACGCCAAAAAATAATAAGTTTTACAAAAAAAATGTCCATTTTCGTGATTGAACGAGTACAATTCAAATTTGCCGCTAAATACAAATTGTCCACCAGGAGCGCTGGTAGTCGCGTGCCGTCCTGGATTGACCGCTTCGTGATTATATCATGACTCGACAATACTATATTGCTAACTTCGCGGCTTAGTCGAGTTTTGCTTTTTTTAATATTTTTCTTTAGTTATTTTTACATATTGGTAATAATATTTGTAATTAAATTCTTGTTTCATTTAGAATAAGCTGTAAGTTTTGTAATTTTGTTTTCATGCTGTTCAAAGTTATCGTGTGTTAGTGAGAACATAAAATTTACTAGGTAGTCATTTTGCTAGGTATCTGAACTAATCCTTGTTATTTTTATCTGTTATGTCAAACAATTATTAGAAATTATTTCTTTTTATTTATAGCGTTTGGTTACAATTTTTCACTATTTAAATGTACTAGATACTATTATTTATTATATTACAAAGGTCACTACCCTGTTGAGGTATATTTATTTATATTTTGGTGATTTCCCAAAAGGAGATAAACCAATTGCATTTTACTGATAATATAGAAATTATTTTCTGTATAATAGTATTACTCTATATTATATAATTTGTTTTAGGTTATTCGTTTATAGTTTTGTAATATTTTTTGAGTGAATTATTAATTACTATGGAGCAAAAAATATCCTTTGCTATTTTAGACATATCCAAAAATAGAACTGATAAAATTGAGCTCTATGAATATGATACAGTAGGTTAGTATTTCTAAGATAAAACATATTTGCAAGAACAATGAAAATAATTAGTTATTCATATATAAGTAAAATATTTTTGTAAATTTTAGAAGTTTTAAAAAATCGTATAGAAGATATATTCGATATACCCCCACACAATCAGTACATCGAAGGTTGGGTGAACTCCCCCGAAGATGATCAAATAATTTTGCAATTTTGTTCATCTATAAATCGTATTAATTATCTGAGTGTAATAAATTTGGATGCAGATTATTTAAGCAAGGAAATTACTAATAACATAGGTGAAAAAGGTAAGAATAATATTAAATAATAAATTAGTACATGTAATAAAATAATACATTAGTACATTCTTTTACAAAATTAAATATTGTGCTATAAATGTGCCAAAAATTTACTGAAATCTTAAATTTTTATATCTAATTTTAAATTGAAATTTCTAAATTGTTTGTTTATAGGGCTAGAGGAAATAGAAGCAGCAAAAAGTTGTTTTAAGAAAATAAGTAATCACTTGTCAATATCCCATATTCATTTTAATATAACCTGTTTAAAAGAAGCTATAGATCGGGCCTTTCTAAAACCACCAGAGGAGGTAAAAATTTACTTATTTCTAATTTTAAATTTGGCCAATATAAAAATGTATTTATAATGTATTTAATTTTAGCGTAAAGTCCTTCTACTCTACATGCACAACTCCCAAGAGACCTTCTCTAAACAATTTTTAAGACTCATTAATTACAAAAGCATAAATAACATATTGTTAAAAAGTTTTGATTTTCTCGGTTGGGACGTTGAGAATGAAAAGTACCACAACGCATTATGTCAGGCACTGATAAGTTGTGATTTAGCACATTTATGCAATTTTGTTGAAACGCAAATTTGTGTTGCTGTGATTATTCAATACATAAATAAAGAGTATAAAGTTATGGCTGCATTGGTTGATGATTTAACTGAGGACAACTTTCTAGAATATTTTAAAAATTCTCAAGATTTTCTTTTTGCTGAAAGAATGCGTGATACTGATGCAGAAGAAGAAGAAGAAGAAGGAGAGAATACAGAAATGGATTCGAGCGCGTTCCAAAAGCTTATGGCAGACAGATTAGGTGACAGGGATTATGATTGTTTCGCATTTAATGAGCATGAATATTTGGAAGCAAAGATTGGATTTGCTTTATATGGCCCGCCACAAAAAGAAACTGGATATGAAGAGAATGAAAAACAGCAAATTGAAATTTTTTATCAAGTTATCATGAAAAATAGTGGCAAGTATATATCTTCCTCATTCCAAGACGTATTTGAGCTTTTGGTATTAAATTTAATAACGCATGTCACACCTTGTGAGATTGTATGCAACAGAGTTTCGTTGTAATAATTGTTACGCTACTACTACTTGTAAATGTAGCATTTAAGTACCGAGTGGTTATTTAATAATTTTTTAAATGGTAATGTTCCTTTTTAGCAAAATGGACTGAATTTAAAGACCAAGTTGAAATGTCCATAATTTTCAATTGCACCGAACCGCGTGTGAACGACAAAAAAACCAGAAAGAAAAAAAATCCAAACTATAATCCGAATACCGACATTCTTCCGGTCCCAATTTTCATACTCAGGAAGTGTCGAGGCAGCAATAATCCTTGCCGGATTTTTATCGACCAAGTCGGACGCAAATACGAAAGCTGGGATCAATACATAAATAGGAACACACTCGGAAAATGTGTAATGGTTTTGCCAAAAAACGGACGATATATGGTTGAGGGAAATAAAGTGGTACTTGAAAAATACGAGTCTCCGGCGTGCAACCCAGTTAAGCAGTTATTGCGAGTCGGAGATATAGCCAGCATGGCGGGCGGCCTTGGCTCCGGAGGAGTAATGTTTGCCGCAGGTGTTGCCAGTATTACAACAATCGCCGTGGCTCCAGCTGCTATTATTACGGCTAGTGTCGTTGGAGCTGGAGCAGGCGTCTATGGCTTAGGAAGAAGTATTGGCAACCTCGTTGATAGAGTTAAACACGAGGAGGTCAGGCATCTTTTTTATTTTTAATTAGGGCAAAGACATTTTTCATAATTTATGTCAGTTTCAAAAAGTATGTGTTCAAAGTGTTGACAAACATTATAAAAATCTTTTGTAACATTTTTTCATTATAGAGTTTGAGTTTTGCGAATGCAGAAGCACGAGCCATTTATTTCAATCTTTTGGCCGGTTCTCTAGGTTTTGTTGGTGCTGGAGCTAATATGGCTGTTTCACAGTTGGCCGCAAACGGCGTAAATATTGGGAAGTTAAGTAAATTAGTTATATCTATAATTCATATTGACTACTTTTGTGCTTATGTCCAGTTTATTTGATGTTTTAGTGAGGATTTTTTTAAATGAACGATGCGTCAAATATTGATTAAATGAGAGCTTGAGTTAGTCTTCGCCAGTATAAATAAGTAAGTCTATTTGCAGGGTGTAGGAGTGGCGGTAAACACGATTGGAGTGGCAAATATTGGAGTGAGCGGAGCCAGCATCTTCAATTCTGGCTTCGATGTATTCGATCAGTGGCTCAATGAAAATCAAACACCCTCCCTTTTGACGATGCTCCAATTAAGTACGTCTATTCTATTCTTCGGGAACGCTGTTTATGGTTTCAAAACATGCCAGAGGATCGTCGACGAAACCCAAGCAAAAGTATTACAAGATTATTCGGAATCGTTGCGAAGTAACAGACACAGGTAGATCTAATAACATTATCATTATAGCTGGAAAAATAAAACAGTAGCTTTTGTTAAATTCTTTTAACTACGATATCTGTTAATCTAATTGAAAACGTTTTTCAAATTTATTTATTATTTACCTAACAAATAATAAAAGAATATAAAACTAGTCAAGTGGCAATGTGTCCGCACAATATTGAAGTTTCTATTTTTTTAGGCATGTTAAAATTCAAATATGAAATATCCTCCTTTTAATTATCTTGAAAATATCCAAAAATGCGAACTTAAAAAGAATAATGTACCATAACTAAAATTTTATCGGTTATGGAAGGGATTTTAATCGAGTTCAAAGGCACAAATACCTGTATTGCCAAATTATTAAAGGTAAACAGATCCGACATAAATTCAATAAAATGTTTGTAAACCAGTGGCAACCCGTCCAAGCAAATATTTTATTGGTCGGATCTAGCGCGGATTTTAAAGTGCAGTAGAATAATTAGAAATTTCTGGTAAGGCAACAAAGTAACGAGAAAGAACGTTTCTAATGTCTCCTTTCTAATAAGTTATAAACGTTGACTAGTTCGAATATGATTTAAATTTTGATCTTTTAGGAGTGTTTTCTGTTACAGAATAAACTCACACTCCAACGAATATTAGCCATTTTTTTAGTAATCTATATTAACTTATTTTTGTTAATGTTTTGTTTCTTTTTAAAGGAAAACTTTGAACAAACTGATGAAGGAAACTATTAGACGAAACGAGAGCAATCAAGTCCGCGGAAGAGCTGAAGTAATAAAAACGATTAGAAATATTCCTAACAAAGATGAAGTGTTCGCCGTCCTAACGAGGAGCAATAAAGCGATGAACGAAAAAGGTGTGAAATTTTTCGCAACTAATGGAGAAATAAATCTGAACGGAGAGTCAATTAATATGAACGAATTTATTATGATGAATAAACAAGAAGCCAGTGCCTTTTTATCAAATTTGCCAACGAAAAGCGACATTACGGCCGCCGAAAAGACCGCTATCATTCAAAACTTTTCACTGGACAGTTGGTCGCTGCCGAACGTCCAACAATTTGCGGAATACGCGTTGCGCCTTATTGGAATATTCGGTACCAATGTACAAGGGATGCTTTTACAAATTGTACACGATTTGATACCAATTGTGACGAAAATTTTCCAAAACTTGTTGGACGAAATATTTCCTGAAAATAGCACTACTGTCAAGATGCTATGCATACTGATCGAGTATTTTGGGGGAAGAGCCTATGAAATTTTAAATAATTACAATAAATGGCGACAGACTGGCAGTCACTTTTACTATAATAAAGATTTCGCCGATGCGCCCGCCCGCAAATCTGAACGATACCTTTGGATATTTGCGAAATTAGTGAAACTTTGTTTTAAGACTGGCCAAATAAATGAATACGATCTTAAAGATATAATTAAATTTTGCGAAAAGTTCATAATAAATGAGGTCTACATATATATGGAGAAACGAGAAAAAAATGAAGAGAGAAGAAAACATTCGCCAATTCAGCCTAAAAAAAAGGACTGTCCAATTTGTTCGGGGTATTATTTTATAAATACATCTTAATTATAGTACACTTGTTATATTTTAAAAACCGTTTTATATTTTATTAATATTGTAATAGATATACCAAATAAATAACTTTTATTAAAAATAAAAAATATTGACAAAATGAGAAAAATGTAATGCTTTACTTCTTTTTCTTCTTTTCTGGTAGATTATCCAAAACTCTTGGTAATTCTTTGAGCAGCTGATCCGCGCTTAAACTGAAATCATTTTTAGCCCAAAAACGCTTTAATTCTTTCATGACGATGCCCATAAGTTTGCCTCCTTCTACCCCCCGTTCTTTTAACAAATTACCGCTCAGGGGAAATTTTGGTATCTCCCATTTTTCTAATTCCTCCCAATAAGGTGAGTTAATGTATTTTAATACTTCCACCGCCATTTTCTTGTTATTTGCTGGATTTGTAATGGATTTTACTATTTGTTCTTTGAAAGGTATCAGGGGTTTCGGGTGTAATTTTGGCGCCCTATTCTCTACAATATATATTGCCAAGTCTCTTTCAAATGCAGACAATTTCAGCCTCAAATTTAAGGCTACAGCATCGTCTACGGTATTTAACATGCTGGAGAGAAGAGTAATGGCATTTAATTTCAAACGGCCGCTCTCTTTCCAAACCCTTTTTAATTCTGCTACATTTAAATTTTCAGGCAAACCTAAAAAGCAATTGCGACACTCAAGAATTTATTTATTTTTTAATTAAAACTATTTTTTTCAGATATTGGATACAAATGATGTCACATATTGTCAGAGTTAGAAATGATTTACCAATATATGGGGCTATTCCATTTTCTATCATTGTTACCATAAGGTCCCCTGCAAAGTTGCCTTCTAAAATTTTTTTAAGTTCCATCCAAATCCTCTCTCCCGATATATCGCCCAAGCCATGAACTTGGTTTCTAATAGCTTTAAGAGTCTCCTCTTCGTGTTTGTCAGCTTCCATGCAAATTCTACCATAAAACCTTAACAACATTTCAAGCAATTATAATACTTAATGTAAAATGATATTTGATAAGTTACCTAAAATATCTTAAAATTCTTAAGTGATCTTCTTGGAGTCTGGTCTCTGCGTTACCTACAAACACGACTCTATGCTTTTTGAGGTCATCGTATCCAAAAAAGTAGTCATAAACTGATCCATCTAATCCCAAAAACATTGAGTTTATTGTGAGATCTCTTCTTAACGCATCTAGTAACCAGTCTGTTGTGAATTGAACCTCGGCATGTCTTCCGTCAGTTAAGACATCGATTCTTAACGTCGTCACTTCAAAATTTTCTTTGTCGTTTATTCTAGGAGTTATTGTACCATGTTTTTCACCATTTGAGTTAATCATTCTAACATTTTCTGAAGTAAACATTTCTTTCATTTCGGTTGGTGTTGCCGTAGTAGCGAAGTCCAGGTCTTTGGGCTGTTTTCCCATGAGTAAATCACGTACGGCTCCACCGGCTATACGGATCTCATATCCATACTCCTTAAATAGCGAAATTAATTTTTGCAATTCTTCATTGAATATTGAATTAAATTCTGGAGTGTCCAACTTCATTATTATAGGATTCTCCCTTGATTTAGGTAGAGCCATTTTTCTTAAAGCTTCTAATCTTTGTTCTTTCGATAATTTAACCAGCTAAAAATTACTAATTTTAATTTATAGCTATCAGCATTAAGTAATACTAACGTTGGCAGAATAAAAGCGTTTTATTATCTTTGTAGAAGAATTCAGGGTGAACTTACGAACTAAAAACATTTTCTTATTCAAACATATTTTTAAATTTTTAATAAAACAGAATTGAAAATTAGTTCTTTCAAATTAGGTTATGATTTTTTGACACTTCTTCTTCTCTTATAATTTTCTAGTATTAATGGCACTTAAAAGTAACGTTTATTTATTACCCCATTTAAAATAAGAATTAGAACCACAATTGAATAATTTAAAAAGTGAAAAAAAAAAATTAAATTCAATTTTTTTTCAATTTTATTTGATTTTTTCTTTAGAGGTTGGTTGCCTTGTGTACATTTTCGCGCCACAATTAGTGTGTTGAAAGTTTGTGTATGTGGTGTAAGTCGTGCGTATGTTTGTGAAAAATTATTTAAATAAATATGGATCGTCGAGAGAGCATTCGTTTATGTTTTGAAGAATTAAATATTGTTGTATCCGATGAAGTATTGGATAAGTGTAAGTACCGCTTTTTCTTATTTTTGTTATTTGAGGTTATGAAACGGTTGTTTTTGCATTTATTTCCTTTTCGTAGGCGTAGAACTATGCCTAATTTATAATTTTGGTGCCGAAGACTTTTGTAATCAATGGTACGCTTTTACGGCAACAAATTTGGGTGGAGCGGCCCCTACCGTTGATCTTTTAAGTAGAATGGAAAGAAAAGAGTTCAACAAAAATGCAGAACAGAGCTTTACGAAAATAGAACACGAAGAATTTCAGGAAGCGTATCCTTTTCGCTAACATAAATTGAACAGATTTATCGTTATTCATATTCTCCTTAATCGTTTTAACAGGACAAGAAATCATGGCGAGTTCAAAAATGCTGCGCTAACACCGCTATCAAAGGTGAGTAGAAGAATAAGGAAAAAAAAATAAATCCCCTGCGGTCAAAAACGAACGTTGGCTTTACGATTTATAAAAGTTTACCACCATTTTTGTACCTTTCCGTTCCGCACGAACGATTATTGAAATAGTCGATATTTCATCTCGTTCTAATCGTGAATCTCGTTATCTCTTGGAGAGAGACAACAATTGGAACGTCTGTCGGATAATTGGACTTGCGCAGACATAGTTAAAAGTTTTCTGAGAAACTTTTCAAGGCTATTTTATCCTTCAGCGGCCATTGTTAAATCTGGAGAAGACGCTTGGCTTTTGTTAGTGCGGTGTGTTTAGTGCGTTGGCTTTTATTTTCGCAGGTTTCCATCGATTTTATGGAAAATTTTGTGCCGGTACAGTTACAACCTGTTGATTCAGTTTGTCGTTTTCCCTTCGAATATTTGTGAAGTGCGCTGGACATTTGGCTATCGCATATCGCATTTTGCGGTCCGAGGAACAAAGTAGTGTAAACAACCTTTAACTGAGATTTTGTTTGTAGACGAAATCGTTTACAAGGTTAAATATCGTTAACCCTAAGCAATTTACTTATCGTTTTGGCATTATTCATTCCTATTAAGTAAATAAATCGGCGCTTGTTTTTGTTGCATCTTTTTGTTCGTTTTTTTTTTCCTGAAGCGTCAGTGATATTTTTTTTATTCTCGTTTCGGTACGGAAAATTGGAATCTTTTTAATGGGTGGGGGTCTGGTGGCACGTTTTTTCGTTTCTATTCGTGACTAGATCCACACTCATTAATAAAGTTTCAACCGTCATCTCGACTAGTCCGGAATTTTAAATGAAATTGAGCGAAAGAAAAAGATTAAGGCCCAGATCCCTGTGTTGGCGCGTGTGGTGCTGGTCCACGTAATTTCTGAATCGTGACTAGATCCATACTCGTCTATAGGGGCTCCTGCATCGAGTGCCCAGTGGCGTACGGCCTAACAAAGAACAACACGATCATTTGCGTACGTTTTTACAAGATCTGCAAACACGCTTTTTATTTTGTTATGGACGCTTACCGGCATTTCATACCAAGTAATATTACGGATATATTTAACATTTTACTTTTTGCAACTTCCAAAATGGTATTTATTTCGTATCAGTCTATTGCGATTTTTTCATAAAATCCGAAAAATCTTTTGTTACTAAATAATATTTTAAATTCAGTTTGTTTTATATAATATTACACTTAAAACGTCTCAGTTGAAATAAATAAATAAATAAACAAATAGATTCAGCATTGAAATAACAATTTATAGTGCACACAAATAAAGTGCTTTACTATGCATTTTGTCAGTATATCTTTTCTCAGACAGATCATATTTCAAAATAAAATAAACTATTTATCACACATATTTAATCATTCTTATCTTCTGCTAAATGGCCACATTTTTGCTTGTACTTTAATGATACAGTGTGTACCAAGTAAGTTTTATATTTTTAAATGAAAAAGTTCTTTTTAATATAATCTATCATTATTTTGTTAGATGTATTGGTAACAATAAATTAGATACAACCGCCATATTACCACTGACTTATTCTATTTTATGTACAAACAGTGACTTTTTTAAATTTTATTTGATAATATGAACAGCCACACCTTATATTCGCCTGTTGTATTCCAGGTATTATTTTATTTGGATATATGTAGACAAATAAATTACTAGCTATTAGTTAGGTTTCTGGAATGAGATTTTAAAAATTATTTCCAGTTTTTTTTTATAATTCTTGTACTATGTTTAATAACTTTCTTGAAAAATTCTCTTGTAACTTATGTGTATGTAAAGTAATGCAGTAGTGCTCTAAATAAGTCCTAAGTTTTAGTATAAGATTAAAATTTTAAATAATTTTGCTATAGTCGGTGTTTTTGTACTTTGTATGGAATGTTAATTCTGATAAACTAAATTGTCTCTTTTATTTTCATACTAATAAAGATAATAAATGATGGTGTTTTAATTTATTTTAATAAATGGGTTTGAATATTTTAGATTTCTATTGGTTTAAATGATTATAAGAATTATCAAATAATGAATAATCCAAAACGTCGATATTACTTGATGGCGCATTTTGAGAATAAATTGAGTCAATTATTTATTTTGATTTCAGAAAAGAGAAAAAACCAACAATACTCCTACACAAAAAACGCCCGCCATACAGAGTATTGCCGAAAATGACACATCTTTGTAAGTATAATAATAGTTTTGTAATAACCATTTTTTTATTGTTCTATCTAAATTTCATTACTACTTTTACATATCTGATTTATCTTCCAGTAAATCCTCGGAAAAATTCTTGCAGAGAACTGACTCCAGGTCAGTACTGCGTTATTATGGTTCGACCATGGCGACATTTAAGAGAGAAGGCAACATAAACTGTAATATAAAAGAAGCGGAGGAACACAAGGTGCCCACTAATCTCAGATACATGTATCAAATACTGGGCAACCAGAAAATAACTATGAATAACATAATTAATAATTTAGGTGGCGATATTTTGGACGAGAACAAGCTGACGTTGTCAGAAGGAATTTTAATTGATCAAATGGTAAAGATTATTTCATTTAAATGACACCTCAGGACCCCTTTAGAGTTCTATAACAAAGTACCAATGAGACTCGCTATCTATATTTTATTTATATTAGTGGTTGTACCTGTTTTTTAGAGATCGTTTACCATCAGTGTTTTAGGCATTTATCTTTAGTTTATGTTCTTTTAGGGTGATATGATAACTTATGGGAGAATAGTATCTGACGCTCAGGACAAACGCAAGATAAACTCCCAGTCGTTACTTTTGGAAGGTAGTGACATAACGAATGAAAATTATACTACGCGTTTAAATGTGAGTAAACTGACAAATTATTCCTTGTTTCCTGGACAAGTAGTGGCGGTAAAGGGGAGTAACATAAAAGGCCATCTCTTTGTGGCAAATGAGATTTATACAAAAGCTCATTTGGAGTTGCCTGAAGAACCACCCATTACAACCAGTAAGTCATTTTGCCCCTCACTTTTTAGTTAATTCGTTTATTTTTTAACACTTATAAATTTACAGTAAAATTAGCTTTTGAATGAAGTGTTTTCCATCCTTACATTGCGTAAGTAAAAGGGCTTGTCCATGAAGACATAAAAACAAGTATCATGGATGTACATTGTGTAAACTGCGAATAATGTATTGACCTCCTCACCTCTTCTGGTTCTTTGTTATTAAAACGTCACTCATTATTTTATTTTTTTCTGTACAATTGACCTTCTGAAATTTTTATTAATAGTTGTTGATAATTAGTTTTTTTATAGCAATACCCCTTAGACCCGTCCTGCTTTTTTTCATAATTTACAGCTTTTTATTATACAATTACAATCAATATTAGTCTAATCGATATTAATTATTTAGAATTACTCTGAACCGATATGAAATGTAATATCAATTTTTTTCACAGTTACAAAAAAACTAATCCTTACAGTTTGGAACTGGTAGAAAATTGAATATTTTATTTTGTTTCCATTGCGACGATTAAATCCTCGTAAATTAAAAAGATTTCATGCTGCCCTTATAATTTTAATATCATATGGTATTATCTTCGTACTTAATAATTAGCAATTAAATGCTTTTTCATTATTATTTTTTAATAGCAATCAACATTTTGGATATTTTAAGCTATTTTGTTTGCTGAGAGACTGGTTAGTTAGTCCCTCTATTGCCTTGTAGATTTTCCATACTGAAGTCCTTTTTTTATCGTATTTCAGGTCGGTCGACCTTCATATTTTCACTACTTTATTACTACTTTGTACATTAGTATTTTGTTCTCGTGTGTCATTTTGTCATTTGCTTATGTATTCTCTCTATTACTTTTTTTTCTTTCATTAATATGAGTATTATAATATGTTAGGATTTGCTTTCATTAATCTTTATCTTTCATCTATGTGGAAGAGATGGAACATCAAATAACAAAATGAAAATATAAATAACTAAAGACGAAGCGGGTTTGAACTTTAGAAATTATATATCGTGTTAATTAAAATCATTTGCGATAAATTCATATAATTTGATGCAAACAAAATAACACAAGAACAAATATTATTTTTTCTTAATAGTTATAGTACTATTCATAAATATTAAATGAGTAAAAGTAGGAAAAATGTTCTCAATTAAAAGATCAAATATACATAAAAATATATTTATTTTTAAATCCAAGAGACATCATAATGCTTTAATTATTAAAAATTTCCCTACAGATATTTCATTTCAGTTATTTTTTTTTTGTAAGTAAAAGAATCGATATAGGCTGAAAGTTAAAAAAAAATGTAGTAAATGGAGTTATTCTTGAGCTAGCGAAACTAAAAAATTGATTGCTACTCTTGTTTCTAGTAATTAAAGCTAAACATATTTCCATTATCTAATTGGTCTTCAAATCGTTTAGATATTTTGCTTGTTTATTTGCATTTCTTTTTTCTCTATAATTATTTTTAAGGTCATTTTTTTCATATTTACTGGGATTTCGTTTCTTCTTGACCCTTTTCTAAAGGTCCGTCAGTCAGTTTCAACAGATTTTCCGTAGTTTTAAATAATTCGTTAATTCGTAATTATAATAATTAATTTAACGACCATTGCAGTTAAAATATTACAAATATAGAAGTTATTTTTTTATTAATAAATGCTTATCAATTTTAGGTAGTATTCAAATAGTTTTGGCAGCAGGTCCGTTTACTTTTAAAGAAAATCTTTCGTATGAACCTCTACACGACCTCCTCAAGTACGTTTCGGAACACGAACCTCACGTTCTCATCCTGATGGGGCCTTTTTTGGAAAAAAGTCACAATAGCATTCAAACCGGTGATCTGAATCAGACTTTCGAATCCTTCTTCCAAGAATTAATAGAAAATATCATGGTTTCCATACAACACCTCGACGTTCAAGTTGTTATCGTTCCGAATCAAAATGAAATTCATCATCACCCTGTATATCCCACGCTACCCTACGTAATAACAGAAAAGTATAATAAATTAACGTTCGTTTCTGATCCCGGAGTTATCGAAATAGATGGTTTAAGGATCGTGGCTACAACGGCTGATATTTTGTTGCATATGAGTGGTTCCGAGTTGCACTTGTAAGTTATTAGATTAAGTCATACAAGTCTTATAAAACGTTTTAAAATTTTCACCAAAATTGATCAGCATTACACAGATTGCGTAATATTTATTTACTATACTAAATTTTGTAATCTTATAATTGTTTTTTCTTACGCCTACTGATGTCAATGAATATGAAGTTATTCTTCATTAGCACTTAAAATTTTTTATCAATCTGTATAAAAATAATGTGTTGAAGGACAAAATTGAACATGGAAGTAATTATATAAATGACTTTCCTATCTTCAATGGTTTTGCACGTTCTTTAATTGAATCTGGTCCCTAAGTACCTGCATATCTTATCGAGACTGCAGAACGGGGTGGGAAAAGAATGAATAAATATTTTCATTGACAATAATGGGCCTAAGAAAAGTAGTTGATTAAATCCACGATATTTTTAGCGATAAAATGTCGATAATTAAGTCGGGTAGATTGGAGAGAATGGCATCACACATTCTAAGCCAAAGGAATATTTACCCGTTATATCCTCCTCATCCTAATTTAAACATAGACTATACGTTAATGGAGCAATATGGAATTTTAAAATGTAAACCACATATTTTGATTTTGCCATCTAGTTTGAAGACTTTCATAAAGGTAATTTTTTTCGCTTAATGAAAAAAACAAATTTATTTTGAATTGTTTTTATTTCAGGACATCGATGACTGTTTAGTTATTAATCCAGAACGATTAACAACAGGTTTTCAAGCAGGCACTTTTGCTAGAATAGAAATTGAACCGGGGGACACCAAATCTATTTGCAGTAGAGCCGCTGTGCAAGTTCTTAGAGTTTAAAAGTGTATTTAAGTTTTTAAGTATTTTGTTATCAATAAAATATTAAACAAAAAGAAATAAATACTTATTTTTTTGTACCATCTCGACGATTTACAATTACAAAACGGTTGATTCCACGGGCCAGTTTTTTTCTCTTGTGGACATTTTTAATTAAGGGGCGCTTTATGTTGTCAGATACTTTTAATAAATTGTAAATTTTGTCAATAAGACTAATGATAGTGCCAATACTTTTAATAATGAAGAAGGCATTTTATGAAATAATAAAATTTTCCCGTATCAAATTTATAACATTCTTCTTTTTGTGCATGTATTCTGTTTCACTCTATCAGACATTTGTTAATAATTAATTATAGGGTCATTTGTCATTTTGACAATCAGTCTGTTGACATATTCTACAAATGTATTGGTATGTTATTTTTTGCGCACGTTTTTTTAATTATTATTTTACCCTCTTTATATGCGCAAACCCCAGGAGTTATACTTCCGTACAAAGATAACAAAATTTTAGAATATTGTAAGACTACGCAAAATGCATTTTACAAAAAAAATATTTTTGAAAATCCGTGGTACCTATTTCTGCTAATTTTTCTCGGATTTATATTTCTTTTGATGTTCCTAGGTAAGCCTATATATATGTTTAGAACAACACTTAATGTGAACGAATATTTTAGGGTTGCTTAAAGGTCTAATAGGAATGTGCTCCAAACCTGTGGGGGAATTAGGATTAGGATTACTTGTAGACTTGCCCAAACCTCTTGACAAGTATAGAGAAAACTCTTTAGCTCATCTTCCCGTACAATATGACGTAGAAGGGTGGCCGATTCATCCTTTTGAGAACGAAAGAAGTGTTCGAGTGCTCTCAAAGTAAGCATTTTCACGAAACAATTCGGTATTTATCTACAAAACTTTAAGTAAAAACATGTTCGCCTACCTTTAAAAAGTTGCTGATGCCAACTACTATGTATTCGATTTGTTACAGGAAAACTGAGTTTTGTTTGAATTTAATATTCTTTTTGGCGTATCCTTTGGCATTGTGTTTGCAATTAGGAAGCATATGCTGCGGGAAGAAATCGGAACCGACCGAAAAAGGTTGTTTCAATTGCGTCCCTTTGTTAAAATTTAATGAACGACTAAGGAGGAAAAAGGTAAAAACTAGAGCAAATGAGCGACCCTTAACACCTACCGTGGACAACACACATTACACCAATTACAATTTTTCAGATAAGTTATGAGGTCGTATTTAGATTTTGTTTCTTTTGAAATGAGAAAACCTGCACTGTAAATAAAAGTGGGCACACTAAACGGTAGCAGAGCTTTTGTGTAATGTTTGCATCACAACTTGTACAAAAAGATTTAACCTAATAACACTTATTAGAATGTGTGGATTTTCATATACTACTAAAATTTTAAATTAAATCTTGAAAACTCTGGAACTATCATTTTACAATAATAGCATACAGGGTGGACAGACTTAATTTTATGGACAAGAAGAGTAGCTTTTGATAAAACACAAATGTTAAATATCATCTATTAACGGTCAGTTTTTATTTTTTTTCTGGTAAGGTTATAGTATATATATATAAATATATTTTAGGAAGGCTATAAGCCAGTGGGAGATGTTTATGAGGAGAATGGCGAAATAGAAGATGAAGACACTAAATATGTCATTAATCAAATGCGTCAAAGTCAACTGTCGTTGCAGAAAGATTTTTAGGAAACAAGTAAAACACTTATTTTAATTATATATATATATATGTATATAAATGTATTAACCAAAAAAATAATAAAAAAAAATCCTTACTGAAGTAAATGAAATGAAACTACAAAAAAAATTAATTCGCTAAAGAGATTCACCAACGTCGACCGCCCCCACCGCCACTGTATCTTCCTCCTCCTCCTCCTCCTCTTCCTCGACCAAATCCACTTTCCCGATCTTTGTCTTTTTTCTCTCTCCATGAAGTAAATCTTTCGGCCATTTGGAATAACTCTTCAGGCACATACTAAAAAAAAAGACGAACTTTCTAATATACCTAATTGAGCAGGCTTTTATTTGTTTTGTCATTTTTAAGGGTTTAATGAACATTTTATACCTGGTGCGCTTCCTCCAGAATATTGATAAGTTCCTTAGCCTGTGCCCAATCATTTCTAGTGAAATAACTTATACTTTCACCAAATTTACCGGCCCTACCAGTCCTACCGACTCTGTGCACATATTCTTCTATATTTCTTGGAAAATCATAATTTACGACATGCCTAAAATGCATTAAATAAACCTTGAACTACCAGTACAGATCACAAACAAAAAGAACGTACGTAATATCGTCGATATCGAGTCCTCTAGAAGCCACGTCGGTGGCGATAAGAATTTGAACAGTACCATCGGCTATATCTAATAGAGCCTGTTCTCTGTCCGCCTGGTCCCTGTCTCCGTGCAACGTCTGACATTGCAAACCGGCTAGAACTAGTTCGGTTGCTAGTTCATCGGCTCTAGATTTCTTTCCACAAAAAACAATCACTTTCTGGTCGGGGCCCAAGTTCCTTGCAAAGTCCATAAACTGAAATAAAAAATAATATTCAAAAATACAATGTAATACCCATATCAGTATTAGATTTTGCTGAACCCATTTAGGTCTATATTATTGCAGAAACATTAAATACATTTTCTTAACAAATGTAGATATTTTATATAGTGACAGTTTACAAAGCTTCTTTCTTAATAGGCATACAAGTATAAGGTGAATTAGATAGATAATTTAAAGAATGGTATAAGAAATAATAAATAAATGAAATATATTATATATATGCTTATAATGTTTCTAAATAGATTAAAAAGTTGTCATGGAAGACTTATTAAAACAACGTATAAGCACTTCAAACTTAATAACAAGATACCAAAAAAATCAAAGACTAGTGGTTTTATCAAACAACAAAGAATTTGCTTGACAAATAAAGATATAAAGAAGCCCAATGAAAATAATCCACCCCGATATTGGCAATAAAATTCGATGAGTACTGCCAAATATCGGAATGTAGTGATTTCGGTAGCGCAATTTGTAATTCATAACCTTTATTCATTATTAATCCCTTCAGATATAGTTAACATGTATGGGACGGGTTATTTTATATAAAAAAGAAAGCATTAATTAAAATACTTAATCACAAGTTAAAATATACACATAACGTACAATTTCATGTATACTTAAAAAAAGATGGGAATTACAAAATTTGATGTTGAGGAGTACGCATGCAAGAATCTTTAACTAAATAAATACACTCACCGTTTCCATTTTGACATTATCATCATCTGCCATCATGAGTATGATTTGAGAAACGGTATGTGTCGCAGCCAGATCTAAACTGCCGACGTACACTTGAACAGGATCGTTCATGTAAGATTGCGCTAAACGTCGGACTCCCGGCGGCCAAGTGGCGCTAGTCATCACAGTTTGCCTAGTCGGCCGAATTGTGTACATCACTTTACGAATTTGGGGCTCAAAGCCCATGTCTAGCATGCGGTCCGCTTCATCCAGGACGACGTAAGTCACGCTTTTTACGTTTAAGTGTCCTGAAAGAAATGATATTTGATAGTCGAAGAAATTTCAAAAAAATAAAGACACGCTCACCATTGGCTACCAGATCATTCATTCTTCCTGGTGTCGCAATTACAATATCAACGCCATCGGTAATAACTTTGACTTGTTGGCGGCGATCGCCGCCTCCATAAACGCACACTCTGTTAAAAAAAACACCCTCATTAAGTTATCCTATCTTTCCCAAGAAAATGTCTTCTTATTTTACTGTAATCAAATATTTCCCTGCCCCTTTTACTCAAAAAGTACACAATACCGCAAAATAAAATATCTTAAGATTGCTTTTTTATTATACTTACGAAGTGATACCTTTATATTGGTATTTTTTGATTTCCTTGTCAATCTGTAAAGCTAATTCTCTAGTAGGTGCCATTACTAAGACGGCAGGTCCGCCTCTTTCCTCTCTTGGATTGGTTTGTCCATCAATGTGAATCATGGCTGGCAATAGAAATGCTAAAGTTTTACCTGTAATTTTTTTACATTTTAATACACATGACTTCGGAATTTTATGAAAAAGTTAGAAAAATTAAAGCAAAGATGCCCACAGATTAGTCAATCCCAAGGTAAAATTGAACCAAAGGACTTAATGTACAACTACCACAAGGAAAGCACTGTCCAGTGTCCAGTAGAAAGCTCTAACACAAAATTATGGATTAGGACAAGAATTTATGGGTTCAGAGAATGCTACTGTTTTTTTTTTTATTTTAAACATGAATCTTATTTTACCTGTGCCTGTTTGAGCGATGCCAATTAAATCTTCCCCACTCAAAAGAACAGGCCAGGCTTGAGCCTGTATGGGAGAAGGTCTTTCAAAACCCGCCTCTTTGATTTCCTGCAAAATTTCTGGATACTGATGGAATGCATGATAAAATTCAGGACAAGGCTTCAGGATGGGTCTACTATTTTCTTTTTTGAATGTCCTGTCAACTACAATATTGTTGTTTTCTTCTCTAAAAATCTCGACTTGGCTCTCTGACATATTAGTAACTTCTATGTGTTCGTCGTAGAAATTTTTTATTATTGGTGGGTATTTTTCCCATTCTTCATTTTCGGCTCTTTCACATTCTTTTAAAAAAGCAGCCCAATCTTTAATGACCTTTTTTTCTGGTTCTTTGGGCATGTCTTTAGCTTCAATTAACTTAATAGCGTCTGAAGTTAAGTCTGTAATTAGTTCTTTTGCCTTACTTATGCTTGATTCGTTGCCGAATATTTTTACAAGGGTGTCGTCACCTTCTGTGTCTTTAGTAACATTAATCCTGGCCCCAGATTCGCTTTGGAGTTCGGTGATTTTTGAACCTCCACGACCTAATTGAAGATAAAGAAACGTTAATTTTATTTATTTCTTGTATCTTAATATAAAATTTATTTAACTTTGTTAGAATTCAAAATCTATCATTACCAATAACTTTGCCAACTTTTATTGAAGGTATATAAATGACTTCATATTTTTCATTTTTGTTCTGATTTGAATCCCTGGAATTTCCAAATCTATGACCTTCTCTTGATCCTCTAGAGCCACCTCCGCCCCTACCACGTCCCCTAGTAAACTGCTGCGAAGGAACATGGTTTTTTGAAAAATAGTCTGAATTGGGTTTATCCGACCATGAGGCATTTCCTCCTACCCAATCGGCATTTTGTGAAGCGTTTGTATTTGATCCCCTCCAAGAGGGTGTTTGTACCAGAGGAGCCGCTACGGCGGCTTCATCGTCCCAATCGTCGCACATTTTTTAATATTCTGTAATGTATAATTATAGACCAAAATAAAACTGTTTTTTAATAGTAATTTATAAAATGATAGCAGAACTTTTTAACATATATTTTTTATAAATAAAGATCACAGTTAAAACCTTAAAATCGATTTTTAACCTAAAAATACTGTTTCTGAACTAACAAGGTAGAAGAATATTTACTATGATTCAAATCTAATATATAAGGCCAAATTGGCCTGATAATTAAGGCCTTAAAAAAGAAGTAAAAGAAGAAGAATATATATAGAATGTCTAAACACTACAATTGAATAGTACAACCAATGACACAAATATTTTCAAAGGTAGCACACTTGAAGCTGTTACAACGTTAAAAAAAATTATGAAGTTTTTAATACTTTCTTTTCCATTGATAGGGAATATTATTAAAATCTTTAAACAAAACTTGAAGAGATCCGACACAAATTTTTGAGTAATTTTTTTGCGATTTAAACAGAAATATGAAATAATTGCAACTTACTTGCATGGACTTTATTAAAACAATAAACAGTTGACTCAATTCACGATTGAAAAAATACTTCTTTTTTAAAAATAGCGTTTATAATGCGCCTCTAGTTTTTTTTTTGTAATATAACCGGCAATCAGAATACATTCTACAAGCTAATGTTATGGCTTTTTTCAAACAATGCTAATAAAATAAGCCAAACGCACTATATTATTACATTTGAGGTAATAATAATTTAATTACAGCCCATCTTTGAAGCTTTCTACTATCCTTCACGAATCATCCTGTATTTACATTCTACCTTTATCGGGAAAACAAATTTTAGAATATTAATAAATAACAACAGTTAAACTATTTTTACTTTATTTTAAAAAGATATTTTTATCTTAAAACTAAGCAACTGGATCATCCCCTTTGGTTGTCCGGGTGTAAATAAGTTGAGCCCTGTGCTGTACAACTTGTTTGATTAGACCTAAAACAAAAAATTAAAATATGAAACTATCAGTCCAAAAAGCAAACTTTTACCTTTTTGTTGAAGTTCAATAAGAGCCCTCCTTGCTAGAGATCCACGAACTTTTAGACGTTCAGATACTACAGATGGAGTAATCAATTTATAAGATGGAACTTCTTTGTATAATTTATCATAAGTTGCTTTGTCAAAAAGGACTTGGTTGTTTAACTTGTCACGAACTTTTCCTTTTGACCACTTCTGCAATAGGAAAATCATTTTTAAATAATTATTAATTTGGAGCGATAATCTTTTGATATCCGTACCTTCTTTTTGGCTTTGCCACCACCAGACCCTTCTTTCTTTTTCTGGGTCTTTTGGGGTTGTTTTGCAGAAGACTTTGCGTCCTTCTTGGGAGGCTATAAAAATATTTCATACGTTAATATATTTTAATTACTAAATATTTTCTTTAGGAAATGCAGTTTTCAATCAGACTCATTAAATCAGATTCTCCAACCACGAAGATTGTCTTGACAAAAGTTTACATCACGAAATACACATGGCTATTCGGTTTTTATAAATAAAACGTAATTTGACGTACAACAAGTTTAGCAAATTAAACTAAATGTATTACAAGGAATTATTAATATATTATTAAAGTAAATTATTTAACTAAAATTTAGAATTTAGAAAATTAACGAAAATACTACAAAAGTTAATACCCACCATGTTGGTTTCGACGAAAAAGAAAACGGAAACGTCAAAAGCGGATACAATAAAATGACATGACACATATACATTAGGCATTTTTACGAGACGAACTTTTCTAAATCGAAAAAACGCCTGTTTTCTCAATCGGTCAAAATAGTCAAATTTGCTTTTGACACAATTGATATGAATGACAGCGAGTGACAGTTTTGCTCTGTTGATAATGTTTTTTTTTAAATTCTTAAACATCTTTTAATCGCAATTAAAAAATAGTGAAATTATGCCTTAATGAAATTATTAAATTTTAATTCTATTTTAGCTATTCATTTATATTAGTTTTTATGTATATATATTGTTTTTATGTCCTAAAAATAAAGTTGATGTCAGTAAAAACTCTTTGTCCAGTTCTTATCTTTCCAAAGAAATAATGACCACTCCTGAACAAGAAAATGCACTGAACTTCAATCAGTCACAGAATCAAAATATACACTCACCTCTTGATATTTGTAAGTAAATATTTTCATCAGATAAACTTTTATTTGGTTCCAAACATTGTTGTCAATAAGGTTTTAGAACAATGCATCACCAAGATTATTTTCTTTTAGCGTATTCTCATAGTGTAAATACAATAAGTTCTTTAAGAGACTATATTATATCAGAAGAATTGCTAGCTGGACAACGTCTCAATGGAAGGATGTCCAGCGTTAGGCGATTTTTTTGCCTCTTTGTGACTTTTGATTTTTTATTTACTTCCCTTATGTGGATCATTTGTGTTATGGTAAGTTCGTGTTTAAGTAAAGAATACAATTAAAATTCGGTTTGTTTTAGTTAAATGGCGAGTACATCATAAAAGCTTTAACAGAACAGGTGGTTCATTACAATATACACACGTCCCTGTTTGATATTGTTTTGGTATCTTTCTGTCGATTTTTTATATTAATATTGTTTTATGCTGTCATATCTATTAACCATTGGATTGTTATATCGGTAAGTATTTATTATCAGTTTATTATGTACACGACATCGTATAACATTTTATTTGATCAATTCTTAAAAATGATTATTTCATATTCAAACAATCAATTTCCTTCTAATGAAGTTACAAAATAAACTTACTTTTTACACGTTCTTATTCTTTTCAGATATCAACAGCTGCGACCTGTGCTTTTTTAATTACAAAAGTACTTTATTTTGATGTATGTATATAAAATCTGCATTTTTCTTATTTTGAAGTGTCTTCATTAAAAATTTATT
This sequence comes from Hermaeophaga mercurialis, assembly GCA_951812935.1. NCBI lineage: Eukaryota > Metazoa > Arthropoda > Insecta > Coleoptera > Chrysomelidae > Hermaeophaga > Hermaeophaga mercurialis. The sequence continues at coordinate 50,798,192 of OX638360.1, read as the reverse complement.
TTTAGTGGCCACATTCTTCCCAACCTGTTTTTGAAGTACTTTTAGTATTAGCTTCCTTTATTTTAGCCTGGGGTGAAGCTTGGTTTCTAGATTTTAGGGTTATCCCTCAGGAAACAATTGCAAATAGATTTGTGATCGGTAATAATTAAGTAAGTTTTAGTAAGTAGGTGCTTTAAAGTATCTTTCATTTTAGCTGACAATGAGAGAACACCTCTCATAAGGAGTTATGTTCAGGGTCTTCCATCTATGTATAATACAGAAGAAAGTGTTGGAAATTTTTATTCTCCACAAGGATCCCCCGATGGCTCTTTACTGAGGTTTCAACAAAATGATATTTTAAATACTAAATATATGCCTGTGAGATTTTCTAGGCAAGAGGTAAGTGCCAATTAAAAGGAGAAGCTTATAATTATTCCATGAATACTTATCCATGCGTCACAATTAATATCCATAAAAAATAAAAAAGTCGAAAAATTTCTAGACAAAATAATCTCTTTTGAAATTAAAACGAAAAGGTTTCTGTTTTCCGAAGGATGAATAATTTTACATTATATTGTTAATTATTTCAGCCAACACTTGCATGTATAAATTTACAATACAAGTCCTAAAAAAATAAAGCTGATAATCACCTTTCCACAATTCATAAAAAAAAAAATTAAAGAGTACAATTTTTATATCATTAGATATTAATGAAAAACAGAAAAAAATCCATTGGATAAAGATTATGTGAATTGTAAATTATAGATCATTTGTAACTGTCTTTTGTTTTATTGATATCTTGAATATAAATTTGGTATTTAAAAACATATATACCTAAATTATAATTTTAAATATATTCTGTTGTATTGAATGCTGAAGGTAGGTATATATAAAGAAGTTGCCTCACATTTTTTTGCAATGGTGATGGAACTATACTTTTAACTATGGTATTAATTTAAGTCAATATTTTGTAGAGCTCTAATTTTTTTTTTTGGGAATTTTCAGGAGGAACGTTATAAAAATTTAGCTAGTAAAACTTTAAAAGAAGCATGGGAGATGTTTCAAACGAACAACTGGGTTTTGCAGAAAGAAAACGAAAACGACCGTGTCTATTCTCAAATAGACGGCAATAAAAAGAAAATATTTAAATTACGGGTAAGAAAAAAAAACGTGGTTCTTTGATTTATTTTGATCGTTTTGATATGATTTAGGCTGAAATTGATAGTTCCCCACACTATCTCTTGGAAGAGCTCTATAACAAGGAACAAGACGTCCCAAAGTGGAACTCGGCGGTAAAGGAATGCCACAGGGTTCAGGCTCTCGATGAATACACTGACATAACTTACACTGTTTCCAAAGATTCCGCCGGTGGATTGGTGTCCAGCCGAGATTTTGTCAATTTAAGACATTGGGGAAGATGTGGGCAAGCTTACGTTATTTGTACTTGTAAAACAGAACATCCCTCTCTTCCAACCAATAAGAAAATTATCAGGTAGGTCAAGAATAATTTATAGTACATTTGAACTAAAAAATACCTAAGCCATTAGAGAACTTCTTTGTACAGAAGAGGTGGGCGACAATAAAAATATTGTAAGAAATACTATTCTATTGTTATAACTTGGGAAGGGTTACATTTGTTTTTTAAATCTCGACTGTGGGTATTTCAAAATGAGTCTCTAGAAAGTTCCTATTGGCAGGGGTAAGAAATTTAGAGTTTCCAAATTAATAAATTTATTAATGTGAAACGTATGTCTGGTTATTTATCTAAAGCTAATGACATCTTTTATTAGTAAGTATAAAACATTTGACAAGTTCCTATTTAAGAAAAATCGTCAAATGTTTAAAAGTGCTTTAAATTCAGAGTCCCCCTAATATTGAGCATTCAAAGTCGAGATTTAGAGAAAAATAGATTGTATCATTCCAAAGCTTCGGATATATTTTAGTTCGGTCTTTTTTAAAAAAACTTCATTTGATGATTACAAATTACTTATAACAAATATGTCAATATGATTTTAGAGGTGAAAATGGTGTAGGATGCTTCATTATAGAAGCTGGTGAAATCCCAAATAAGAGCGTATTACATTGGATTGTAAATACTGACTTAAAATTATGCTTTCCATTACCAGGTGGGATTTTTGATAAAGAAATGGCAGCTATGATGTTTAAGTTTGCTAAAGATCTTCGGGATTACGTCTCTTCCAAAATAAGTAGAGTTTGACACATTTTGTGATTTTTTTATGTTTTCTTCATAATGAGATCTGTAAGTAATCTATTTAGGTTTAACCAAACATATTCTACTTATTTCTTACAATACAATGCGGGTTAGTTTATCATTTCAAAATTGAACGGATTATTCATTTTACTCAGATTTATTTGATTATGTATTATTTATTTACAATGTATATAATTTTAAGAAAAAACAAACTATATACTGGAAAGGATACTGAAATAGGAACATTATTGTGATTAAGTTTTAGTAAAATTTTAACCTTCATCTTTGATAACCACATTGTATATTTTTTTATATAATTAGCTTGTAAGAAGTCAACCTTTAAATCTTAATGAGAAATATCGGTTAATTTGTGTGTATATTTATGTTACAATTTGATACAAATGAAACGAACAAATTGAATATTTCATAAAAAAAGGTAATTTTTGAAGAAAAATCTTGAATCTATTGATTGAATTATTCACGGGACGCTCTTTCAAAAATCAAAATCTGCAAGTTTTAGGATTTTTATTTATCGTTTTGTAAAATGAGTTCATTCCTTTCATTTGTACCACATTGCTATAATTCAAATTATAGTTTAATATATTGTTTAGTTTTTAGCGTCTGGCTTAAAACATGACAAAACTCTTATTGTTTTTATACTATAAATATATTATTAAATAAAACGAAATCCAAATACTTAATTTTAAGCTCTCTTTATACAATAAGACTTATTTGAATTTCGTTTGCAAGTGCCCTGCATTTATCTATATTTGAAGTGTAAAAGACTGTGATTTTACCATACATGAAATATAAATAAGAAAATAAATCGATTTTTAATATCGTTTGCGACTTCAGCTCAGATCAGATTGATTAATTAACAACCATTAACAAAAATATGTATGTGAAAAATAAAGAAATGCGAGAGAGACTAATTTCCATCTACAGATAATTGAAGATTAAAAAAATGGCTTTTAATTTTACCAATTAAAGTTGAATTTATCACCGGCCTTTCCAAGGATAAAATTCATTGATTAAAAACTGTGTCTTATTAAATAAGTAAAATAAACATAGATATATTTATATGATGAGTATTTTTATTTCTACTTTATACAAAATATTGGTGCTAAAATTGTTAAATTTTCTATAGTAGCTATTAATCCTCATTTCAGTCCATAGTTTTAAGTAGTTTACTTTTCCTGTGAAGGAAACCAAGTTTGGCAGGCTTCACTAGTTATTTCGCACAAAGCTGACAAAGCTTTGCCAGTACTTTCTAAATCTAAAACGTAACAAAACATTATTTAAACACAAACAAAATACAGCTCGAAATATGATTTTTTTACATAGTTGTCCATATAATATTCTAATGCGAAATTTAAATAAACATATTCCAGTATTTTTTCCCTAATTGTAATTCTGGGAATAATTAATTATATCGTGCAGATAATAAAAACAAGGAATTTGTCTCAAATGTATTCACAAAGTGAACACTTTCAGCAGTAATCACGGAAGTAACGGAAAATTGGTTTGATATTTAAGTTTCTCTAAATTTTATTACTTTATCTTCAACGTTAACAATTATCGAGTGTTACTTCCGATTATTTTCAACTGGTTTGTATGCAATGCAAAACACCACTACCAAAATGACAAATAAAATACATATTGAGACCAGTTCGTAAATAGGTACAAATTTAAGGTGAATTCTAGTTAGTAAATGTTCTTTTGATAAAATTAAATAAGTATGAATAAATACGTCCCTGTGTTTAACCAATACTTTAGGGTATCTAGGAACTGAAACAATTGAATAAACCTAAAAATGTTATGGTAACAGATAACAAATCATTTAATTACTAATCACAAAATTTTTCGTAACTTCATCTCATCAAATAAAAAAAAATTACAAAAAAATAAAGCAATCCGATTCGAATTCATCATGAAGCACATTTTAGAATTGATTACCGCCGACGGTTTAATTGTATTCTATTTAAGGTAGTTTGGAAATAAAATGTTTTACCGTTAGTAACACCGGTCCGTTTGCCGAAAATAGAGCCGTTAAAGGGTGGCTTTCGATAAGCGGAGTCCGACATGGAGAAGACCCCGAAAAGAAGTACGATGCAGAACAAGCAGGAAAAAGAATTCTTGAAGGTTTGATGCATGTTGGCTGAAGCTGAAAATGTGATATCCTGTCATTTCATTAAGAAACAGTAACTAAGAATAAAGATGTTTAGTAAAAGGTAGTTTTTTGTTTATAAGTTTTACATTTAAAAATAGGGCTGATTATTTCACCTATACTTATAACTTATATTAAAGGATTCGTTAAGATAAATTAAGCTCTATAAAAAGTTACACTTACTCTCTGGCCGTGTGTGTTTAGCTGTGATGAACTGAAAAGACTGAATTTTGCAGGAAATTGTTTCCACTTTTATAGAGAATATTTGTAGGGCAAGGGGGGTGCTAGGTTTATTCTTGCCTAAATGTAATCATAAGTAATTATGTTTCCATTTTCCGTGGAATTTTGAAGATAATTCAATAAAAATGTGTCGCTTTTCCCTCACCAGCTTGTTTCAATCCACACTAATGAATTCAATTATTTACCAGCAAACCACTCTACGCTTTCAGTGAACTTGTTTTATTGTGAGGCGGATTTATTTATACAGGATGATGGCGATGAACAAGAAATTATGCAAAATCGAGGTAAAGAAATCGGAGAATTTTAATAGTTCATGAGTTAACTTTAAGATATTCGTTAAAAGAAAATAAAGAGAACGTACATATTTTCTTTTATTTAGACAATTTCAAAAATAAATTTAACCATCTAATAACTCTGAAGGGAAAAAGTTCTTCGCATATAATAAAACACAAATTAGAATAAGAGAGAAAAGAATCGTATTTGTTTTCCGTAAGTAATTACAATTTTTTATTGATTTTGATTTGAATTATTAGTTAAGATCAGATAATTATTTAATGTCCGTTTAAAATTACTGACCCAAATATACCTTGTTTTGTAAAAATATTTTATATTTAAAAATAAAAAAAAAATTGGCTGAAATTCTGCATATAAAGACTTTACGTGTCTATCAAAACTATCAGTTTCTCGAAAAAGCTATTAATTGTGGAATTTTCGAATATTTTCGACAAACCGTACATCCCTCGATTAGTTACACCGGCGTTTTCTTTTTTACAGTAAACATTTCTCGGAAATAATAAAAATAAATCGTGTTTATTGACAAATGTTACAAAACATTTGCATTGAACGGCGAAGATTAGCTCTAAAGAAATGAGTATTGAAATATAAAAGAAATATTTTCAAATAACTGTAGAATACTAGAGAACAATATGATACTATAAATAAATATATACATTAAAATAAAAGAAAATAAATATGTGCACGATTAAAGTTATCTTTATGAAGACAATTAACAAGACAAAATAATTTTTTAGTTGAATTTTTACGGAAGACATTTAACAGACCGATAGGATTTCTACTAGTGATGAGGCACTCGAGTACAAAGGATCGAAAAGTACTCCTTGTACTCGAATACAAAGTACCATGATCGATCCAGAGAACCAGTACACAAAATCTCAGTTGTTCTGCAGAGATGAATCAATAGAGCTTCGAATCAAATCGGGTCTCGAGTCTCGGGTACCGAGTTACGAAGTTATTAGTGGAACCGACTCATTCTATACTTTTTTATATTTCGAAAATATTTTGGGATAAAGTCTGACACAATGATCTCTATTTATGCCTATTACCTGGCAGAGCTTTTTCTGATATATGGTGTAATTGTGTCTAGATATAGGTATAATAAAATATATAAATAATTCCTGCTCTAATAACTTCGTAATATTTCTTTGATCGACCTGACAGTGGTAAGAACTATTTTGCCACACAACTCCAGTTATTTTATGAGTGGTGGCAACAGTGCACGTATTTTTAAGAGGAGACCAGTTCAATCCGAAATACATGTTTTGAATTTGTTTGGGTCGTTAGTTCTATCTACTGTTAGAATCCTAGTACTCGGTACTCGGTTAAGTACTCGAGTACCGAATGATCGATCTCTAAAAAAGGATTCGATCCCCCATCACTAATTTATACACATTCATTATAGGTAAAACTTCATTGAAATAAAGCTGTGGATGGTGTGGCATAGGAAGTAAATAAACATTTCTTATCTTTCGGCCATGTACAGTATTTCCACATATTAGCTTGTTTAATAGATAGAATTTTGATTTTTAACAAGACTAGAAAATTTAACTGCAATTGTTTTTGCAAGAGAACTCTCTTTACAATTTGGTAATTTTAGCGACACAGATATCATTCGGCGATGTGGGCACCACCTTTTATGATAGCTTCAAGAATATGCTATATTTATTACTTGTAACATTCTATAAATTAGAAATAGCACCTCTTACTTACCATTTTTGGAAATAGCAATAAAATATAATAAAAAAAAAATATTTATTCACATGAACAACAAACGATAAATGCCAATAAAACTGTACAGATTGATTCTTATGTAAACATATATATCACACTATACAAAAAATAATTCCTCATCACTTATTTATTACTTCTATTTAACATTGCATTAAGTAGTTATTAAATACAAAGCGTTCATCAGTAACGACGACATCATGTTCTGTAATTATTGTTAGTTCAGAAGGAGTTGAATAATTAATAACAACTTATGTTTATTTGGCAACACTCTAAATGCTCGTTATATTTTCCAGTAAAGAATACATTTTCCTTTCAGTTCCATTTGTATAAATTGTATAATAGACCAGAATAGAAATTTCTTAAACTATTGGCCTTTGCAAGTCTGTAGGCACGTCGTGCTTAGGAAGTCACTTTCAAACAAGGCAATCGCTATGTATCATTTACTCTTGGTGTACTTCTACCCCACAACCAGTTTAGTAGAACTTTAGAAGGACTTTGCACATCACGAGCTACAAAATAATTATTTAATATCACCAACATCATTTACCACTTTGAAGCAATGTTGAGTTAATGACAAAATTTTTATGCAAATAATAATAATATTGAATTTAACAATGTTTTTAACTTACAAAGCGTGTAACTTGCATCAACTAATTTAGCGGCCGCCTCAGGCGGTAATTTCGACGCTTCTTTGATATGCTGCTGCATTATTGATATCTGTTGAAACCTTCGCTTTTCCTGTTCATCTACGAACGTTTTATCCTTCTTGTAACCCACAGTTTTCAGCTCTGATAATCTACAGATCAAGACAATAAGCCAAAAAATTGTACATTTATGCTAACCAATGCCTGACTTACTTCTTAGCGAGATCTTGATCAACGCCCAATTTCTCCGAAGGCTCGGTAGCTAGCTCAGTACCGGAAGCCGCTAGAAATATTTCCGAGCTTCTGCTAGTTTTGGATGTTCCAAGTAATACGTCGTTGGAAGCGCTCGAGCTCAACGGCACTTCTGGAGAATCTGTAAATTTTCAACTTCAATACGCTTCTTATAAGCAAACTTAGCAAACTTACTCGTTATTTCTTTCACATTTCGCCTAAGTTCTTCCTTTTCTCTAATAGCATTCGATAGTCTCAGTTGCAAAGTGTCTCTCTCTTCCAACAATTGGGTCAATTCGACCGTCAGTTCTTCACAACGCACGTCTCTTTGGTGAAGCATGTAAAGAGCCAAGTCTAACTCTGCTCGATTCACCGGTTCCGACAAGTCGTACTCAGGAACGGCTGGTCGCTCTTCTGTCGCAGCAGAAGGATTTTCAGTCTAAAGGAATAAAAGAGCAAATAATAAATTTTAAACCTTTGGAAATCTACATGGCTTTTCTTGAAAACGCGATAGTACAGAAGGGAAAATAAAACAGGTCTTCGTTAAAAACACACTGGCTTAGACCACAAAGTTAGGTCCCACAACCAAAGCATAATTTGATACTGTCACTTTTTAGATCAGTAGTAGACAGAAAGAAATATACAAAAACTATCAAAGTGAGAAATGAAAATTGTTTAAATAAACCTTATTAATAAAAGAAATAATACTTACTCTTGAGCTTGAAAGTGTTGGTTGCTGGGTAATAGCGTTTCTGCTAATGTCCATTTCAGCTATAATGCTGTCATAGTCGTTGCTTTTCTCGAACAATTCCTTCTTTAGTTCTTCAATTTTAACGACTTGTTCCTCAATAATGCTTCGCATTTCATCTAACTGTTTGTTCTCCTCTTTCGTTAATGACGTTTGCTGTAAAATGTTCATTTCCAAATCTGATTTGACGCCAACTAGTTCGTCTACCCGGGCTTGTAATTGTTTATTCGATTCTTCTAATTCGTTCCTAATTGTTAAGTTCTCGTTTGCGTTGTAGACAGATTCCGCTACTTGTGTCCTCAACGTTTGTATGTCTAAGTCTTTGGCTGATAATATTTCTTCATAATGACTTTCTAATTCTTTGTAATTCGTTTTTTGGATGTTCTCTATCGAAACGAAATACTCTTGTTCTTTAATGTGTAACGTTTCCTTCAATTTATTAATTTCGTCTTGTAAGAGATCAGAATGTTGCTGTACGTATGCCAATTGCTGGCTAACCGTGTCATGTTCGTGGGATTTCGTCGCCAAATCTTGAGTTATATCGAACAGCTGTTGTTGACAGTCTCGTAGAGACTGTTGCACCACTAAATATTCCTCTTTGTGCTGCGCCAATTCAGCTTCAAGCTTCTCGCTTTCTTTATTATCAGTCAAAAATAGCAACTGTTGATTTAAGTTACTTATTTCCAATTTCAAATTATGCATCTGCTGATTTAAATTGCTAATTTCATTTTCTTGTTGACTGATCACGTTATGGAGAGATGTTTCTTTATTTTCCTTAAATGTTTCTAGTTGGTGAGTCAAATTAATGATTTGTACATTCAAATTTTGAATTTCTTGATTCAAATGACCAATTTCTTGTTCTTTTTGTGCAATAACGTTTTGCAAAGAATCATGTGCTTGGCGCCCTTCTTCCGATGAGTAATTTAATTGGCTGCATTGTTGCTGAAGGTTTTGGATTTCTTGTTGATTAGCAGACAGCCGAATCTAAAACAAAATATAAAAAGTCGATTCAGTTGAAACAAAAAAAAAAAAAAAAAATCATATATGAATATATAAAATTGTACACTGATTTAAACAAATTTTTTTATCAAATCTTGACATATTTAAGATTGCGGAATCGGGCAGCAATTTGTGCAAATAATGAGTAATTTCCCGACTGATAATAACAAATCAAAACATGTTTATGAAATGGGACAAAGTGTGTAGGTACGTAATAACAAGAGAAAGAGACAAAAAAATGCACAAGACAAGACAGACAGAAAAGTAAATAATTTAAATGTAATAAATAGTAACTTACGTCATATTCTTCGATAGTGCTTTGCAGTGTGCGAATATTTTCATCTTTTTCTGTAATCTGCATTGCTTGTTCTTTTAGCTGCTCTACGATCTTGTTTAACTCTGTAATCTCATTAAATTGTTTCTCATAGACTTCGTTTAATCTCGATATTTCCGCTTCCCTTTCTTGAATTGCAATACTGTACGTTTGTATTTGTATGTTGGCATTTTGTAATTGAGAGTGCAAATTGTCAACTTTTTGATTTTTGTCACAAGACAAAATTAACTGACGCCGTAGTTCGTTTAATATATCTTTATTTTCGCATGACAGTGGGAAAGCCGTGTTTTGTTCTAATAACTTAACGATTTCTTCTACGACTTGGCGTTTTTCGTCAAACTGTTGTCTCGTGGCCTCAGCTAGAATCTTCAAACTAGCCAATTCGACTTCTTTGTCCGCCAGAAGTTGATGAATCTTATCAATTTCGGAAATTTGCTGAGCCATCGCCGCCTTTTCTAATTGTTCGGTGGTTAACAATTGTTTTAGTTCATTTATGGCGCGTTGTCGATCATTGATCTGTTGCTGGAGCGCTGAAATCCTGTCGACTTCTTGCTTTATTTCCGTGTCTACGTTCCTCCTTAATTCGTTGTTTTCGTTTACCAAAGCGTTACATTTTTCTTCTAATTCGTTTATTTCGTTTTTAAGTTTTTCCTGGATTGCCGCGAAATCAGATTCTACTATGGACAAATGGTATTTCCAACTTTCTGCCACGGTGTTACCTCGTTCGTCAACTTGCGCCGCCCATTTTTCTTCCACCTCAGTTACAGTTTCCACGAGTTTATTTTCCATTTCACTAACTGTTCTGTCCAGTTCTTGCTCTTTGGCATTCAGACGATCCTTCAACTCTTTAATGCTGCCCTCTAATTCATTATTGTTATCCTGTAAGTTCTTAATCATCACATTGAGCTCATTAATTTGGACTTCTTTATCGTTATCGCTTTTTCCTTGAGTTAATTGTAAAACAAATTCAAGTTCGGTATATTTCTTTTCTAATTCTTTGATTTTATCGACATTTTCTACTTCTAACTGATCATTCTTTCGTTTCTGTTCTTCTAATGCTATTTGCAACTCTAAAATATTTTTTGCACTGAGAGATTGAAGATTCGACAGTTCCGCTTCCAATTCTCTAATCCTTTCACTATAATTATTAATTTGCTCGTTGTCCAACTCAATATCAACTAATTTTCTTTTTGCTTTTTCTAACTGATCAATCGCCTCTTTCAGTTTTTCGTTATTTTCAACTTCTAATTGTTTTTGATCTTCTAACGCTAATTGTAACTCTAAGATGTTCTTAGAGCTCACACTTTGAAGATCGCGGTACCGCTGCTTTTGACTGGACAACTCTTCTGTTAGATCTTTGATCTTCTCCGCAATAATTTGATCAAAGTTATTAACCAACTCCACTAATTCACGAATGGTGTTCGCTTTAAAATCGGTTAACTCTTGAATTAGCGGGTGAATGTCGTCAACTGGCTGTTGATGTTGATATTGGAATTGGTTTGGATGGTTTTCAGAAGTGTTTGCTTCTGCATTAGCAAAATCTTGTTTCAAGCATTCTATTTCGTGGCGTAAAGTTGAAATTTCTTCGACTAGGGAATCGTTGGAATTTTGTAATTGCTCAATCCTAGCCGTTTTCGTCACCAGTAAACTTTCTATGTCTTCTAGCTTGTGATTGTTGTTTTCCAATTGGTTTTCTTTTTCCCTCAATGATGACGTTAAGTTTTTTAATGATTTTTCTAATTCCTGGATAACAGTGTTCTTCTTGTCCAATTCATCTAGCAAATTTGTCGACTGTTTTTCTGAACATTCAATAATAACATTGGTGTTTTGATTATGCATAATTTTAAACTGTTCGTTTTCTTCATTTAATTTATTAATCAATGCCTCTTTACTTAATATATCTTCTTCTAAATTCTTAATTCGTTCGTCATTGTCAATGCTTTTACTGCTTCTTTCGAGTTGAACCCTTTGTTGTTTCTGATCGTTAAGCAGCGCTTGAAGTTCTTCATTATCAACTGTCAAATCTTGAACTAGTTTCCTCAATTCTTCTACATCTTCAGTGTATTCTTTAGGAGTTTCAATGGGCGACTTAGATTCTTCACTACCCCAATTTAATTTTTCTTCAACTTGTTCATATTTTCGCTTCCACCTGTAAATTTCTGAGTCTTGGATTTGGCTCATTTGTATCATCTTCTCGTTGGAGGCAGTTACAACTTCAAGTTTTTTCACGGTATTAAGTTTTTCTAATTTTTCTTTATCTAATTCTAAAGTTATTTCCTTTATTTTCGTTTCCAGTCGCTCGATTTGAGTTTTTAACTCTTCTTGTATGGTCTGATCTAAATCAAAGAAGTTGTCGGTATCCGATTTGGTTTTAGCGATTAACTCATCATTCTTCAGTTTAAATTCATTACACTTCTTCACCAATTTGCTCGATTTAATTTGTAGTTGTTTAATTTCTTCAAGATGAGTTTCTCTTTCAGTTTGAAGGATTTGTATTTTTTCCTTAAGCTTATCTACTTCAACTTTCAAAGCTTGAATTTGTGGCGTGTTTTCTGCTTTATATTGGTGTTCTTCTTCCAACCTGGCTTCCTCCGGGCCCCAGCCCCAACCGTCGTCGTTTTCTCCAACGGCTTCGCCCATTAAATGCGCCTTAGATATTTGCGCGAAGCTTTCGACAACGGGATGTCGCTCTAAACCAAAATCTGATTCTTCCTCATTTAATGGTTGATTTGGTTGGTACGTGAGGTAAGCGATGGACGGATGTCCGACATTTTCTTCTACCGGTACGTTTTGTTGTCCCAATGAAGGATCAGTTGTCTCAAACTCCAGCTTCTGCAACGTTTGCCGATCATTTTGAGCGTCTATTTCTTCGAAAGATAGAATCTGCGACTCTACGTCTGAAAGAGGTTGAAGGGATGCTACTGTAGGAACTGTAGATAGAGCATTGTTGCCAACTTTTTCATACACTAGACGCGTTAATTCGTTCAACATATCGGAACATTCTTGGATCACTTCTTCCTTTTCTTGGTCCACGTTGTATAAAAGGATTTCCAAGGCTTTGATTTTATTTTCCAAGTCCTCCTTGGTCACACTTACATCCGGATCTTGAGGTGGGGACTCGCCTTGGAATGAATAATTATGAATTGTAACAGAGAGTTGAGTATTGACTTTAGATTTAGCGTCAGAAAGAACTTCTTCGACTGTCTCTTTGGCTGCATTACTCAACATTTGGGATTGTAAAGAATTCACTTCCATTTGTAAAGTTTCAATTTTTTCAACGGAAGACTGCCAATTGGATGTAGTTTGATTTAAGTTTCCCGTAAGCACCGCTATTTCATTATTATATTTATTTTCGACGTCCGATAGTTTCTGATTGTTCCCGGTGAGCTCCATTAAAAGCTCCTCTTCTCTTTCTTTCAAGCCTTTTACCTCTTCTTGGAGTCTTTCACATTCGAACGTTAACTCGTTTCTACTTTTTACTAGTCCTTCAAGTTGCAATTGGTAATCAGATTCAATGCCGTCGTAATCTTTTTGATGTTGGTTTAGTTTCTCTTCGTATTCTTGTTGCATTTGCTTTTGAAGCGCTTCCAGCTGAACGATTTGACGTTTTAATTCGGTGTTGGCCTGCTCTTGTTCTTCTAAACAAGTCTGCATGTTTTTCATTTGACTGATCTTATCTTGTAGTTTCTTTATTTTGATTTTTAATTTCGTAGTCACTTCTTCTTGGTCTCTAGTTTTTACTAGCAGCTCTTTATTTTCTTTGGTAAGTTCTTCAACTTGTTTAGCTAAAACTTCGTCATTAGCGGCGACTTCTTGAAGTTTGTGATCCATTTTTTCCTCCATTAAAGATTTTTCTTCGACGCTCTTTGACAACAAACTCAGTTTTGCTTCCATTTCCCTCGATTTAACTAACAATCTATCTTTCTCTTCCAATAATATCGCCAAATCTTCCTCCAACATTTGAGATCTTTCTTTATAATGATGTAGTTCTACTTCATGCGTTTCTATTATAAGCTGCATTTCTTTAATTTTGTCTTCATTAATAGACTCTTTGCTGCCGTGGACGTTGTCGAATTCTTCATGAAGGCTGCTAGATAATTCTTGTTTTAAACTAAGTTCAGGAGATTTTTCTTGTCTCTGCCTGGCTTCGAGTAGCATATTTTGGAGGTCGACATTTTGCTGTTCTAAATTACTGACGATGTAAGACAATTCGTGAATTCTCGCTTCGGATTGTCCTAAGAGCGTGCCCTTCATACTAATTTCTAGTTTTAGAGACTCTATATCTTGAGAGCCTGTTTCCTTTTTGTTAATTTCGGTTTCCCATTTTTCTTTTTCCGCATTGTACTTCTCTTCTAGTTCTTGGTAAGTTTGAGTTTTCTTTTTCAAATTGGCCGCAATTTTCTTCATTTTCTCCAGTTGTTCTTTATTTTTGGCTGCCAAGTCTTCCACCTGTTTTTTTAAAGATTCGCTGTTCGCGTTCAATTGCGCCTGAAGGCCAATGTATTTTTCTTTCATTTTCTCAATGGTACTTTTAACCGACTGGTCTTTATCTTTCAATTGTTGTTTTAGGGTGATAATCATTTCTTCTTTAAATGCGATTTCTTGTGTTAATTGATCGATTTCTCTGTTTTTCTTCTCCAGTTCATTCTCATAAAGGGTTTTGTTGAAATCTAGCTCTTCTCTAAATTCTTGCACTTGTTTTTCCGCACTCTCAACTTGTTCATTAAGAGCTGTTTTTATTTGGTTCAATTGGTACTCCATATCCTCGAAATTGTTGAGTTTAAGGTTGGCTTCCTGTAAATCGGCGACTACATTATTTAAATCGTTTATAAAAGAATTTAACTCGTTAATATTGTTATCCCTTTCGCCAAGTTCAGTTTGAAGTTGATTGATGATATTAGAAGAATTAATCAATTCCGATTTGTTTTCTTCTATTATAGAACGGTAGTTGTTTATTTCATCAATATTTTCTTTTACTTTTAACTCTAGTCCTTCAGATTTTTCTTTGCAACTGCGAAGTTCTGTCTCTAGGTGATCTTTTTCTTGAATTACTTCGTTCAGTTCTTTTATACACTTTTTGAGATTATTGTTTTCTTCCAAGACTCTCTCATATTCTTTTTGTAAGTATTCAAGTTTCAAGAAAACTTCTTTATCCTTATCTTCATTCGTTTCTTGAGGGTATTGTTGGTTTTCTAATTCCCTTAATTTTCTTATAAGTGTTTCGTTTTCTTTAACTAATTCGTCTTTTTCTGTCTGGACCTGTTCATATGTTTCGGCTAAAACCTCTCTATTATTTTCGACTTCATTGAGTTTTAAAGACAGTTGGTTATTTTCCTCTCTAAGGGCCTCGAGTTTGATCATAACCTCTTTCCTTTCCATATTAAACATTTCAATCTTCTTGAGGAGTTCCGCAGTTTCTTCAGTGAGCTGTAGAACGCTTTCATTCAGCTCCGCAGGCGGTTCTTCTTCCTGAGCTTTTACTGAATCTTCTATGTTAGGATCTATATTTTTTTGGTAGGCTGCTAACTCCAGTTTTTCTTGTTGAGTCAGACCTTCAACTATTTCAATGCTTTCAGCAGAAGATACTTTTTCGGCACTAAGTTTTTCTAATTTGTCTATCAATTCCATATTTTCCTAAAAAAAAAAAAAGTAAGCAAACTAAAAGATGCGTTTTTATACTTTGTACCTGTATGTAATTATCTAGTTTAGTGGTTAGTTCCATTTTTTCTTTGATAAATTCTTCTATTTTTTCTAATAATTCTGCTTTTTCTCTTCTTAAAATTTCAATTTCATTGTGCAATTCCTTATTGGAGCTCTCTAATATTTCTAATTGTTCTTCAATTTGGATTGACTGCATTTCTGAGGTGACCTTCTCATTCTTAAGTTGTGAGAAACCAGACATTTTATCATTTAGATCTTTCAATTCTGTTTTCAGAGATATTATATCTAAAACAAAAATAGATATTTTGGTTAGATACATACATAAATTCCGTCAAACTTTCATTTAAATCTTAACATATGCGAGCAAGTTAATTTGAGCACATTAAACAGGCCAAACTGTGCACACTCGAGTCAATTCGAACGGAATTGTATTTTATGTTGCTGTAATTTTCGCACTCGAATATGATCGAGAATTGAAAACAACAATATGAAAGCTAAGAAAAAAAAATAGAAAATATTTTTACTGATAAAAATGTTTCTTTCGAAACAGCAATTCGAAAAGAAAGGTAATAAAAGTCTATGTACGTGCAAGATTGCAATATTCGGCTCTTATCTGCAATATGAATCAAAATCCAAAATTAAAATTAATAACATATAACGACTTAATATAATTGACATAATGGCGATTACCAGATTCTAAAAGATTTATCACTTTGTCTTTGGCTTCCGATTCATCAAGGTTTCTTTCGAATTTCTCATGAAGTTCTCTAAAATCATCTGAATTGATAGACCCTGAAAATTAGTTTTTTAAACGTGTGCATATAAGTAAAGGACAATAGTATGGTAGTACCTTTAGTCGATTCAATGGATTCAACCATTTTCAACTGCATGTTACCCTTTTCTTCTTCTAGTTCAGCAATTTTTTCATTTAATTTAGTGTTTTCGTTTTGTAATTGTATTATTGTGGCATTTGCGTCACTCATTTTCTTGAAACCGTCCAATTTTTTATTCAAGTCTTTTATTTTGCTCTTGTGCTGAGCTTTAACTTTAATCATATTTTTATTACTTTCATCCAATTGTTTTTTTAGTTTTGTTATTCCATCGCTTTCATTCTGATCTTGATGTTTTGATAGTAATTTCTCTTTTAATTCATTAATTTCTGTTCGCAATAATTCAATTGTAGCCTGGTTTTCTTTAACAACGTTTTTGGAATCTGCAAGTTTGGAATTTAAGTCTCTTAATAATAACTCATAGTTGTCACTTTCATTTTCATCTTTGTCATTGTGGTTTCTTAATTTATTAATATCTTCCAATAATTTATTATTTTTCTCTTGAAGATCAGCTATTTCAATATTTTTTGACTTCAAATCATTCAATAGTACCATCTGCCTCGCTTTCATTTCACTTTCTAAAGTTATAAAATTTTCTTGCATCTTCCTCATTTGCTCTTTAGTTTCATCTAGAGTGTCGAGTGTATCTTTACTCTTTTTACTCAAATTTTCAGTCATTAGCGTAATGGCTTTGGTCCTAGCATCTAAAACAGAATCTTTTTCTTTTAAATTTTCTTGCAAATCCAAAATGGTAGCCTCTTGTTTTTGACCTTTTTCCAATAAGTCCATAATTTTTTTTTCTTTTACTAATAAAATATTATACAATTCCTCTGGACTAGTATTTTTGTTGTACTCTAAGTTTTTTTCTAAATTCGGCAGACTTGCTGAAACTGAACTCATTAATTGTAGAGATGAATCATTAAGTTGAACTTTCAACATTGATACCATATCCTCTATGTCCTTTTGCCTCATCCCCCTCTCTGCTAATTTAGCCCTAAATGCATAAAATAAAGCCATTATTATTAATTTATGCATACCTTTTATTAAATTATATTAAGTCGATTTGCCACAGAATTACTTTGGACTATTTCTTAGATATTTGTTTTTTTTATTAATGCAAGTTTAGCGCTATTTAATTAGAAAATCGATAACATTGAAATATTCATTATAATATTTACTTGGTTATTTGCACTCCCAAAAAACCAATCGGGTAATAAAAGTACATTAAAGAATTAAAATAACAGTTACAAAATTTAAATACATACTTAACACATATTAATTAAAAAAAATTATTTTAAATTAGATTAAGAAAACATGCAATAAGAGCAAAAGCTAGAGTAATATTAGGAATAAATCATATTTACTTATTTTCTTCCAGCTGCTGCTTCATTAAATTGACTTTCTCGTGTTTCTTGCTATCCATAGAAGTACTCTTTTCTGTGCTGCCAGAATCATCTCTTTTCGATCTGGACTTCTTAGCTTTGGCTTTACTTAATGTGTTAACGTATTCCTCTACTTTTTCCTGAGGAACCGTGCTCTGCTCTTTTCTTAACATTTCCTTTAGCTGTGCTATAAGAACCTGCTGTTGCTCATTATGCTCTTTGAGATCTTTATTTTCTCTGGAAGGTCCGGGCCCTGGCGTACCACCACCAGGGTCTGTGTCCGGATCTCCCCACATATTGTTACCTAAAATGTACAATTTTAATATTTGTGTGTCTTATTGTACAGTGATTAAACATGGAACGCTTTAAAATTTTAGTTACCTAATTACGTTAGAAAACTGAAAAGAAAAATAGGATTTTATGTATTATCATTATTCTAATTAGCCACAAAAATATCCACGTACGATAAAATCACGTCAATTCAATTCTTCTTTTTTGTCGAGTGTTACCACCATCACAAACTATCGAGCTACTTTGTTTTTATTGGTCCAGTGTTAAGATGGCGCTGTTTATAGATATTTCATAACAATGTTTCATCAAAATTCTTTTTAATGAACCAAAATAAAATGAAATTTTCTACATTTTCCAATCATAATAGGTAAAAATATAGCAATAAAATTTAGATCTTATCTAATTGGATGCTTCTGTTCTCTTGTGAGTCGATTGGTTAATTTTTATTTATTCATTTTTTTATTATTATCAGAGTTTTTAAATTTTAATGTATTATCCAATTCATTGTAAATTTATGAAATTTTTAAATTATTCAATAATATTGACCTCCCTTATCTTATCGTTATTTCAAAGATGCAACCTTTATAACCTCAAATGAATTTCAAAATCACAAATAATTTCATCAATTAATACTTAAAAATGGAAAATATAAAAGTAAAGAGTGGACAAGAAACTCAGCATTTTAAAGATGGTATTATTGACTTGACAGCAGGATCACTAGGTAACATTTAAATTTTTTTGAAAATAAACAAATTAACTTTATACTTTTAGGAGGTATTGCTTTAGTTTATGTGGGTCAACCTTTAGACACAGTAAAAGTAAAAATGCAAACGTTTCCCACATTATATAAAGACATGATAAATTGTTTTACACAAACTTTTAGGGCTGACGGTATACGTGGTTTATATGCTGGTACAGTTCCAGCTTTAGCAACAAATATCGCAGAAAATTCAGTGTTATTCTTTGCTTACGGTTTCTGTCAAAAATTCATGCAAAAACTTACAAATTCCGCAAACATAGATAGCCTGTCAGTAGCTAGTAACGCAACGGCAGGTTTTTTAGCGGCCTTTTTTTCATCCTTAGCTATTTGCCCCACGGAATTAGTAAAATGTAAGCTCCAAGCTATGACGGAAACCAACAAACACCTCGAGAAACAAGGGAAAAGAGTTGGTCACATGGGACCTGGACAACTAACTGCTGCAATTGTTAGAAACGAAGGATTTAAAGGCTTGTTTAAGGGTTTGATGCCGACTCTTGTTAGAGAAATGCCTGGATATTTCTGCTTTTTCGGTGCATATGAAGGTAATGCTATATATATTCAAAAATTAAACACATTTCTGTTAAGATTGTATGGCATCTCTTTGGTGGATAGTGTAAATATTCACTTTTTGTAGGCGTTAGGGAAATTTTCAGAAAACCTTATCAAAAGAAAGAAGACATAGGTTTATTAAAAACAATGGTCGCAGGCGGTGCAGGTGGGGCCGTCTTTTGGATCGCACTTTTTCCGGCAGATGTTGTCAAATCTAGGATACAAGTGGGTAGTTTGAATGACAACATGTTCAGATTGATTTTTAGAATATTTAGACAAGAAGGGATTAGTGCCCTCTATAACGGCTTATTACCTACTTTGGTTAGGACCATTCCAGCTACGGCTACAATGTTTGTTACTATAGAATATAGCAAAAAATGGATGTATTATTTATCTAGAGATTTATGATCATTTTATGGCATCATAGACTAAGAAGTAAAAAACTAATTTTACAATTTTTATAAAAAATTATACTCTTAATAAGTATTATTGTATTACTTTCAAAATATAACTTTACTTATTCATTTTTTAAGGAGTGGGGGGGGGGATTAAATACAAATGCCATCTGTCAAATTGTGCCATATTTATTTTTGATTTCCTTCCATATTTACTGGATTTTAGCTTCATTTACAGTGGGAGTATCTTCATTTCTATCTTTTATTTCAAGCACAGAATGCACTCTGTTAATGTGGCGTTTCAAATTTGTAGAATCGTGGAAACCCTTGTGACATATCATACAAACATGAGGTCTTTCCAATGTGTGATTTCTCATAACATGCCTTTTCAAGTTACTGGTACTTATATAACCTTTGCCACAGTAAGTGCAGACAAATGGACAGTCCCCTGTATGTAGCCTTATATGCACTTTTAGGCTATTACCCGCCGTAAAAGATTTTCCACAAATGGTGCACAGAAAGGATCTATGTTCAGTTGATAATTTATCGCATTTACATGCTGCCTTGCAGATATCACAGTTTGATTTTTTCGCAGCGGCGTGACTTGTGGTAATGTGGGTGTCCAAGGCGCTTTTTGTCGAGTACAACCTGCCACAATGCTGACACTGGTATTCTTTCTGACCAGAGTGGCTCGCCCAGTGCCTCTTTAGGTCGCCTTCCTGTGTAAAAGACTTTTTACACAATATGCAGGTAAAAGGGCGTTCACCTGAAATCACAAACAAATTGACAATAGGGTCTAGCTAATCGAGAGGTATACAATAGAAGTAGGAATTTTTTATAATAGTTTCAATTTTGAGTATAAAACCGAAATTCCATGTTCAAAAATATATCCTAATTTTAAAGTCAACAATTTTCCAATGGCAAAGTACTAATTTAAATTGTGGTAACAGGAAGATACATTCAGTTATTTACCTGTATGAATCCTGACGTGTCTCTCTAGGTGGGAGGATTTCTTGAAATGTTTAGAACAAAAAGGACATATACGTTCTTGCTTTTCATTCTTGTGAATTCTCATATGGGTGCCATAACCGTGTTTGTGCAGCATTTTGTTGCAAAATTTGCATTGTACTTTTTCTAAATCTTTCCAACCCTTATCATTAAAAGATTTTAAGTCAAAATGTTTCTTCTCCTTGTGTTTTTTAAGACTGCTGGAGCTACGATATCCTTTATTGCATATGGCGCATTGATAAGGAGTTTCCCCTAAAAACATTTTTTTAATTTATGATTTTATTTATTTAATTCCATAGATGGTTGGAAACTTTTACCTGTGTGAATGCGGGTATGCACAGTAAGGCTTCCAGAAAATGCAAAGTTTTTATCGCAATATGAACATTTG
The DNA here is from genome assembly GCA_951812935.1 of Hermaeophaga mercurialis. Taxonomy (NCBI): domain Eukaryota; kingdom Metazoa; phylum Arthropoda; class Insecta; order Coleoptera; family Chrysomelidae; genus Hermaeophaga; species Hermaeophaga mercurialis. The sequence continues at coordinate 50,777,346 of OX638360.1, read as the reverse complement.
TAAGGCCTATCTCCAGTATGTGTTTTCATGTGATTGTCCAATGCTGATTGTGAAGTCAAAATACGATCACATTCAGTACAATTATACTTGATATTTTTAACTTTTTTATTTTTTTTTCTCCTGTGTAACCTTCTGTGTTTCAGTAATAATACTTTTGAATCAAATACTAAAAAACAAACAAGATATACATATAACATGAGCCCTTTGTAGGCAATGATTAACAAAGTTAGTGATGACAAGTTTTGTCTGAAACAATTATACGTATTTACGTTTTTAATATTATTGCTATCTTTGTTAGTAAAAAGGCTAGTTGGTTCAGTACATTTAATTCAAATTAGATGAAATTTAAGTAATAGTTTTTTCTCACCCATATTGCACTTTTTACAGTTATTATTAGAAATTAGATTTGTATTATGTTTTTCTTCAATATGTAATATTAATAATTTTTTAACCAAAAATGTCATATCACATTGGGCACATTGAAATATTTCATTTTCATCACTTTTCAGTTTGGTTTCTGATTCTTGTTCTGAACCATTATCTTTATTTTGGTTTTGTTCACTTTTAATTAGAGAATTTTCTGTACGTTCATATTTAGGTTCACAAATGACATCATACGATCTATTATCATTTGTTTCATTTAGTGCTAACTTAAGTATGGAATAATTATCTCTAGACTGATCAATAAATATTTTAATTTCTTTAAGAAGATTGCTGCAAATTTTGCAGATACTCTCAGGAAGTCCGTCATTATTTTTCACCTATAAAATATAAATGTCTTTTAAAAACTATTTTTAATTTTTAAATAAAGTGTTTATTAAAATTATTGAAATGGAAATATGTTTCTTACCTCTATATTTGTAATATTTTCAAAAATATTTAAATTATCTATTGAATTTATTGGTATCAACTCATTTGGAAGAAGGCATATTCTGCATATTTTTGAGAAATTTTCCACACAAATTTCGGTTTTTTTCCCATTTTCCATGTTTAATTCGAAAAACTAACCCTACATATACGATGAAAGTTCAAAAATACGAAAAAAATAATAGTTATTTTAAAAGAGAAGATAATATTTGATCACCGCAGCGACGACTCGCTGAGCACACTCACGTATTAGTTGTAAAAAAAGAAGACGGAAATTTGAGGTTATAATTAAAAGTAAGTATTTAAAATATATTCGGTTCTTATTCATTTAAGGATTTTTGTAGGACCATGAAAAAGTGTTGAAAAAAATGCATCTAACATCTCTTATGAGAACCGTCTTGTACAGAGCATCTTTTCGAGTAAACAGTAAAAGTATAATGACTTCTCCTCGAAAATTCCAAGAAGTGCTGAATGATTTAAAAAAAGAGAATCCTTTCTTCGATAAATACGCCTCTAAAATATCAAAGTTACAAAATGAAAATCCAAATGAATTTAAAGGTCGACTTGAAAAAACTGACACAAAAAATGCCAAAATGTGTGATCCGCCTCAAAATGAAGGAAGGCAATATTCACAGTTACTGAATCCTAAAAAAAATATTAGTGAACCTGGATTACGGAAGCAAGAAATGTTGGATAAAATTATGAAAATAGACTTGATTAAGGATAAAAGTAATGAAGAGATCGCATCTATTTGGGAACAGTACCACAGACAGAAAGACTGCTGCATTGCAGCTACAATACCAGCGACAGATTTTGATAAATTGAATGATAATTCAAAAAAATATCCCACTTTTCTTTTTGCTTTGCCTAGAACCCAAGGATATGAATTTATAATGTGCCAATTTGCTCAAAATAGTGTACATTTTACGCCTCTCTTGTATTACCAAGTCCACAAAGAAAATGCTCCGGAATGTTTGACTATTATTCATTACGAAGAATTTAAAGAAAGCAAAGGTATTGTTTTAATGAGAGGCGAATATGATAAAAATATAATTAATGCCCAAGAAGCCCAGTGCTTAGCAAATCAGCTGCAAATGTACTATGTACAAGAAGATCCAAGGATGAAGCAACTTTTGGAGACATTTACCCAAGAGCCTTCAAAATTTAAGCACATGGATCTTATTGATCATATAGAAAAAATATCCTTAGTTTAGTTGTAAAATTTAAATGTAAATACAAGTAACCTGTAGGGTATAAATATACCTTTACAATGTATAGATAAATAGTCTATTTTTATAATTTTCAAAGACCCCCAGACATTTTTTTTAATTTTTTGATTTTCCTGACCTATTGCTTGCCATCTTTTTCTAACCAAGAAGATAAAAGATATTTTCAGTGTATACGTTTTATTGGACCAGTCCACATTTTGATACATAAAAATTGAATGAATAAAATGAAAATTATCACACACCTACTAAAATTTATCACAAAAATGGTGCTAACATAAAATGAGGTACATTTACGAAAATTTACAGAGCTTCTACTAATTTTCTATGAATAGATGACCTCAAATGCTTTCTTAAAGAGCCCCTTTGTCGGAAGCCCTTTTTACAGAAATCACATTGGAATGGTTTAGCTCCAGTGTGAATGTTCTCGTGTTCATGCCAACTTGAATAGGCCGCAAATCGTTGTGAACAAAATTTACACTCGTAGGGCTTCTCGCCGGTATGTATTCTTATGTGAACCTTTAAATTTGAATGCGTTGTAAATATTTTGCCACAATGCCAACACTGGTAATTATCTCTTTTATCTAGTTTTGATTTTGATTTATATTCATATTTTTTATTGGAATGCTTTCTGTTCATATGCATTTGGTAAGTTTTCCTTTTTTCGAAAGATTGGCCACATATACTGCATAAATTGGAAGTGGTAACAAATCTGATATTTCTTATTTTGGGTAGTTTTATAGATTTATTGACGTCTTCGTGAACACGCAAATGATTTTGCAAATAGGAATAAATGCTGAACGTCTTGCCACAAAGTCTACAAGACTTCAAATCCAAATAGTCGCCTAATTCTAAGGGCTCCACGTTGCTTTGTCTCTTAATATGCACATTGTACATATGCGCTTCTAAATGATCTTTCCGTACAAATTTTCTCTCGCATATGTAGCATTCGTAGTAGTCTCTTTCTTCCTTACTTTCAAAATGCTTGGACCCTATATGCCTTTCTAATGTACTCTTTTGCGTAAAACTTTTGTCACAGCGATTACAAGAAAACGGTCTAAGACCTGTGTGTGTTCTTCTGTGTCTTTGCAAGTCAATCTTTTTTGAAAACAGTTTCTCACAATCGGAACACTTCCATTTCCTCTTTTTCAGCCCTACTGAAATTTCAATATTTTCCGTATGTTCGTTTTTTTCGTGATTTCTTAGAGCTGCTTTACTAATACAAATCCAGTCACATATTAGACAAATAAATTCTGAAGATGCGTTATTATTTTTTACTGAACAAATGTTATCCAAGTGGTTTTTCAGTTTGTTCTTGCTTGAAAAGTTCTTATTGCAATATTTACAAGTGATTTTAATGATCTTTTTTGGGCCTTCCTCTTCAGAGATATCTGAGAAAACTATATCATTTAGCGATGTAACCGACTCCAAATCATTATCGTAATCAACTTTTAAATCCAAATCATTAATTTCCAATTTGAATACTTTCTTTTCTTGAAAAGCGTATAAAATGTCATTATTGTTGTTGCACATTTGTATAAATTCAAAAATGTCGTCCAGCTTTTCCATACAATTTTTACATAAATTTCTCGGTAATATATCATTTTGATGCACCTTTAATAGATTTAAATTAAAAAAACATAGGCTACCTTAAAAGACAGGGAACTTACTTTAATATTAGTAATGTCCTGAATTAAAGCTAAATATTTAGAAGTTTCTAATATGCCCCGGGAATGATCAATTTTAAGACAAAGCCTACACATACTAGAAAAATGTACTGGATTTAGTTCCAACATTTTTGAAACGGTCTACCTGGGTATTTTAGTAAAGAAAATACAACCACAACAACGTTCAAACAATTTACAAATAATTATTGATTGGTTGGAACATCTCTCTTCTATTAATTTGCTCAAGAAACATAAACACCAACAGCCACCTTACTTTATACAAGGACACTGGAAACTATAAAAGAAGTGGCAGCTGTCATTCCTTGTCACAGATTATTTCTTGCCTAAAGCACTGAAAGGACCAGGAATTATAAAAAAGAAGATAAATATATTGACTATTATATTCTGCTGCAATATTGTAAATTAACAACGCGATTATGTTTGTATACATTTTTATTTTGAAATATTATGTTCTTATACAAATTTAATATTAGTTTCAAATGTAGCTTTTTTTATATATATATATATATATATTTAGTAATATTCAGGTGTTTGGCAACACGAAAAAAGACACATTATTCCTGTAACAATTTCTAAAGCACAAAAGGCTAATTGCATAGCACAAATGATGTATTCAAATCTTAATATTTCGCTTTGCCATATCATTAAATAAACTACACCTAACACGGAAGGAATGGTCAATAAAATTGCCACGATAACCGGCCATTCTAAAATAAAAAAAATCACATCATTGACTAACACAGTGTACGATTAGCACTTACTTTTTTCTGTCAGATTTCCTCTACTAGCTAAAAGTACTCTTAATATCTCTATACAACAAACACCCATAAGTACACCAAAATCAGTAGAGTAATGGTGTAAGCTGCTAAAACTAAAATACTTTACGGCGTTCATTCCCAACTCACATACCGCAAATAAACCAAAATAATATGAATTTAGATAAAGTAGGACTTCGAATGTTAAAGAAACATTCATTTTAAGCATGTTGATAATTAATAAATGGTCCCCGACACTTTCAACATTTGGATCAATACAAACATGATAGATTGCGCGCTTTTTAAATTTCTTTTTATGTTTATCCTAAGGTTGGTCACCGTGATATCTAATTTATATGCAGCTTCTAGAAAAATACAAGCAATAAAAAAATTGTATTTTAATAAATTTTAGATTATTATTTCTAGTTTGAAATATTTAAGTAAGTCATTTGATGTGTTACCATTAAATGATAAAATTAACCTAATACCTCACAATAACATACTGTAGTATTTTGTGTTAATACCTTAACAAGAAGAAGACACTTGATCTGTCAATACTGTCAGGTATGAGGTGAAAAGTGTAATATTATTGTTTTTAAATAATTTATTATAATTTTTAAATATGAATAAAAATATGATTCAGGAAGTAAATTCTCAGCACGATCTATATTTGCAAGAGATCGAGGGTATTGACGATTACTGGGGTCCCACGTTTAGGTAAAAGAAATGTTCCGCTTCCGCCTACATTTCATTTTTTTTATGCAAGTCGATCTATTTCAGGGCAATTTTTGATAATAACGAGGAAATAGAATTCAAAAAGAAACTAGGTGAACGTATTAAGCACCACGACAAGGACATTGAAAGATTGTGTAATGTGTATTATCAAGGATTCATCGAATCCGTTAGAGAACTGTTGGAAGTTAGATCTCAAGCGAATAAATTAAATGTAACTATCGGTAATAAATAATTTATAATCTTAATACCTACACGTTTGATTTCAGAGTCAAGTAGTTGCTTTAGATAAACAGGTACACGATGCCGCTCTGGGTATCACCAAATCCGGCTCAGATTTACTACAAGCCAGAAAAGTACAGAGCAATATCGCCGTAGTTATAGCGCAACTTAACTTATGTTTGCCTGTATTTACTACATATTGCAAATTGCAGAAACAAATTGCCGAAAAACGGTAATTGAGCATTAATACATTTTTTAAAGGTAATCCCACCAGGTGCAAATGATTTGGTACTAATTAAGGTTGTTTGGAAATGCCAGGTGGGGTACGCCTGCATCATAAAATTGTAAAAATGTTATTAACATATCTAATATTTTATCATTTATAATAGTTTTTGTGTAATGTTTTACCACAATCCAAAAATAAAAAATAATTAATTTTTAGATATTATCCAGCTCTTAAGACTCTTGAAGAATTGGAACATATACATTTACCTCATGTTGCTAATTACAGATTTTCAAAACAGTTGCAGGAAAATATACCTAAGTAAAATATTTTTCCTTATTTGTTATGTAATAATATTCAATAAGTGTATATTTTGTAGAATACAAGTGCAGTTGTTTTGTTTATCTTAAAAAAAATTGCATTTTTTAGATATAGGGAAAAAATAGAAGCTGCTTCTATGTCAGATTTAAAAGACTTTTTAGAAAACATAAGGAAATTTTCACCAAAAATTGGAGAAGTGGCTATGAGACATGTAAATATAAAATTAACAATAAAACAAATATTCTTCATTCAAATTATTATTGTAGACTAGTGAACAACTGGCTAGTGATCCAACTGTGATAGGAAGAAAGAAAAAAAGGAATGCTCCTCCTCCTCCAGGTAATATTGTTAATGCATAAGTGATGACAGTGACACTTTAAACTTGCCCTTGCATTGCAGTTTAATAAAAATCGTTTATACATATATAAATATTATAAACAAATTAGTTATCGCATTTCGCCACCACAGGACAAACGACATCCTTAGTCAAAATTTTACATTTGTATCAGATTTTCAGTGAACAAAAAATTTTTGGCCAGAAAATATAAAGAAAGAATACATTTTTACAGCTACAAATAAAAACAATTTACTTTTTGGGAGATTCTCCCTCATACCTTAAGACTTGTGGCATTATAGATGAATCATTTTTAAATGAACATCTTATACGACAATTTAATTTTCGATTTTTTCCTAGGTCAATTTTCTGATGAAGATAGAAGTGCCCAGGAATTAATTGACTTTTCACCAATATACAGAGGCTTGCACATTGCTCACGTACTTAATAGATCTTCAACTTTTGAAACTTATTACAGGGCCGAGAGAACCAAACAAGTCAGATTAGTATTGCAACCACCGACTAACATGGTATTAAAAATAGCTTACAAAAATGTTTGTTGCATAATTAAATTGTTGTTATTTATTTAGCACGAGTCCGAAGAAAGCTACAGAGCTTACATCCATGCAGTTCTTGGATTTTTTATATTGGAAGATCACGTTTTAAATACTGGTAGAGGGCTTATCACCAGAGCTTTTTTAGACGAGATGTGGTCTATGGCTTTATCAAAAATTGCCACTGCCTTACAGACAAATACGGTAACATTTACTAGATTTTTCCATTGTATTGAGTTTGTCATGATTTGTAAAAAACGATCCTACTTAATGGATTTTTTGTTTTAATGAAGCAAGTAAATATTCTCTCTACATATTTTTCCATTGTTTCAATTGTGACAATAGGCTAATTATTTCTTTTTTTAACAAAATTTAAGGCTTACTGTACTGATGCTACATTAATATTACGCATAAAAGACTTAATTATGCTGTTTTGTACAACTTTGAGGAACTATGGTTACTCTGTAAAACTACTCTGGGAGTTGGTACGTGAATTGAGAGATCATTACACCGAAGTATTGATGCAAAGATGGGTGCAAGTGTTTAGGAAAATATTAGCTGAAGAGGACTTCCAACCGATTAAGGTAAATTATTTTCATATTTAAATTAATTAGTTAATTTCAATAATTTTAGGTGAATAATCAAGAAGAACTCAATGAGGTCTTGTTATCCTTTCCATGGGAAGGAGATCTTCCTGATACTATTGTGTTTCCCTATAGTTTACCGTTTTCTAGCATGGTACCTAAAATATACAGGGAAGTCAAAGAATTTATATATGCGTGTGTGAAGTTTTCAGAGGATCTAAATCTCAGGTAAAATATGTGTTGAAGTTTGTTACATTTTTGAGCTTAAGACATAGTTGTTGTGTTTGTTGAGCTAAATTGGCCCTCCCAGACCATAGCTCATACAAAATTATATATTTGTTTTCTTATTTATCCAATAGCCAAGTAGAGGTCGACGAAATGATCCGGAAATCCATGAATTTGCTTCTAACTAGAACTTTTAATGGGTGCCTTTCGTCTACGTTCAGAAGTCCTCACGTTAACCTGCAAGAAATTATTCAAATTATAGTCGACACCGGTTACTTAGAAGAAGCTAATGTATTTCTTGATCAGTTCATATCAAATATTACCGGGTGAGTACTATAAAAAATGAGTACGTTGTTTGTTCATTAAAAATTGAGTTTTCAGTGAGGAGAGTCGAGGGGTAACTACGGCGATGGCGCACGGACAATCTGCCCTATTTTCCGTGTCTAGAGAAGATGCTGTAAGGCAGATTTGTGAAAAATTAAAACACAAATTAAACGAATTCTTTGAATTAGAAAATTACGATTGGTTACTTAGTGAGCCCAACGGACACGCCTCTAGTTACATATCAGATATTATAGCGTTCCTTCGGACGACATTTCAAAGTTTCACCAATATTCCGGTAATATTTTCAATATAAATCTAATTAATTATCGTATAAAATTTGTGTTTAGCTTGAAGCCGCTCAAATTGCCTGCAAATCTGCCTGCGATCACATAGCAAAATCATTATTTGCGATGCTGATGAACGAAGAATTGAAACAAATTTCGATGGGAGCCCTTAACCAGTTGAATTTAGATTTACTTCAGTGTGAACGTAAGCGACGAATTTTTGGAGAAATCAGATCAAATTCAATATTATTTTTTTAGAATTTGCGGCGTCCGAGCCGGTACAAGGTTTACAAGAAGGATCGCTGCTTTCTTATTTTGAAAACTTGAGAGAAATTTTGGATTTGTTCATATCTTGGGACTGGCCGACATATTTTCACGACTACGCTCAAGAAACCAACAAGTATAAGAAGGTCAACCCGGAATCTGCAATTATTTTATTAGAAAAGTAAATAGAATACATTTATATTGATACACATATTTTGGCTAAACTTTCTCTTATCGGGAATGAGGTACAAATATAATAAGCAACACTTAACATGATGCTTATATCAAAATTTATATTATAGTTTTATATTTCTCATCTTGACATTTGTATAAGATTTCCTGTTTGTAGATTAAGAGAAGGCGATAAGAAAACAATGTTTACCGTCTTGAAGAAGAGCGAACGTGATAAGAAAAAGCTTTTGGAAACAGTTTTGAAACAATTGAGACAACTTGCGCAAATACCTCCAGGAAAATAAATCGTCATTGCATGAAAGCTGATTTTATTAATCATACTCTTGTTTTATTATATTAATAGGAATTAATTTTATTTTAGTATTGTAATTTTTTATGCATATATATCTTTATATACTGTTAATATAACTTATGTTGTACTATAATAAAATATGAATTTTTTTAATTACAAATATTTATTTATTTATTTATGGGCAAGTCCAATTCTACAATAGTATATTAATAGAAATATAAACAGAAATATGGTGCTGTATAAAGTTAAAAATAATTATGTGATATATAAAGTGGAAAAATACAATTAAAGAAAAAATAATAGAAAAATAAATCGGTGGGTATGAAACAATTGACCACACTATATGACATTAAGGATTTAAAATGAACAATCATTAAACTGCTTTAAGGAATTGCTTCTTGTACAAAAAAAATCCAAGATGGTAATTTGTTAATTTAAAAGCTCTTGTTACAAAAATATTAGGACCGCAATTTGTTCTATGATGTTGCAAAAAAAATTGCTGCTAATCAAATTTATACTGGAGTGGGCGACTAAAAACGACAATTATCACATAAAAAAATGCAGAAAACAGGTCTCTTAACTTTAAATATGAAATGTAGTATATCATTAATGAGTTAACAGGATGAAGTATTCATCTATTTAATATGCGTAACACCTCTATATTCTTGTTTATAATGTCAAAAAAAAAGAAATATTATTTATTGCACACAGACATTTTGAATTTCCATGTTAATAGTTTGAAATACAGGAATTCGATTTTGACAAAAATACTTGAATGTTTGAAAATATGCACGTCCACAATATTATTGTAAAATAGGTCACATCATAAATCCGGTAAAGATATTTAAAAAATTTAGCAGATAAGAAGAAGAGTCGTCCATTTAAACATTTAAGAATAAAAGAGAAGATTACCTGTTGTCAAATATTTTTCTTATCTGTCATTCAATGTAGAAAGAAGAAGAGTTTCGTGGTTGGTTGGGTGTCACTAATAAATTGTAAATATTTAATTCTTCACCAAAAATGCAAAGTAATTTGAGATTTAAAGGAGGTTTTAAAAAATATGACCAGTTTCTGGGAAAATTCGAAGCTATTTGGTAACTTTCCATTGGCAGCCCTGATAAAATTAGCTAGAACACATTGAAAAGGAAAACAAATAATATTTGACGTTTTGAAACATCTTTCATAATAAATTTAGTAACGAAAGACATTTATAATTAAGATAACCAATAATAATTTCTCCTCCTGTATTCCGAAAATGTATAAAATCTAATGATCGTAAAAGGTAACTAAATCAGATTTATAAACTGAATATTTACATATATTAAACATTGCAGATGGAGAGTAGGCTTAAGAAGTGGAGAACCAAACGAGACTTTTTAAAACTACTGCAGTCTCGTGAAAATAACGCCGAAACATCAAAATTTTTTAAACAACACTCGCAGTTTACAGACAGTCTGGTTAAAAGACTCGGTTTGGAGCATGAGTTAGAGGGACATCAGGGCTGTGTAAACTGTTTAGAATGGACGCCAAATGGAGAGTAAGTTTTGTCTAATAAACTTATATTTACACAATACTTTATTTCCAAAATGAGAACGAATAATGTAACTGTCATTAGTGAAACTAAAGGCTACCGGACTAGACGAAAATTTCAATTTACTAGCACTAATCCTTAAACCGTTCAAATTTTCGATGTGCATTATAATTAAACTTGGCTTTTCCGTTATGGTACTTTGTTTAGACAGATTTTTCATTAGTAATTAAAAACCACCTGAAATTATTATTCTCTCTCATTTGGAATTAAACTTTATGTGAATTGGGTGTGTAATTTGAATTTTTTTTCAGACATTTAGCGTCTGGTTCAGATGACACTAATGTCATTCTCTGGGATCCTTTTAGACATAAAAAGCTGCAGGTCATTCCAACTCATCATATTGGAAATATTTTTTCTGTTAAGGTAATTATCCCATATTTAATTTTCCTGTTTGAAATGTTTGCTCTGTCTACAGTTTTTAGGAAGTACTTGTAATGAAATAGCAACAGCTTCAGGTGACTGTAGAGTAATGGTTCAGTCTATTCCTACCGCTGTTGTTAAAGGTCCGCCAATTTTGGAATGCAGTTGTCACGTGAATCGTGTAAAACGACTGGCAACCTCTCCCGTTGAACCTTCACTTTTCTGGTCGGCCGCTGAAGATGGACTTATTATGTTAGTGAGGACGTTGTATTTTAATAATTTTTGCGAATATAGTATAAGCTACTCTCTAGGAAAGGAAATCATACTAAATTCTAACTTTGGTAGATGACATTTTATCTGTTTGTGGCTTCTGAGAAAAGTTATGTATTTGTGTATGATTGATTTCCGGTAAACGAAAATCTGTACAAATAAAAAACTATATTTTTTTAGACAATACGATTTAAGGGCACAACATGAATGTTCTTCATCACAAACAAAGGTTTTAATCGATTTAAGTCATAACTTTGGCGAAGTAAAATGCATTGCGGTGAATCCTACAAAACCGCATTATATTGCGGTAGGAGCAAACGATTGTTACATTAGGCTCTATGACAGAAGAATGTTAAAACCATATGCACTGCGACAAGAGGTATTCTCCTATTAATATTTAATAAGGTTATTTGTCTAAAAATAAACTTGTAGCGATTACATTTCCATCTTCGGATGGATTGGGCAGACAAAACTGTGGAAAGTGAGCCGGTAGATTTGAATTGTGTCCAGTACTACGCTCCCGGACATTTAGCGGTAGAAAATGCGAGTGTCAGCAGTTTCAAACTTTCCGTCACTAATATTTCTTTCAATGCCTCCGGCTCCGAGATGTTAGCGAACATGGGAGGAGAGCATATTTATTTATTTGACGTTAATAAATCGAGGTACATTAAGGATATCCAAGTACCGCAATTATTCCCTAAAAAAGATTTGCCCACGTGCAAAAACTGTTATTTTATAGTAAGTGAACAAGTTTTGTTTTTAGAATACTTCAAGTGGATATTTATCACTGCGTCATAATTAATAAGCAAATAAAATTCTTAGACAAACCAATCTCTTTTTTGAAAATAAAAAGAGGGACAGACATATACTTTTTATGTCTATGGATGGTGGTTTTTGATATTATTGCAATTTCTTAGTTTAAAAAATTTCAATTAACTGTTTGGGTAAACATTCACTGGAGGAATTTTTAATGGTATCTTTTAGGAAGGAAATGGACTTGTGAATATTAACAAAATAAATTTATCTCCTCAAGAAAATTGCGCTTGTTTTTATTTAGAGAGAGCCGCACAGTGTCGTAATCGGAAATGGTTAGTAAAAAGATATATTGTTTCAATAAAAATATGATTGAATAAGTGATATTTCAGGATGGGAGATATTTATAATGCAGCTAGGGATTTTTTGCATGTGATACAAAACTGGCCTAACAAAATGCAGGCCTACATAGGTTTAATAGAATGTCTTTTGGATCTAAAATGGACGACAGAAGCTCTCAAGTGGCTGGATTGTTTTTCAGCTTTACCTACTAACAACAATCATCCCCAAGTAAGAAAATAATTTCAAGCATGTAAATAGTTAATATAACTCTAGTAGTTTGTTGTTAAAAGTTAATTTCTATTTTACAGACGTGTTAGTAAATTTTCAGATATAGCGATTTTAATAGAAATATGTAATCTGTCCACTTTTGTATAAATTTTAATATTTTTCTTAGATAAACATATTGCGATCAAACTTGGATAAAGTAACGGTATCAAACGAAGAAAAGGACAACGGTTGTTGTTTCGAAGAGAAAGAAAGGTTTTGCAGGAAGGTGGACGAAGCCGAACAGAAGAAACGATTGGAATCGAATGATTTTGAAGTGAGGTTTTTGGGGCATTGCAATATAACCACCGATATTAAAGAAGCCAGTTTTCTAGGCAAGATTTCTTTATGATTATTTATTCTTGTGCTTGGTACGAATTTGTTTGTTTTAAGGTGAAGACGGCAATTACGTATGTGCGGGATCAGATGAAGGAATTATTTTTGTATGGGAACGGAAAAAGTCGCAAATACTAACCGCGATGTTTGGCGACGTATCAATCGTGAACTGCATCCAACCACACCCTAGTGCCTGTTTTATCGCTTCTAGTGGTATCGACGCCGGCGTTAAACTTTGGTCTCCGCTACCGGAACACGTAAGTCCAACTGTTTTTTGGTAACGTAACTTATTTTCAAATTGTTTTGCATTTTTTAGGATGACTTTGTTAATCCGCGAATGGTGACCGACATTCCGGCAGTCGTGGAGGCCAATCAAAATCGAATGGCGATGGATCCGCTCGAGTCGATGTTGATAAACATGGGGTATCGGATATCTGGCGTTCCTATGCCAAACGAGGTGCCATCTTGTCAGACTTGTTAGTTATTTGACCAGAATTCGTTTCTGGTCGGCATGAAATGCATTTTAATTATTTCCTACGTCGGATTTACTTATTATGTCATTTCTTTTATGTAATACATATATTTTTTCATTTTAGAAAAATATTGAAATTTTTGTAAGTATTTTATTCCTTTAATGAAGGTCAAAAGAGTTTTTTTGATCACCTAATCAAATAATTAATTTATATATGAGCAATAAAGTTTTTCTTGAATCGCTTTCTTCTAATTTATCTGAATGCCAATGTGTTCGATTCTTTATTCAGCGATTGCCGGTTATGGGAACTATATATATATATATATATATAGTACTCTTTTGATCTTCAGCTTGATGGTGTAAATATTACATTTATTTTATTTTATCTGGCGGGGATTTCACACACATTATATTTGTTTTTCTACTATGATTTTGAAAATATATTTATATCTATTTTCTGTTTTTTCATAATTATTAAAGTAGTGTACAAACTTAACAAGCATTAGATACTTTTTATTTAGATATATTTGCGTTATGTATACATTTACTTCTATTTATTTATTGCTATAATTTTTTACAATTTTATTGTTAAATTTTAATAAAAAAAACAAATAGAATCATGATTTTGATTGGCACCTCCCACAAAAATCAAATTAATGTATGTTCATTATAAAAATGGATCAAATATATAAACAACGATCCCATCAAATTAGAGATTATTGGCAGAAAAAATATAATAAACGGTTACAATCCTAAAAAATTAACAATGTACACCCAATAAAATTAAGCCACTTATTTATTGATGGGTTTGTTTTTGAGTTTATGAACAAAAAATAATTTAAATATATTTTTTAAAATGGGAAAAATTGACAATGATAATATTCTAAATTGTAATAATCGGGGATTATTGAAATTTAAATTAAACAAATTGTATGAATAAATAATAAACATAAGAGTTACAGTTTTAAAAGAAGTTAAGGAGGAGAGGTTTCACAAAATTGTTTACTTTGATACAAAGTACTTGAAGCTGACAAAGAAAAAATGTTGAAAGACTAAACAAGGCTCGAAGGACTTCTATAATGAACCAGATATCATTAAGAGTTGTAATAGACCAGCGAAAAAACAACAGGGAAAACCAAGAATGGTAAATAAGAAAATAGCTGACTACGTAACTCGTGCTGCTAATACATAAATTTTGATTTATTTATACATTCATTATTTTCAATAAAATATTTTCTAAACAATAATACACAATCCATTTTATCAAAAATGATTTTCCTCCACTTGGACTGTTTCGCCCTCTACCGGGTAAATATATTCCATATCCGAAGTTTCTTCTATCAATTCGATCCTCATGAAACCCTCTCGACTATCCTGACTATCTTCATCTGTCCCCTCTTGGATTTCTTCTTCAGTTAACATATTTTTATGAGAAATTTTGTAATGCATCGCCAGGATATTTTCTTCTATAAAAGTCTTGTTACAAAATTGACAATGATGGGGGCCACCATGGGAAAGAAGGTGTATTTTAAGGTTGTGCGTCTTCGAAAAGCCCTTTTTGCAGTATTTGCAATGATACGGCCGGTAACCAGTGTGAATGTATTCGTGACATACTACCTAAAATTATTAAAAGAATAATTTTGCACCGCCAAACACAATTTTAATAGTATTTTATTTTATATCTACAATTTGTTTAAAAAAGCTATAACTTTATTCCAAGTACCTAAAAAGGGCTTCGTTTTTTGACTTACCTCTCCTCTGGAAGAAAAATCTCTGCCGCAATACTGACATTTATACGGTTTTTCTCCCGTATGTGTCCTAACATGTCTGTTCAAGGAATTAATCATTCTAAATCTTTTCGGACAATATTCACAATGGTAATTTTTTTCCCCTGTGTGAAGTCTCATGTGATAAGACAATGCGTTGGCGTAATTAAAATCTTTGCCACAAACGCTGCACAGGTACGGTCTAGCGTTTGAGTGCGTCGTCATGTGGACCTTCAGGTGGGCCTTCGTAGTATAAGCTTTCTCGCAAAGTTCACATTTGAATTTTCTGTCAAAGTGTTTAAGCTTGTGGTTGACGAAAGCTAGAATCAATTTAAAATGGATTTCCGTTTACCGGAATTAGATGTGAATTTCTAACTTTGACAAATGACATTTGATATTTCTCATTCCGCAAATCAAAAATAAAAGTCGAAAGTTAACGTCAATTGAAAAGTGACTTTCTTTTCAAATGTACAAAGTTAAGTATTACAAAATATCTGTTTTAATCGGAATTGTATTATATTTTATTTTGAGATGTGACGAAACTTTTGACAAAAGCAACTCCCCCAAATGTCATTTGAATTTCAGTTTAAAAATTTTAAATTTTTTCTTACTCGATCTGGTTCTACAAATAGTTCCACATATCTCACAGGTAAACGTCTTCTCTTTTTGCTTCGTATGAGCTCTTCTTATGTGCCCCTTCAAAGAATATCTAGTTTGATAAACTTTTTTACAAATTTCACAAGGAAACCTGACTTCTTTGAGGAATTCGTCTTTTTGTTTTCTATTTTTTCCTTTTTGTACAGTTGATGTGTCAGAAACGGCGTCTCCTTCATCCCCTAATTTACTTCTGTCTATTATTAGCGATTCTATTGCCTCTTTGTCAAACATATCGATTTCTATGTATTCTTGATTGTCATTTTCAGAAGTTTTTTGTGAATCGCTGTCATTTGAATCGCCTAAAAATCTTTGTTTTATTTACAACTTACTTTACTACTTAAAAATACCCTTTAATATTTGTTTTAATCAAATTAAAAATTGCTAGAGAGCATGAAATGAATGTAATGATGGCCAATTTATTTGAAAAAAAGATTGTTTCCATATAAATAAAAAAAAGCACAAAATAAAACTTCATTTTAAATAATAAATAATCAAATATGAACAAAATAAGTGGTGACGAACCTTTATGTTTTTCTCCATTGATTATTTAGTTATAGAAAATATAAAAAAATCTGCAATCCCTTTTACACTCGAGCAATAAAGTTCTACTTTCGGTGCTCACATGAGTAGTGACAAGAAGGGCTACTTTTCAATAACGAATAAGAAAAATATTAAAATCATTCTTTTACTCTTCTGTAAATATTTATTTTAAAAATACTTTACCTTCACCTTCAAGTGATTCTTTTTCACCTTTATTATTTTCAATATCATCATCAGATGATTCAACAATAAATTCTATATTTTCTTCTACAAATTCATCATCCATTTCATCTTTTTCACTTTTAAAAACAGAATCACTATGTTCTAACTGTGTTTCTGTGAGTTGTTTGTTTTTATTATTAACAATAGTGGCCGATATTTCATTGCCTAAATTTTGGATAAACCTCCTATACTCGTGTTTTTCTTCTTGTGGATTTTCTACGACTACTACTTCATTGAGATTAAATGTTTGATCTTTAATGATTAATTCGACATTAGAAGGGTCCTCTGAATCGTATTTAATTTCTTCTGTTAAATATTCTTCTTCATCATTATTAGAGTTGTATTCAATTTTAATGCATTCATGCGTTGCAATGTTGGTTTTAAACATTTCTTTTAATCGTTTTTGGGAAGCCTCAAATTGTGTTAAGAATTCTAAAGCCATTTTTAAGAAGCTGACACACATCGGACAAATTCCTTCAGGATAGTGATCGTTTAAATCCACCTTTTTTTAAACACAAAATTCATTTTAATAAACTACACGAATTTTATTATAATTATGAATAAATTGCCATTTCTTTTAGTCCATTTAATTAAAAAGTATACCTACCTTAGAAAAAGTAACTTTTTCTAATGCATCTAAATAAGTTCCTCCTTCAATAGTATTCTTAGATAGATCATCTGTTAATTTAAACATGACGTTATTACTTTGAGTCAGACAAATGCGACACATAGATTTTATTTTAGTGCCCTCTTTGTATACATTTCTAGTTTTCGGCATATCTCCTTAACCTTATTGTTTATATTTTAAAAACCAGGAAAATTTGAATGGGTAGTCGATTTTTTATGTTTAATCACAACGAAAACGCACGCCACAAAATGGCCAGAAAGTTAGGCATTTTCACAATGACAGTGACACTTTTGACAACTTATCGCCCTTGACCATATAAGTAAGCCAGTTTATATTTTATTGTTAAAAAGCTGTATTTACAACCCAAACAGGATTATAAATAAGAAATTACATAATAAAGAAAAATGAGGTATTTATATTAAAAATACTTTTAATAATTCAATAGAATAAAGTAAAACGTGTACATTTCCGAACATACGTCAAATGAAGTATGCAACCAAGTTTCCCTCCATGTATTTAGGGTATAAGGCATAACCATTAGGAAGTCTTATTTAATTATTTTCAAAAAAAATAATTCAAATTAAAGACAAATATATTAATTATCCTTACAAACTAAATATTATAATGAAAGAAGTGAAGAATTACATTTTGAGTAAGTTATATTTCTGAAAATTTTAATTATTTTCGGTTGTATTTCCCGTTATAAAATTAATGTTAATACCGTTTTATTAGTAAAGGTACACGTGTCATTAACACATTGGCTGCCACAAGGAACAAGTGATCCTAATTAACAGTTTACAATTATACCAGTCACAGTAGATGGTACCAGTTAGTAAAGAATTCGAAGTACATGTAATTTATTGCTAGAATATATGTAAAAATAAAAAAAATACGGTAATTATTGTATAACTACAATTTTTTAGTCATGTTTAATAAAGATTTCATTAGTTTATAATCGAAGTTTATTTTTCCACATTATAGATAATTTACTAAGATACGCTGTATGTAGATTAACGGCAAAAAATTCATAGAGGCGGAATGCTCCAATGTTTAGAGCTTTTTGATGAGGAAGAAGAATATGACTTGGAAAAAGATAAATCTGTGAGTGATTCAAGCGTATCAGATGAAAATGTACAATCGGTGAAATCTAATTACCACGAAAATGATAATGATAAATAATGTGAAGTTGACCGGACTCGTTTATGTCTCAATATATAATTTGCTGTTAATAAATGCTATATCTAGTACGACAGCAGAAATAGGTAATTCTTTTTCATATATAAGTTGAGAAAATTCTAAATTTAATGTAAAAGAAACAAATGGACATGCTGAGCAAGTAAAGAATGTATAATACAATCTAAGTATTTACAAATGGAAACCTTCCAATAAAGTAGAAATTTTAAAATTTTCGTGTGTTATGTATATGATAATTGTTAAGTATATGAGAATTGCTGATTATTGAAGTGAGTCTCCATTATGTAATAACTTTATTGCTTCTGTTATGACTAGAAATAGGTTTCGGCTTCTTTTGACATTTTTACCTTTAGCTAAAAGCACAGCCGTGTTACCTGAGGACGGTTGCCATAAAATTAGAAAATCATTTGAAATTACACAATCATGTTTTACTCAACAATGTAATGCTGAATAGTTGTTGACGAAAGTATTATTCTCTTTTTAGAGGAGAACTAGTTTTCAAACATCAAAATTACTAAACATTGGGTTCTATTTGGATAGAAAAAGAAAAGTCAAGTTTGGGTTCTCGAATGATCGACAAGTTGATAGTGCCTACCCCTGCGATTAAATGTTCTATTTGTTTAAGTGTGTAAGTTGCTCTTGTATTTAAATTGTTTTCATCAGATAAATATATTGTTATTGTTCTTACTCGGCCTCTTTAATTTCCCTTAATCAAGTTACGTAATGGGTTAAAAACCCCTTAAGATAATATTAAGAGACTTTTCATATATTTATTCAGAGAAAAGAACCCAACACGTAACGATATCCTAAAAAAAGAAAGAAATTGATTTCTTCATTTTGTAATGTTTGCGACAAATTTTTTTATGTAATATTTTTTATAAAAAACATTAAGCTGTTCATAATTACCTGTGATATTTACCCGTATGGTCTAGAATTATGCAAAATAGGTAACACAAGTGACATTAGGATCGGCGTCCAGTATCTTAATATTTTTTCAAAAAGCTTTATAAAGATGTAAACTTGAGGTGAATTGTATCAATTTGTATTCATTTATCAATTCTGAAATGTCTGTAACATTCTTTTGTGTTAAAATTGAAGGTTTTTTTTATTTCCGGACCGTTAAGATGCATTTCTATATTTCCCACTGACGGTTCCGTTACAAAAAAATTTTCCGTATCAGAAGTAGGAAAAAAATATTACGACAATGATTAGATTCGTAAAATATAGTTGTGTAGTACCTACAGAGGAAAAATGCGCAAAATAACCGATAACCGATGCAATTCTGTACACCTTCTGGTGTTTACAATAGATCATAAATTTTCATTATGACCAAACATTGAACACTCCTGATGGGTTATTTATCGACTTTACGCTGTTTTCGAATTATTTATGGCCCTCATTTAATTGCTTTCTCGGCAAACGTGTTAGGTACTAATATTTTTCTCCGAATTTTTCAATACCATTTTTTGACGTATTTATATAAAATGACAAAGAAATAGTTATAGGTCGTATGTATTGTCAAGAGTGATTGTTTACGGAAATTTTAATCGAACAAAAATAATACAAATTTATTGATAAATGCGTTTTTAAATGCCGCACATGAATTTTAATATGGAACAAAGGGACACCATTACATGTATCAATTATTTGCATCGGTATAATTACGTTTTATAAATTTGGTTATAATTGAATCATATTTTACAAATATTTTTACTAAAAGTGGAGGATTTACCTATAGAAGGAAAATTTGAAAAAAATACCTTAGCGCACTTAATTTGATCGTTTTTAATAAAAATAAGTGTTTTAAGAGGGCCTTTAATAGAATCCAACAAATGTTCGTGTTGCGTATTTATTTAATAATATTTTATTTTAATTTTTTTTCCACTTTTGAGAATGTGACCTATAAAGTTAAATATTGCTAATACACTGTGACTGACCTGTCTTTAAAGGACATTTTTCAAAAACCCATTCTTTTTATTTCTATCACTCGTTATCCAAAAGTATAGGTACGCGTTTTTTCCGGCTCCAGAATATGGACATTGATTTTTCAATTAATGATTAGTTGTGTTAATAATTCGCATCTAGTTTTTTGCTGTTATTTTTAATGAATGTTTGTATTTAATGTGCCGTAGGATTCGATTCCGCGGCGCTCATTTAGATTCATATTTTGTATCCGAAGCAGGAAAAAGTTTAGCGAACACTCGAATTTATGGATTCATACTCTAATAAGCGAAATTTATAAGTGCCACAACGAAAATTTTACTTTTCTCACTCGTTAAGCTTCAGTTAGTGCGGGTATTTATCATTTTAAAAAATCAATAAACGGGCTGTTAGAAGCAAAATACCAAAACTGATATGAAATAATAATAAAGGGCCACTCGAGGGACTCTTATACGAACAAAATTAATTTTCAATAGATGTTGATTACCTTTCAATCAGGAGAACAAATTATTTAGGACGTCGATAAATAATTAAACTAATTGTGTCGAAGGCACTTCACTGGACCCCGGTGCACTGACCGAACCAGTGCCGTCCCGAAAATCTCTCTATAAAAACAAATATTTGCTTTAGATAAAGGATTTTGCTTTTGCCGAACCATCTTTAATGTAGATTTGTATTCGTTTACATTTTGGATTTGATATGAGTACAGAAACCTAAATTAATTAATTACTTACTAGCAATAATTATGCTATTAAATTGGGCTCGTCGTGACGTGAATTGGCGACGAATAAATATAAATATTCGATAGGTCCGCCCTTGTACATATATATATTCGAAAACAAATACATCAGCAAATCCGTCTCGATGATTCGGAAACGCGGGGAAAAGACATTAAGTGGACAAGTTAATGAAAACTAGATCAGCTAAATCCAATTGTTGGTTTGATTTTATTCGATCCGGGACCTTTCATTAAATATTTAATACAAAACTGCGCTGTTTAACTGGCTAATGGTTTTCTTTTTGTCCACTGAATAATTTCATGAATATATTTCTAGAGAGAGAGAGAGAGAGAGAGAGAGAGAGAGATAATAACAATGCGAAAAAGCTTTTCTAATAATTCCGTATTATTAATTTAAGGGTGAATTTCTTTAGCTATTAGGTACGAGCGAATCTCGTTCCTTGTATATTTCAAGTAAAAGTGAAACATACGATCCGCGATATATCTCTCCGGAATCCTCGAGCGGACGCATCCTCGTTTGTTGTGTACGACGGTTATTTTTTATTTATAAAATGACCCCTGAAATATGGGTCACGTTTAGGGTTAGCTCACATCTTTATCCGAAATATGAACGTTATAAATATTTAATTCGTGTGGCCCGTTGTAATAAAGACTTGGGGGAAAAAAGACATTTAAACGTGTTCCTTTTCCTGCGCCGCAATAACTGTGCCTGAAATCTTCTTAACGACCTTTATTTGTTGCTCATTTCTAGAGCACGATCGACCTCAGCACAAAATTGCTCTGACACGGATAAACATTGGCCGTCTCTCAAAGCGCCACTACTCGCATCACCATTTGTCTAATAAAAAAAAAAAAAAGAAATGATGATATCGATTACGCGCTTGTGGGACCGGCCGAGCCAATGATCGGATCGGATCCGTTGCTTGGTGAGATGTTTGTTTACTAACAACAGTTTTGACGTTCGCGTGACCGTTTGACGCGGTGGTGAAAAGTGAAAAGGTCGTCGTTGCTCATGTCTTGAATGAAATCATGGCCGAGGAACAAGACGAGCGGTTGGAATTCATTTTGAGCTACCTCACCAAGTCCATCAAACTGAAGCAGGAGAAATGGAACAGGCTCATCGCCACCGAGGAATACATGGTACGTACGGGAGTTGGTCGGCGTATCGCGCTAATCGATTTTTGTCTCCTTTATTGTAGAAAATCATATGGAATTTCTTCGACAATCCCCAAGAGAAATTGATGATAATGACGATTCCGTTGACGGGGCAACTGACCCCGTTTACGTCCTTCAACAAGGAAATAAGGCAGAAATTTTCGTACTTTATAAGAAAAAAAGAAGAGAAAATTCCGAACATGGCGGCCTTCAGAGAGGTGTTGGTCTTCGGCGATATGGCCGCCAAACCGGTCGAAGAACTTTCCGTTATATTGGAAGGGATATTCGTACCGATTCTTTCGAATCCCCAAAATCAAGAGGGGTGGCCGAAAGTCGTAGCCGAAGACGTCGTCACGCACGTGAGGAACTTTAAAGCGACCGTCGATCAGGTAAAGAAAGATTCGCTAGAGTGACTCTTCCATCTTTTTTTTTTTTTTTTTTTTTTTTTTTTTTTTTTTTTTTTTCCACGTTATCTATCGTTGTTCGCAGGTGAAAGGCGCTATGAAGAGCATTACGATCCTACCGATGCCCCCGGGTATGTCGAGGGTATTCTTGGCGGTGCAAAAGTTCCAAAGTAGTCGCGGCGAAGACGTCGATTTCCATCTAAAAAATTCCCTGGAAAATTTCATAATGAAATGGTCCTCCGTCACCAACGAAATAATCAGTCAGTCTTCCATTATAATTTTTTCGGACGGAAGGAATCCCATCCCTCAGAACGAAATGGATTTTTGGACGGGGAGAAACAAGAATTTGGAATCGATCTACGACCAGCTCCGAGATCCGAGAGTTAAAAAAATGGGGGAGTTTCTGCAACTGGTACAAAGTTCCTACCTTACGACATTCAAGTAATTAATAGAGCTAAAATATTTTCTCTTTACTAGCTTAATTAACGAATGAATTATACGTTAACAGGTCGCTCCTTAAGAGGGTCGTCGGTGCGTTGGTGGAAGCTCGCGACATTACGATGCACTATAAGGCCCTAATGCCGCACGTCGGCAATATGGAGGGAGATTTCTTCGAATGTGAAGACTTCATAAAACCGTTGCTTCACGTTTGCGGTCTGCTTTGGGTCAACTCGAAATACTACGCGACCAACGACAGGATAGTGAACCTGTTCAAGATGATCGCGAACACGCTGTTGAATTCCGCGGAATTGGGCCTCGATCCGGGCAACATATTTTTGAGCGACGCCGAAGACGTCCACAAAAGAGTTTCGCTGTGTATTAAACTTCTGAACAAGTTCATGGACATGTTCGAATACGTGAGGAACAATTTGGAAAGTTATTACAAAGAGGACGGGGGGGCGGAGGAGGAGCCGGTGGTGCGCAAGGGTTGGAACTTCCACAAAAGGCTCGTATTCCAACGTATATTGGATTTCGTGGACCGATTGGAACTTATCGATACGGTTCTAGTCACCCAGCTGGAGTTCGGCAAACTGGAGAAGGTCGAAATCGGGGGCCTCAGGGGGAGGCTGCTGGGCGCAAAAATCGAAGAGATTTTCGAGGAATTCAATAAGGACTACCAAATATTTACCGGTATTTCTTACGAAATACTAGATCTGAACGAATTTCGGATCAAAGACGATTGCGCGACGTTCCGAAGAATCACCGAAGACTTGGATAGAAGGCTCTCCTCGATATTTT
Organism: Hermaeophaga mercurialis; assembly: GCA_951812935.1. NCBI lineage: Eukaryota > Metazoa > Arthropoda > Insecta > Coleoptera > Chrysomelidae > Hermaeophaga > Hermaeophaga mercurialis. The sequence continues at coordinate 50,753,386 of OX638360.1, read as the reverse complement.
GCAACGCGTACGAAGATTGCGTCACGTTGGAGTCCATTTTGAAATTCATGACGATCGTCGGAGTTCTGTTGAAACGAAAAATAATGAACGAAGAAATTAGACCGAAATTTCAAACTATAATCGATATGTTCGACGAGGAACTGGACACGGTGAAGGTTCTATTCGACGAAGGCAAACAGTTCGAAGTGCCGATCAATAAGCATTTCCCTCCGGTGGCCGGGAAATTGTTTTGGATAAGTAAACTCCGGGAGAGAATATCGATCCCGTTGAAAATGTTCAAGGAGTGCGACGACGAAATCAAAGATAGCGAAGACGCTCAATACGTTTACGTGAAATGTGAGCAGTGGTTTAAGGTCTTGGACAAGGAACAGGAGGCCGTTTTGAAAGCGTGGATCAAAGTTGTACCGGGACAAATATCGAAGAGCATGTCTAAGTTCCAACTGTGCAAAGACTGGAACACCACCATTTCTCTCAATTTCGATGATGAACTAAACGCTATTCTAAGGGAAGTGAGGTAAGTGAAAGGGGTCGTACGGTGTAGACGGGTGTGGTGCCCCTTTAATAATTCCCCTTTGGCGCAGGTACATGAAATTATTGAGTATTCAAAATATTCCCGAAGACGCCCAAATGATCTTTGACAAAGTCGACATACTTAGGGATGCCATATTCAAGTTCCTTCGTATCGTCGAATGGTACAATTATTTGCGGCAAAGTACTACTATAACGGAGCAAAATTTAATCGAGGATGAACTAAAAGAAATTGACGAACTGCTCGATCAGGTTATTACAGTTAAAACGTGGTATACGCATGGTAAGTTAAATGTATTAGGGCATTTAAAGTCGTTACGATGTTTGTTTCTATTTCTTCAGTTTTATTCTATTCTATTATACCGGGGCCTTTTTGCTCCATTAATTATAGAGACAGGGAAATTACTATGGAAACTAATTTGGTCTAATTATTCCCTGTTGAATCAAACATAATTTGAAAATAATAACATTTGTTGTAGACCACGAATTGGTAAATACTATTTACGATCAAGTGAAAAGTCTGATCGATCGAGTAAAACAAGCTCAAATGAACGTAAAAGCTCTAGTCGCCGGCATAAACGAGTGGGGTTCTATTCCATTGTTCGAGAGAAAAGATCGCAAAAGAGAAAACTTGTTGTATCTGGAAGACAGGGAAGAGAGAGTGCAGAAACGGTACAAAGATATAGACGCGTCCTCCAAACAACTGGAGGAAGTGGTCGAGCAGAATTACACGCTCTTCTTCAAAATCAGCCAAACGGAGGAGCCTTCACCCGAAGAAAGTGAATTGGTCGAACCTCCGGAACCGGAATCGCCGGATTCCGGTAAAAAGAAAGGCTCCAAAGGTAAGGAAAAAGGCAAAAAGGGAGACAAAGATAAGAAAGGTAAGAAACCAAAGAAAACGGAATCTGAAATTGCTAGAGAACTAGAAGAAGCCGCCAGACTTGTGGAGGCCGAGAGAAAGAGAGAACAGCAACAAATCATGTGGATACCTTATTTAAAAGAAATCGATGACATCGTTAAAGAAAAGATGTTGGGTAAGCATTTTTTTTTTATTAGTAATACTGAAAAAAAAAAAAAAAAAAAAAAAAAAAGGAAAATTTATGGTAAATTTTTAGCCACGGCGAACCTAAGTATGTGGTTAATGTTGGAAGAAACTGGAAATCGAGAACCCGTAATGCCTTTCTTGGAACTGGTCATGGAATTGCACGATATCGACATCGTGTACATTCCGTCGGCAAATATAGAAGACCCCGATAATTTTCTCATTTTAATGGAAGAATTATTCGACGACATTTTTGGTATGGGATTGCACATGAGACGAGCCGATAGCCAAAATAAAGACGGCAACTTTTGGGACCTGGTGAGAAATAAAAATTAAAAAGAAAAAAAAACGCGGCTAATTTGTTTTGTTTTTATAGCTTAGAGATGACGGAGACATTCAAAAAAAGAACGACGAGTTGTGCTCGAGACTAATTACCGGAATGGATGTGGCCATGGATTATATAAAAGATTTTGATGAATACGTCTTTCTGTGGACTCACGACAGAAACATATTTCTGGAACAGTTTTTGCTGTACGGTCGACGTTTGACTCCCGAGGAGGAAGAAGCGCAAAAAGACGAAAACAATCCGAACCCCGTGAAAGAAGCGCCACCTTCAATCGAGCAGTTCAAAGTAAAAATCGATTATTACGAAGACTTGTATCATAAAGTGGAGGCGATACCCGGAGAAAAATTGATCATGGACGGATGGTTGAGACTGGACGTAAAACCGTTGCGCCAGATGTTATTAAACATCATTTGTAAATGGGGAATGCTATTCAAAAATCACCTGTACAGTAGAGTCATCAACAGTTTAGATGAGCTCGACGCGTTTATAGCGGAAGCTATAGCCGGAATGCAAGTATGTCGAACGGATTCGAAAATATAATAAATAATTAATTAATTTTGATTAATTTAAGATTCCCCTCACCGAAGAAGACTACGACGGTCTAATATCTGTGATGCAATATCTGTTCAAAGTAAAGGACAGAACGTTGGAAACCGACGCCATGTTCGATCCGTTAAGGGAGATTATGGAGCTGCTCAAGGAATACGGTTTTCAGTTCCCCGAAGAAGTTTATACGCAACTTCAAGAGATTCCCGACAGATGGGCTCTATGCAAAAAGGTGAGTAATTCTGAGAGAATGTTTGCGTATACGTATAATTTTCTTGTGATTATGCTGCTCCGCTAAGGAATACGGGTACGAATTGCCCGAAGAAATTTACGTTCAGTTCCAAGAAATTCCTTCCCGATGGGAGGAATGCGTAAAGGTAAAAAAAGATGAATATATCGACACTATAACGCACGTTCCTCGTAACCGCACTATTTTTTCTTCCTTTAATAATGAGAGAGAGAGAGAAAAAAAAAAGAGTTAAGGGAATTTCTATTTGTTTTAGATCGGCAGTTTGACGAAACAAAATATAGCGCCACTGCAGGCTCTCCAAACCATTTCGATAAAGCGCAGAATCCAAGTATTCGAAATACGACAGACAATGTACAGGGAGTTCTTCAAAAATTTGGGTTTTTTTATGTTTCACTGCAAAAACGCGTATCCCATGTTAGATAGAGCGAACAGGGAGATAACCAGCATGGAGGACGAAAGCGAACATTTGAATTCGCAGAGCGACTTGTTCGAGCTTATTTTTCCCAACTTTAAGGGTTTAAAGAAATGCAGAAACGAGTTGCGCCTCATCAAACAAGTGTGGGACTTCGGGCTAGTCTGTATGTCGTGCATTGAGGAATGGAAAGATACTCCTTGGAAGAAAATCGACGTCGAGAGTATGGAAATGGAGTGTAAGAAATTCGCCAAGGAACTCCGCACTATGGACAAGAGAACTAAGGTTTGGGACATCGTTATCCAGTTGGAGGCGACCATTAAGAATATGTTGACGTCTCTGAGAGCCGTCACCGAATTACAGAATCCCGCAATTAGAGAACGGCATTGGCTGCAGCTGATGCAAGCTACAAAGGTAATGGTAATTCTTATTGGAATACTAGAATCTCTATTTTTTATAGGCCTTTCCCGTTGTTCTCGCTCATTACGCACTAAATATTTTTATGGCAATAATCTTTTTACCTCGACCCCATTCCTTGTTTGTTCCTCTTGTTACTTATTGGAATTCAACAAAACGGCTTTGATTCTTACTCTCGTGTGCTTTTCATAGGCAGGAGGACCACGACTACCTCAACATTTTACAGTGAGTAACGAAAACAACCATTTCGCATGAGGCTGATTACTCCACATAAAACATCACCACGAGATAATGACATTAACATCACCGTCAATTTATAGTTTTTATTCGAACGCATCTTTTCATTTCACAAAAAACTTACACACAGCATGAGCTTCCACTTTTGATAACTTTATAAAGAAATAAAAGCTGCACCGGAGCAACGACTTTTTATTTTCCTTTCCCGTTCTCCATCAAAAGTGTTTCAAAGCACTTTGCACGAAACTATTTTCTGCAAATATTTTACGGTACAAGTTTGTATTGGATCTTTTTATTATACGAGCAAAATTAATTGAATTTTTAGTTACTAAATTGCACGTGTATATAATTAGATAATAGGAGTCGTACAATTTGATTTTTAAATGACAACAAAAATAACTGTTTTATAATTAACATTTCTAATGTAGGTATATATTTATATGTATACCTATCAAATATATATAAAAATAGAAATAGGTATCTGAAACAGTAGTATAAGAATGAGGCACGCTTCTATTTAACCATTTCTTTACCGATATAAGAATATGAAGGAAAATTTCAAATAATTATTGAAATTTTCTTAAATTATTCATTAAATATTTTTGGGCGACCACTTCAAATTCAAAAAGAATGATTTTTAAATATTTCGTTCAATACGAATATTCCTAATGATGATAATGATAATGATAATTATTGCAGCCGCCGCTTCTAACGTACTTTACTTGCCTTACTTTTTGCATATATTTGATATTTTCCTTCCTCTGGGAACAAGCAAACGATAAAGTGGTCGGAAAAAAAGCCGACGACGATGATGATGATGGTGATAGAGATAAAATCTTGTTTATAGGTGAGGTTCGTAATGACCGACGACACGACGTTACGTGATCTTCTCGCGCTGAACCTTCACGAGTACGAAGAGGAAGTAAAAACAATCGTCGACAAGGCGGTCAAGGAAATGGGTATGGAAAAAGTTCTCAAGGAACTTAACACCGTATGGACCGCTATGGAATTCGGAACAGATTTACACGAAAGATCCAAATTGAGGATATTGCTGATGGGCGAAGAAGTTATTGAAGCGTTAGAAGAGCATCAGGTACGGATACTGTTTCGTATTTTTTTTCCCTTCGTTCGGCACCAGGATTACGTTCATTTATTTATGATTTCAGGTAGCTCTGCAGAATATGATGACGTCCAAATTTATAGATTTCTTCCTCGAAGAGGTGTCTGATTGGCAGAAGAAGTTGTCGAACACCGATCAAGTTTTGAACGTTTACTTCGAGGTGCAAAGAAAATGGATGTATTTGGAGAGTATTTTCATCGGTTCCGAAGATATAAGAAACCAACTACCGGAGGATTCCAGAAGGTTCGACAAAATCGACAGGGAATTCAAAGAGGTGTTGAGGGATTTGTCGGCCAATCTAAATATCGTAAAGGGTACTAATAAACCCGGTTTATATGAAAAATTGGAGGTTAATAAAATTATTAAGTATATTTTTATTTTAAACGAATTAATCTTTCTTGACGTTTTAGATAATTTTAAGTGATTTGACTCTTTGCGAGAAAGCGCTAAACGATTATTTGGACACGAAACGTTTGGCGTTTCCTCGATTCTATTTCGTCTCTTCCGCGGACTTGCTGGATATATTATCAAATGGAAATTCTCCGGAACTAATCCAGAGACACTTGTCGAAACTGTTTGATTCGTTGGCCAAGTTGAAATTTACGCAGGAGCAAGGGAAAACTACGAAGAAAGCGAAAGCCATGCAGTCCAAGGAAGAGGAAATCGTCCAGTTCGTAGGTTCGTAAATTCGGTTAGAGATTCAACGAGAAGGTAATTGTGACGTGAACTGTTTTTTTTTCAAGGTATATGTGACTGCACCGGAAAAGTGGAAATTTGGCTGAACAGGGTCATCGAAGCGATGAGGATAACTCTGCACCATAGTTTCGGAGAAGCCGTCATTACGTACGACGATAAGCCGAGAGAAGTTTGGATCTACGATTATCCCGCGCAGCCCGCTTTATGCGGTAAGATAGACGATATTTACGTATTTACTAAAATTATTTATTACTAACGACGCGTTAGAATGTTAGCGATTTCATAAGTATTTATTTATTTATCGTTAGGTACCCAAATTTGGTGGACCACGGAAGTAAACATGGCGTTCGCTAGATTGGAAGAGGGTTACGAGAACGCTTTGAAAGATTATCAACGTAAACAAATTAACCAACTGAATGCGTTGATCGTGCTTCTGCTCGGCGATTTGACGTCTTTGGAACGTCAAAAAATCATGACGATTTGTACGATCGACGTGCACTCGCGAGACGTCGTGGCCAAAATGATCGTCATGAAACTGGAAAACGCGGCCGCTTTTCAGTGGCAAAGTCAGCTGAGGCACAAATGGGACGATAAAAGGGCGGATTGTTTCGCGAATATTTGCGACGCGGAGTTTCGCTATTCGTACGAGTATTTAGGAAATACCCCTCGTTTGGTGATCACCCCGTTAACGGACAGGTGCGTATATATACGTGCCTAACAAAAACAACTGACACGTCGTTCTACTTTTCTACGTTTTCTTTTGATTGTAGATGCTACATAACTCTGACGCAAAGTCTTCATTTAATTATGGGCGGAGCTCCGGCAGGGCCGGCGGGGACCGGCAAAACGGAAACGACCAAAGATCTGGGCAAGGCGCTCGGCATGATGGTGTACGTCTTCAATTGTTCCGAACAGATGGACTACAAATCCATAGGAGCTATTTATGCGGTAACAAAACCGATTCGATTCGATTCGAGTCTGAATTTTTTTTTATTATACAGGGATTGGCTCAAACCGGTTGTTGGGGATGTTTCGATGAATTCAACAGAATATCTATCGAAGTTTTGTCCGTAGTCGCCGTACAAGTAAAAACAATTCAGGACGCTATTAAAGACAAAAAGAAGAGCTTCTTATTCTTCGAACAGGATATTAAGCTCATACCTACGGTAAGTCGCTGCTTACATTTTTTGCCAGTTATTTGTTATTAGATGAATGTGTTTGTAGATCGGTTTGTTCATCACGATGAATCCCGGTTACGCGGGTAGAACGGAGCTTCCGGAAAATTTGAAAGCGCTGTTCCGGCCTTGCGCCATGGTCGTGCCCGATTTCGCTTTGATTTGCGAAATCATGCTGGTCGCCGAGGGCTTCATGGAAGCCAGGCTGCTGGCGAGGAAGTTCATCACGTTGTATACGCTGTGCAAAGAATTGCTGAGCAAACAAGATCACTACGATTGGGGTTTGCGAGCGATCAAGTCCGTCCTAGTGGTCGCCGGCGCCTTGAAAAGAAGCGATAGACAGAGACCCGAAGATCAAGTATTAATGAGAGCTCTACGAGATTTCAATATTCCTAAAATCGTGACGGACGATGTGGCCGTACGTTTGAATGTTCTAACGAGTAACCATTTTTTTTTTCGAAACGAATTATTTTAGGTTTTTATGGGTCTGATCGGTGACTTGTTCCCCGCCTTAGACGTGCCTAGGAAACGAAACGTAGATTTTGAAAAAATGTGTAAAAAGACTGCCGTGGATTTGAAATTGCAGCCAGAGGACGCTTTCATTTTGAAAGTAGTACAACTGGAGGAATTGTTCGCCGTAAGACATTCCGTCTTTATTATTGGATTTGCAGGTAGCTACCCCCTACACATATTATTTCGTTCAATGTCCCGAACGTATTTAATAAAGATCATCGTGTTTGTTTTTAAGGTACCGGAAAATCGATGGTGTGGAAGACATTGAACAGGACTTATTTCAATCTAAAGTTGAAGCCCATGTACAACGATTTGAATCCGAAGGCCGTCACCAATGACGAGTTGTTTGGAATAATCAATCCCGCCACCAGGGAATGGAAAGATGGTTTATTTTCGGTAATAATGAGGGACATGGCTAATTTGCCCGGGGATGGTCCTAAGTGGATTGTTTTGGGTAAGCAGTGGCGCTACTCAACTATTTTATAACACCTAACTTACGCAACAGAAATCTGTCGTCTTGCATTTCGTTAATTTCCGGGAAATTTTCTACTTTTACGTCCCACCTTTTTTCTCTTACTATATATATATAATAGTAATTAAAAATATTTTTCACTTTTTTTGTTGTACGTTTAGACAACTTTTTTAATTGTTTTTTATTGTAGAGATATGTTTGTGGTATTCTTTTTAATTATAATTTCTTCAACGTTTTCCTTTCAAATTTATTGTTTTGATAATATGTAATGATGAATCTTGTAATAAACCATTGTTGCGATAACCGACTTGACGATACGTCACTGTATTTAAGAATTCCCTCTTGACAAAAGGCAGAAATTCTGCTAGGAAGGTTGATTAGATGGATTTCGTTAACAAGCGGATATTTGACACCGACAAATAATACCTGAGTTTACTCTAGTTATCAATGATAATAATAATAATAATAATAATAATATCAGCTTGCAAATTGCTCTATAAAGCCAATTAGTGTTTTCAAGCTAGAAATTCGTGTAATTCTTTTTATTATTGTTGTCATTAAGGTTACAAATATATATATATATATATATATATATATATATGTACAAATAATTATTGTTATAAGATTGTGTCGCAACAGCTCTCGGATTGTGATTTGATATTTTTTGCAGATGGCGATATCGACCCGATGTGGATAGAATCGCTAAACACCCTAATGGACGACAACAAAGTTTTAACTCTTGCCAGCAACGAACGAATCGCTCTGACGAGAGCCATGCGACTCTTATTCGAAATCGCAAACTTGCGAACCGCAACTCCGGCCACGGTGTCCAGAGCGGGGATTTTGTATATAAATCCGGCAGACGTCGGTTGGAATCCTTTCGTGGCCTCTTGGATCGACACGAGAACCATCGCGAGCGAAAAAGCGCCCCTCACTATTTTGTTCGACAAATACATTCCGCCCTGTCTCGAAGTCATTAGAGCGAAATTTAAGAAAATCACGCCGATCGTCGACGTCGCTCATTTGAACATGTTGTGTCTGTTGCTCGATTGTTTTTTGACGCCGGAAAACGTGCCTCCCGATTGCCCTAAAGACTGGTACGAGATCTATTTCGTGTTTTCGATCGTTTGGGCGTTCGGCTCGGCCCTCTTCCAAGATCAGATGGTCGATTGGAGGAACGAGTTTAGCAAATGGTTCGTGAACGAGTTTAAGACCGTCAAGTTCCCGGCGACCGGGAACGTCTTCAACTTTTACATAGACAAGGAGACGAAAAAGTTCTGTCCTTGGACCGATTTGGTGCAGGATTTCGAATTGGATCCCGAAATACCGCTCCAAGCGACGCTGGTGAACACGGCCGAGACGACCAGAATCAGATTCTTCATAGACAATTTGATGCAGAAACGGTGCCCGGTGATGTTGGTCGGACCCGCCGGCAGCGGCAAAACCGTGTGCGTACAAGAAAAGTTGAATTCTTTAACGGACGCTTACGCCGTCACGAACGTACCCTTCAATTTTTATACGACGTCGGAGATGTTGCAGAACATCTTGGAGAAGCCGTTAGAGAAAAAGGCGGGCCGCGTCTACGGTCCGCCGGGAACGAAAATCATGATCTATTTCGTGGACGATATGAACATGCCCGAGGTCGACAAATACTTCACCGTGCAGCCGCACACCCTCTTAAGGCAATTCATGGACTATCAACATTGGTACGACAGGCAAAAATTATCCCTGAAAGATATTCACAACGTGTTGTTTATATCGTGCATGAACCCGACCGCCGGCTCGTTCACCATTAATCCGCGATTGCAACGGCACTTTTGCGTCTTCTCGGTGGGTTTCCCCTCGCAAGACGCCTGTCTGCACATTTACAATTCGATTTACAGTCAACACGTCGCGGATCCGACGAAAAAATTCAATCAGGCCCTCCAAAAAACCGCCAACGAGGTCGTTTACATTGCATTGCTGACGCACTTGAAAACGAGCTCCAACTTTTTACCGACCGCCGTAAAGTTCCACTACACGTTCACGCTGCGAGATCTGTCGAATATTTTCCAAGGGATGTTGTTCGCCACGGGGGACGCCATTAAGACGGGCACCGACATGATGAGGTTGTGGCTGCACGAAGCCAGCCGCGTCTACAAAGACAAACTCGTCGATCGAAAAGATCAAGAATCTTGGTCGAAAATGTTGACCGAGCTGCTCAAGAAAACGTTCGAGAGTTTGGACGAAATCGGCATATTCGCGCAACCGTTAATCTACTGCCATTTCGCCGAAGGTATCGGGGAACCGAAATATTTCCCGATACACGATTTCAATCATCTCAGTCGACTTTTGAACGACGCTTTGGCGGGTTACAACGATTTGGTGGCCGCCATGAATTTGGTGCTGTTCGAAGACGCCATGTACCACATTTGCCGCATCAACAGGATCATGGAGTCTCCGAGAGGAAACGCTTTACTAGTAGGAGTCGGCGGCTCCGGCAAACAATCTCTAACCAGATTGTCGGCGTTTATATCCTCTTTCGAAGTCTTCCAAATTCAATTGAAGAAAGGATACTCGATGACCGACATGAAAATTGACATAGCTAGTTTGTACGTAAAAATTGGGCTGAAGAGCGTCGGTATTACGTTCCTTATGACCGACGCGCAAGTGCCGGAAGAATCTTTCTTGGTGCTCGTCAACGATATGCTCGCTTCCGGAGAAATTAGCGATCTGCTGGTGGACGAAGACGCCGAGAACGTAATAAACGCGATGAGAGGCGAAGTGAAGGGACTCGGTTTACAAGACACGCGAGAAAATTGTTGGAAGTTCTTCATCGAACGAGTGAGACGGCTCTTGAAAATCGTTTTGTCCTTTTCACCGGTAGGATCCACTTTGAGGGTGAGGGCGAGAAAGTTTCCCGCTTTAGTCAATTGCACGTCGATCGACTGGTTCCAAGAATGGCCGAAGGAAGCCCTCGAGTCCGTATCTCACCGATTCCTCGCCGAAATCGAAGTGTTACCCGAAACGTTAGTTACTTCCGTTTCGTTGTTCATGTCTTACGTTCACACGATCGTCAACGATATGTCCATACTTTATTTAACGAACGAAAAGCGGTACAATTACACTACGCCGAAATCGTTTCTAGAACAAATCGACTTGTACAGCAAATTGGTGACGGAAAAAACGCACGGCGTCGTAAACAATATTTACCGTTTGGAAAACGGAATAACGAAACTGGTTTCGACCGGCGAAGAGGTCGACGGGCTGAAAGACGTGTTGGCGGTGCAGGAGGTCGAATTGGCTGTGAAAAACGAAGCGGCCAGCAAACTTATCGCCGTCCTTTCGGCCGAAAATGAAAAAGTGGCGGCCGAGCAAGCGTTCGCCAGCGAAGAAGAAGCCAAAGTGAGAGTCATCGAGGAGGACGTAACGTTGAAGGCGAAAATCTGCCAAGAAGATTTGGTGAAAGCGGAGCCCGCCCTAATGGCGGCCCAAGAAGCTTTGAACACTTTAAACAAAAACAATCTGACCGAATTGAAGTCTTTCGGCTCGCCGCCGGAGATCGTGGTCCAAGTATGCGCCGCCGTGTTGGTACTCTTTTCCAAAAAAGGAAAAATACCCAAAGACAGGAGTTGGAAAGAATCGAAACAGATGATGAATAAGGTCGACGAGTTTTTGAACAACCTCGTTAATTACGACAAAGATAATATGTCGCCGGACGTAGTAAAAGCTACGTTGGAATATTTCAAAAATCCGGAATTCGTACCGGAAAAAGTGGCCACCAAGTCGTTAGCCGCGGCCGGAATTTGTTCGTGGGTTACGAACATCATGAAATACTACGACGTTTTCGTCGTCGTAGAACCGAAGAGAAAAGCTTTGGCAGCGGCTAACAAGGAGTTGAATCAGGCTAGAGAGAAACTGGCCGAATTGACGGAGAAATTGTCTCTATTAGAACAACAATTGGCTCTGTTGAAAGCGGATTACGACGACGCGATAAACGAAAAGATGAAATGTCAAGCCGAGGCGGACGCGACCAATTTAAAAATCGACATCGCCAATCGCTTGGTGGGCGGTTTGGCCTCGGAAAACGTCCGCTGGCGTCAATTAATTGAGGACTATAAAGAAATGGTGATCACCTTGCCGGGAGATATTTTACTAGTGACGGCGTTCATTTCGTACGTCGGTTGCTTCATTAAACCGTATCGCATCGACATGATGTACAAGTATTGGATACCGTATCTGGACAAACTGGACGTGCCCATTCCGATGACCGAAGGTCTGGATCCGCTCTCTCTTTTGACGGACGACGCGAAAATCGCGCAATGGAATAACGAGGGGCTGCCGACGGATCGAATGTCGACGGAGAACGCGTGCATATTGACGAATTCCGCCAGGTGGCCTCTAATGATCGACCCGCAACTCCAAGGAGTCAAATGGATCAAAACTAAGTACGGCGAGGGACTGACGACGGTCCGGCCGACCGGCAGAGGATACATCGACCAATTGGAACGATGCATTATGAACGGGCAAGTCTGCCTTTTGGAAAATATCGGAGAAACGCTCGACGCCGTCTTGGACAACGTTCTCGGACGAGTGTTGGTTAAAAAAGGGACGATCGTGAAAATCGGCGACAAGGAAGTTGATTGGGATCCGAATTTCAAATTGATTCTCCATACGAAGTTGGCGAATCCGCATTACAAGCCGGAAATACAGGCTCAAGCGACGCTCATCAATTTCACCGTGACTCGGGACGGTTTGGAGGAGCAGCTCTTGGCCGAAGTCGTGAAAGCCGAACGGCCCGATTTGGATACTCTAAAATCGAATTTAACCAAACAACAGAACGACTTTAAAATTATCTTGAAAAATTGCGAAGATAATTTGCTGTATAGATTGTCCTCGGCCACCGGCAACATTCTCGAAGACGTCGAATTGGTGACCAACTTGGAGATGACGAAGAAGACGGCCACCGAAATCGCCGTCAAGATGGAGGAAGCTAAAATTACCGCCGTAAAGATCGACGAAGCGAGGGAACAGTATCGGCCTTGCGCGGCGAGGGCCTCCCTTTTGTATTTCATCTTAAACGATTTAAACAAAATTAACGCTATATATCAATTTTCGTTGAAAGCGTTTAGCGTGGTGTTTAGAAACGCTTTAGGATTGGCGGTGCCGGCGGACACGTTAGAAAAAAGAGTCGTTAACCTATTGGACAGCATTACGTTTTCGGTATTCATGTACACGTCCAGAGGGCTCTTCGAAAGGGATAAATTAACTTTTACGGCGCAATTGGTATTTCAGATTCTAATTCAACTAAAAGAGATCGACCCCTTGGAACTGGATTTCTTGTTGAGATTTCCGGCGTTCACCGGCATGATCTCGCCCGTTGACTTTTTGACGAATATCAGTTGGGGCGGTATCAAAGCTTTGGCCGAAATGACCGAATTCATGAAACTGGACAAAGACATCGCCGGATCGGCGAAACGCTGGCAAAAGTTCGTCGACAGCGAATGCCCGGAGAAAGAAAAGTTCCCCGGCGATTGGAAGAACAAAACGACTTTGCAAAGGTTGTGCATAATGCGTTGCTTGCGACCGGACAGAATGACGTACGCCGTCGCCGGCTTCATAGAAGAATATATGGGAAATAAATACGTGACGGCGCGAGCGGTCGAGTTCGCCAAGTCTTACGAAGAGACGAGCCCATCGACTCCGGTCTTCTTCATCCTGTCGCCCGGCGTTAATCCGCTCAAAGACGTCGAAGCGTTGGGAAAAAAATTGGGCTTCACTTTTGACGGGGGCAATTTTCACAGCGTCTCTTTGGGCCAAGGGCAGGAAATCGTCGCCGAAAACGGTATGGACGTATCGGCCGCGCAGGGTCATTGGGTCATCTTGCAAAATATCCATTTGGTGGTCAAGTGGTTGGCCACGTTGGAGAAAAAAATGGAACAATGCGCGGAGTCGGGACATCCCAGTTATAGGTAACAACTATAGGAGAACTAAAACTAAACTAAACTAAACTAAACTAATCGAATGTGGTCGAAATCGAAATTTTCTAAAATGTCGCACGTTTAGGTTGTACCTGAGCGCGGAACCGTCGGCCGATCCCCAGGAATGCGTAATACCTCAAGGCATTTTGGAATCTTCAATTAAAATCACCAACGAACCGCCAACAGGTACTTTCCCCTTGTTTCGATTGACGCGCGTTCCGATTCATCGTTTTTTCGTTCGTTTAAGGTATGTTTGCGAATTTGCACAAGGCCTTGGACAACTTCAATCAAGAGACGTTGGAAATGTGCAGCAAAGAAGCGGAATTCAAGGCGATATTGTTTTCCTTGTGCTACTTTCACGCGGTCGTCGCGGAAAGAAGAAAATTCGGACCTCAGGGCTGGAACAGGAATTATCCCTTTAACGTCGGAGATTTGACTATAAGTGCCGCTGTGCTCTATAATTATTTAGAAAACAATATCAAGGTATGTCGTTGGTCGGGAATTTAAGTTTGACCGTTTGACCGTTTTCGGCTTTTCCGCTACCTGCGTTGGCTTTTTTTTAAACTACTTTTTAATCGATTCTACTTAAATAAATATACGCCAACCAATTAATAATTAGAATAACGGAAGATCGGTTAATCTAAAACGTGATGATTAAAAATTATATTAGAGTTAATAAACTAAGTGAAACAATTTTAGAAGCGAAACAATTTCAGTATTATTTTTTAACTACACAAATATACATGTTTCATCATTTTTTCATCATGTTTTCCGTTAAAAGTTCGTCGGTTATTCTATGACCGGTTAATAATGAAACACCCAGTGTATTTATTAACTATTGTTTCGTTTCGTCTGAGCACTTAATAAGAATTCATTATTATTTAAGAATGCATCTCTCGCTAAATATTTAATTAAGTATATTTTTTATTTTTAACAAATTCTTAAGGCCTTTTTTTTTTTTTAATTTACTTGGAGATATATCATAATAAGGTTAGTTTATTTCTAGAGTATCTACGTAGATTTAAAAAATAAAAAAATGCTTAAGTTTTTGGCGCGAATTAAGTAAGATTGAATCATCCCGGATTTTTCACAAACGGTTTTCTTTAAAATAAATAGATAGAATAAAAATTAAAAATGGATAAAACAGTGAAAACTTATATATCCGAGAAAAAACTGAAATTTATATTTTTATTGCCAAGATATTGCGGGGATTTCGAAATGCAGTGAAATAATAATTTTCTGGAATGATAATAAAAATAATGAAAAACGGATATATACTTACCCATTACCCATTTGAAATTATATAATTCTAAACAAGTTAAAATAGTATTGAAGAAGACACTTTTTGATTACCCCGTAGTATGTTTTTGAAGAATGTTGTAGAGAAAAAGTAGATTCTCCGTAGGTTTCAAATGTTGTGGTACGTGGAACGAAAGCAACGAAAAAGTCGAAAATCTTTGCCGCAAATATTTTAATTTCGTAAAAAAATTGTCGGTATCGAAGAACGTAGCGACATTCTTTGAAATGAACAATATTTTAAGGGGATGATTTAATGTTTAATTAGCACGTCTAAGTATAGCTAGAATATTAGAGCGCATGAATGCACCGCACCGCACCGCACCGCACCTTTTGGTCGTTCTCGACGACAATCTGCATCAAAACGTTTGACTTGCGTGTCCCGTTTAGGTGCCTTGGGAAGATCTGCGGTACCTGTTCGGGGAAATTATGTACGGGGGACACATCACCGACGACTGGGATCGCAGATTGTGCAGGAGTTACCTCTTGAATTACATGCAACCCGAACTGCTCGACGGAGAACTCATGTACGCCGACGGGTTTCCCTGTCCACCGAATCTGGATTACGCGGGTGAGTGAATCGAATCGAAACTCTCCTTTCCTTCTACGAATTCTCAGAATCGAATCTGATTTAGGTTATCATAAATATCTGGACGATAGATTGCCTCCGGAGAGTCCCTATTTGTACGGTTTACATCCCAACGCCGAGATCGGATTCTTGGCGAGTACTTCTGAGAATATGTTCAGGACGATTTTCGAGATGCAGCCCAGAGATGCCGGCGCAGGCGGCGGCACTGGAATATCCAGAGAAGAAAAGGTAACCAACAACCGTTGCACTCTAATAGTCTTTAAAAGGACGGGGCGATTATCGTTGTGAGTAATGCTCGTGCTCCTCTGTCTGTTTAGGTGAAAGGTAATCTGGAAGACATTATGGATAAAATGCCGGAAAGGTTTCCCGTACAAGAAATGATGGCGAAGGTAGAAGACAAAACGCCGTACATCATCGTAGCATTCCAGGAATGCGACCGAATGAATAATTTAACCAGCGAAATGAAGAGGTCGTTGCACGAATTAGAATTAGGTACGACTCTCGAACGAACGTTAATATTTCGTATTTCGTAGGTACCGTAAATAATAACGATCTTCTTTGTAGGTTTAAAAGGTGAATTGACCATCACCTCGGATATGGAAACGTTAGAGCAGGCCCTTTACATGGAACAAGTGCCCGAATCGTGGTCCGTTAAAGCGTACCCGAGCATGTTGCCTCTGGGTCAATGGGTCGTCGATTTGTGCCTGAGAATAGGGGAACTGAGCCTTTGGTTGACCGAATTTTCTATGCCGCCGACCGTCTGGCTGGGCGGCTTCTTTAATCCCCAGTCATTTTTGACGGCCATCATGCAGCAAACCGCCAGGAAAAACGAGTGGCCGTTGGACAAAATGTGTCTCATGACCGATGTCACCAAGAAACAAAAGGACGATTTTACTGCGCCGCCCAGAGAGGGTTCTTACGTTTGTGGACTTTTCATGGAAGGTGCTAGGTGAGACATGTTTTTTTCTCATTTTCTCTCGTATTTCGTTCGTATTCTTCTTTCTGGTTGTAGTAGAGTCGTTGTTATTTTTCTTTTTTTTTTAAGATGGGACACTCAGTTGAACAGTTTGACGGACTCGAAACTTAAGGAACTATTCCCCGTATTGCCCGTGATATATATTAAGGCCATAACGCAGGACAAGCAGGATTTGAGGAGCATGTACGATTGTCCCGTGTACAAGACGAGGATGAGAGGACCGACCTTCGTTTGGACTTTTAACTTAAAATCTAAAGAGAAACCGCTCAAGTGGGTTTTAGCAGGAGTAGCGATATTGTTACAAATCTGATGTACCTACCTACTCATTTTAATCTTGTTTTTGTTCAAGTTTTTATGTTTATTTTATCGAGAATAAAGTGTTTTCATTAATTTTGTTTGTGGCAAACTACTGTATAAGGGATGTTTTATGAAAAATTGGCTGCGCAACAACTAAATTTACGTTTCCGTATCGAGTGAGAGATACAGATAAAGAGTGTTTTATTGTAAATTTTGTAATATATAATATAAAAAAGATATGATGTTCGAAAAAATTAAAAAACATTAGAGAAAGGCTTACAATAAAAAAAAATATACTGATTTTCAAGTATTAATTTGCGAAAATTATAAAAAAAGTTTAAATTTAAAAACAATTAAGTGATCCATAAAGTCATTCTTATAAAAAAGGATGTTATCGCTAGAAAATTACAAAGTTTCAGGTTTGAAAAAAAAAGGCTGCATCAAAATCATCAAAATTTTTTAATTTAACTACAGAAAAAAATTAATCCGATTGATGAATGAATTTGTAAGAATTATGAAGAAATTGATACTTGCTTAACTTTGTTTGTTTGGTTCGATGATTTAAAAAGTTTTCTGTAAGCAAAAACTACAACGTAAATGTGAAATCGAAATTCGGCAAAAACGTCGCAGATATTTGATGTACCTAACGACCGACATCGTCGTCCTTTTCAAGTTGACCTAAAAGGATTGAAAGTTGTGGGGAAAAATAAAATTGTTATAGCTCTCATAACCGTCGAAAATTGATAAATACACTTCTCTATAGGTTTGTTTTTCCATAATGTTTGTTGCGTAAAATCTAATGCCATAACATTCTTTTTTATGTAAACGAGTGTGTATCTAAAAGGAAACGTAAGCAACATGCGTTATTTATCGGAACGGTTCGAAACGATTGTCGACTTTTAACAAAACATTTTTTAAGACTATTAAGACTATAAAACTATTAAATTTAACCAATTAGCTACGAAGGCCGTATAAAATGAGGAATTTTTTTAATTTTTCTGCGAGTTAAAGCTCAATTGTAAGGGGCTGAGTGAAAGAAAAATTTGTAACGAATTTTCGTCCTGAGCTTCAACGTAAAACTTGTTTTTTCTTTAATTTTTTTGTTCTGACTCACTACGAATTGGCCCCCTTTATTACTCGTATACGGCTTGGTTGATTAATTTTACGCTCACCCGTAAATCGAAAAAGTTCAGTAATTATATATTTATTTCGAACACATTACTGGTTTATTTAAGTACATAAACTTTTTAGAAACGATATTATTTGCGTTTTAAAGTGTCGTGCACCAATAACCCAAATCCGATTCCGAGTTGAGTAAATCGAGATGAGAATTTCCGGGGAATAGAGGATGTAGAGGGATAAAAGAAAGGTGAATGAATCTGACGTACGAACGTCGAAAACGAAAGGTTAGATTTAATGAATGCATTAGAATGTGAAGTCCCTCGAGGTGCGAACTATTCTGCTGCCGAAAATATTATCAGTGATTTGTCAACTCGTTACACCCTTTTTAACTTTATTAATTTTAATATTTATTAGGGTCCTCATACGAGAAGGATTCCGCAACAAGCTACGTTTTTATCTAAATGTACCCGAACAATGATTCTAAACAATTTCAACGTGGTGTCTGTTAAATAAATATACGTTTTTCTTAAAAATAAAACGAATTCTAAGGAAATTACAATGTATCAAATATTTGCTCTTATAAAATAATTTAATTAATTAAAACATCGATTTTTTTAATTAATTTACTTTGTACGCACTCAAACTCTACGTTGAAAGAAAAATCCTTTTCCGTATCTCGTATTGTAAACGCGATATTTTACAATGTAAAATCTATTTTCCAGGTACCTAACTCAGAGGCGTCAAGATTTTTTGCAGGTTAAAGAATTCCCCCCTGAGTTTAGACATTTAAAGGCCGAAAGAGCCGAAAACAAGTATGTGAAGCGCGAAATACATAATTGGCCTTTCGAAATGCTCAAAGCTGATCAGAGGTTTTTTTTTAACGTGTAGACGAGAACTCGAAGATGCGAAGAATTTACACCAGATCGAAAAAAAGCGATATTCTAATCAGTATTTAACTACAAAAATATTATTTGAAATTAAAAGCGCAAAATTATTACCATTCAATCGAATAAGTTTACTTCCCGATTCACTTACTTATATTTTTCTCAAAACAAGAACACCTGACAGCATATTTTAAGAAACTATAATTTTTTATAAGTAACGATATGACGATTTTTTAACTCTCTGATTAGACGAGAATTATAATCGTAGTCATTATAATATACGTTCAAGTTTAATTCATTCGATCATAAAAGTTGAACGAAGAAACATCTCACCGAAGATTCAATCTGCTAATATATTGCTACATTTTTTTTATCATCGTAAGCGATATTCTTTTAAATTGTGACTTGGTTAGCACAAAAACGCAATATACATGTAATATTCGACGTATCGAAGGAAAAAGGTGGGTGGGCCGGCCCCATTTAATGTAAAAATCAATGTTTTGAGAGTTGAGTACGGCTTAGGGTGCTCATCATGCCAGTTGGTTGGCTCGCTTGATTACGTATTCAGGGCGCGTAAAATCCCTCCTAATAGTTAGAGGAATAATAGTTCATCGAAAAAGTTTCCTTATCACTCGATTAGACTTTCATTCCATCCTCCAGTTTCGACCGACTCTATGGACAAACAAAAAAGTTACTCCTCTCCACTCCTCTCCACTCCTCTCCACTCCTCTCCGCCAATATTATTCGCGGAGAGTAACTTTGATAATCGACCAATGAAAACGGTACCGAATAAATGTAGAAAATCGAAGGAGATGTTTCGCAAACATTTTCTTTTCTATATAGTATTTCGTTAACATTAAATCATATAACGCGGTTCTCAAGCCCAGTGAAAAACTTGTTTAAAAATCAGTGATTCCTCAGATACTTCAAAATTGGTATTAAATCCACAAGAAAAATTAAGATTTTTGTGGTTGTTTCTTTGTTTTTAAAACACCAACAAGAATTATATATACAAATGAAAAACATATCTTTCTTTTTTGCACGTTTTTTTTTTGTACCAAGTGACCGCTGTCAGATTCTTTAATCGACTTTTTTCCGACACTACATACATTTATTAACTTGGAATTGTTTAATAAATTAAAAAAGTGAAATTCTTCATAATTTTTACTGAATTTTTTCGCATGATTTGTAAAAGGTACTGAGTGTTTTCTATTTTTTTCTGGACCTTTTTTATTTAAAAAAAAGCATAATTTTTTTTACGTTATGTGATTGTCACCGCCGATAGGACGTTTCGGATTACAAAATAAGGTTCTGTAATCGTTAAAATAAATGAAACAACTTAGAGAGGAATTTCGTTATAAACAGTTTATTAACTAACAAATAGAAAAAAATTAAAAGAACACTACATGAAATAAATGCGGTACTACGATTTAATTTAGTGTTTCAATTTTATTCTTTTTCAACTAGACCATTACATATTAGTTACTTATACAATATAAATGTATTATAAATACTTAACAAATAATATATGTATAAAATCACGAAACTGACAAGAATACTACGAAGAATGCAGAATTTTTGCAGTCAGTTACATTTCAAACAAACAGTTGTTCAAGACGCAAGTGCAAGAGACAAAGAATCCGGCAGTGTAAGTGAAAAAACTTAATTCGTTAACCAAATTTTCCAACAGAGTGCATCTCCCATTGGGCCCCCATTTAGCTCCACCATCAAATCTAAGGAAAATTTTTTTACTTTTACCTTCATATTTATTTACATATATTCGCTGATATTCGTTAATTGCGCATAAAATAAGAACTCCAGACAATGGTACCTATAAAGCGAATTACTTAGTGTATAAAGCGTAGTTAAAATTTGAATACAGTCCAATAATGTAGTAAATATTTAGTTAGCAATAAAAAGATCCAAAAATCTAACCCAATCGTTGACAACTGTGACATTTTCGAAAACGTCAAGAATACTCTGGTAACCATGTAACTTCTTTGGAGACAGCAATAAAAGAATGTAAAAAGAGGAAAGTGATAGAAAGAAGGAGAGAAGTAAAGCGTACCGAACACTAGTGTCACGGTTATTCATAATAAATTGTGTTCCTGAAATCCTGCTCGCGCAAGATACCTATATTCTATTGTTTTAATACCGTAAATAGGTGCCCGCGTTTTTTTGTCTGTTTTTTAAAAAAGATAGCATCAATCTGAAAAACTGGTGTTCTCTTATCGGAGAGACAAGCCCCATCCTCCTTCAAAAGAGACACTTTTTGCCTTTTGGAAAGGTTCCGACTTTCTGGAGCTGGAGTCGTTGAAAAATTCCCACTACCGATTCGCTACGTATTCAATTTATAGAAGATCTAGGTCTCATTTATAAATGAACGTTTTTATTAGAAAATTCGTCATCGTTTGTCGTAAAATACGTTTGATTATTTGCATATCGGAATTTTTATCAAATTCATTGAGGTGAACTTTAGTTAACGTTTGAAGCCGTAATTTTTAAAATGTAAACATTTAGTTGTTGTAGCAGAGAAATTTATTTAAATACTTTTTCAGTGATAAGAAACCTAATTCGTTAACGGTTTTTTTAATCATTTTTACACTTTAATTTTAGTTTAACTAGATTTTGCAGTTTCGTAAAGTTCTTTTCTGTTAAATATCGTATATTTACGAAAGCGCTACAATATTAAAGATACAAATCGAACAACCTGTTACAAAATACACCGACAAGAGAGAATTGTTTCGGTAGAGAAACGCGTACATGATATTTGTTAGTAATTTCCGAGTCGTGTTCGAGGGCGAGTAAATTTCGCGAGACAATTTCAATGTTCCCGAACGCGAAGACCAAGAACTTGTTATTTGTGTTGGCCATCGAGTTCCACTCTGGTTGCTGCTGCTGCTGCTGCTTTCAATGGCCCTCATCTACTTTTGAATGCGAGATTTGGACTCTTCGAATTTGGACGGACCTCAAACTACCTACGCCAAAGAACTAGGTAAAATGTGTGTTCACTCAAATCTACGGGAATAACCTCCCGTTGGATTGATAACGTTATTGTTGCGCGTGCAGGCTCGGTTCGTCGGATTTCTCGTTCTTTTCGTCCTTCAATTAAATTATTTGAAGTCACTAATTAGCTCAAATCGGAACTAAAGATAGACAAAACGATTGATTGGAATGCCGTTAAAGGAAGCATAAAAAAAAGCGTAACAGTAAAATATGGGAGTAATAGTAAATAAAAAGAGAAAAGACGGATATAAAAATATTATTCATTGTCTTTCAGCAAGCATTCCACTCCATAAACAAGTAAAAATTCGTAGTACATAACAATTTAAGAAAAGCTAATTGTAATAATTACTGAAAAAAAAAGAATACGATATCCAAAGACAAGTACCTACTATTGCTATTATCTATTGACAACGTTAATAGGGCGCCTACAATAAATTGTAAAACTTGGTAAGAAAGAAAAGTTGATTGGTCGTACCAGGACCGAGAAGAACACGAGATGATCCTTTTTCTGGTGAGTGTCATTTGATTTCGATAATAACGTAAAGAAGAAATGCGGCGAGTTTCAGGTTTCAGGTTTCAGGTTCTCCAGCAGACCGATGATCCCCTTAGGGCCTAGGGCCTAGGGGGCAAGTTTGATGAAAGTGGCCGGTCGCGTTCCATTGCGAGAAACTGAACGAAGGTGCAACATGACACTGCGGCGTTAAGCATCCCCATCATCAGAGCCATTTCACGGCCGTTGTTTCCGGGGCTCCGGAGATCCGCCGTTCGGGGGCCCTCGGCCCCCCTCGCCGAAATCCGGGCGTCTAGCTCTGCCGTCCGGGCGGAGCCAGACGCAGTTTTAGTTTCGCGATGCCCCCGACGCGTCGCTGCTCTAACACACGGCTCTAACTAACACCGGTTCGAAGACGCGGCTCTAACGACGCTCCAAATTCCTCGAACCACTCTTCATAACCTTAACTACGAGCCAACCGCTTCGAATTTACTCTCTCTAGTTTTCTAAGTGTGTGTGTGTGTGTGTGTGTGTGTGTCTGTGTTTCGTTTTTCTTTAGAGGAGTTAATTAAGCACGTGTGTACGGATTTCTAATTTATTCTTAAATTATTTACGTATAGGTGGACGTGTCGCTTGTTTAGTGATAAATGTGTTTTAAGGTAGGCGGAAGGTCGCTAAAAATTTGACTGGAATAAGTGTAACCTCGTCCTAGACTATTTTAAAGAAAAATATTGAATTAACCCCAGTTTAGCAGTTTTCTGATTTATACTACAAAAATTTTTGTCCCGTAAATGATATTTTTCAATTTTTCTTTTTTTGTTTTTTGATAATACAATTATTATTTTAAAATGACAAAATAAATGAATGATTATAAGTTTTCAGTGGAGGTGTCACTTATTCATAAAAAATAGGGTGATGATAGTGACGCGAAAAAGGATTACTATTACGAGGGTCGGTGATTTAGTTATTTTTATAAATAATCTAGTAAAACAATTAAGAAAGGTATAGCACATATTCTAGTGCTCTGTATATACGAACCTGTATTTTACTTATTGTGAAGGCTTTATAAATATTTAAATTTAAAAATTTGAAACGAAACAATTATCGATTAACATTTATCATTCAATATGGTATGCTAATTCTTTTAAATTGGCAACATGAATAACACATTGAGTTATCTAAGATTATTTTAATTTGATAGTAGAAGTATTAGTTACAAATCAAAATATTTATACCTTTTATCACGTTATTGATAAAATTGTTTATTGTTTATTAAAGTTTATTCGTAGGATGGTTCGGCGATAAATAATAAATAATTTGAAACTATTTTATAATATTATACTCTGTGTAGTTACCAACATTTTTGATACTTTGACATTATACAAAGGGGATTTCTAATATTAAAAATTATAAACATATCATATAGAATATTAATACAAAATCTGGAAAAACAATATTACTTATAAAAAAGCCTCATCGGAAGCAAAAGAAAACAACATTAACCATAGATTCCAATTCACACACTTGTTGGGTCCAGTGCCCCACCCTGTATCATTTTGTAACACAAATAATTTCATTCTGGCCGTAGTATGGTATCAGTTTAGCTTTTTTTGCAATAAAAACAAAAATGAAGATAAGTATGTGTAAATTTAATAAACAGTTTGTGACAGTGATCATTTATTGATTGTGGAATTGTTGTTGTGTTAAATTTGAGCCTATTTATTTCCGTTTTTTAAATTAGTTTAATGATTCGTGGCTTTTGAGATAGAAGAAGATCTTACGATGAAGTGCGACGGGTCTTCAAGAAGAGCGTGTCCGTGAAAGATCTTTCGAGAACTGGAAGATCGAAATCCGCAACCACTTCAGAAAAAAGCGAAGAAGCGTTACTCTCTTTTTTGTTGAAGAACAACCTTCAAGATCCTCATTAGAAACGTGTCAGGTACATAAAATCGGTAAAAGTTGTGTTCACGGAATTTTGCAAAAAATAATTATTTCACCTGGTTCAGGAATTGAACGAAGATGACTTCGATGAAAGGTTGGATTTCTGCGAAATATTGCTATTGTTTTCTCCGATGAAGCTATTTTTTTACTAAAATGCTAAAGTTAATAGGCACCATTGTCGCTCGTTATTGAGCTGACGGAAATCAACATTTAATAAAAAAATTAATATTTGGGCTGGAATTATGGGAGATTGGTCTTTTTTTTTATTGAAGGAAATTTGGGCGGAGGCAGATATCTGGAACTGTTGGAAAATTAAATGGTTCCAAGTGTTCGTGTCGAATGCGCTAATGGTATTGACAATAAGTGGTTCCAACTAGATAATGCTCCTTCCCATTTTAGACGAGCAGTTCGAGACTTTTTAATTAGGAATTAGGAGAAGTGGTGAAATGGAGTGGCCACCACCACGATCGTCGGATCTTACACCACTCGATTTTTTCTTTTGGTGGTTTCTAAAAAGTAGAGTGTACGTAACAAATCCAAAAACATTAAATGATTGGCAAAATCGCTTAATTGAAGAAATCACCAATATCACTATAGGAATATGCTCCAAATGGTTCGAAATTCCATTTATGAGCGTTCGGGTCATTGCGAAAAAATCGAGGAACATCGACAATTTGAAAATTTATTATAAAAATCGTAGTAAACATGTTTCTTTCTGATTTGGTAATATAACTTTTAAAATAACTAAGATACCGGGTTTGGGTTTTAGGGATGTCTTTCAATTTTCCTATTTTCTTTATAATATATAAGGTGAAATTAGAGAGGGGTTGTAATTAAAAAAATTTGGGATTATCGTGACCTAAAAATAAAAAAACTACTCGATGTATGAAAGTTTAAAACCATCTAAAAATGTAGTTTTTATGGTGATCTCCAAATTTTTAGAATTTTTTCTTCACTCGTTAGAAACTTATGGTTTCGTCCCGGGATTTTCGGGAGACCCTGTATAATAAAATCAAAAGAGTATATTCGTAAAATTATAAGAAACATCCCAATAAAAACACGATTTTATTTGAATAAAAGAAAATAGACCAATAATTTCCACTATTTACAAAATGAATATGGTTTACTGGAACTCATTTGAACATTTGTATTCTATTGAAGTAGAAGAGTCCACCTTTTGTGAATATAGTAAAGTATTTTGTTAAATACATGAAGAAAAACAAATTTTACTTTGACACATGTTGGCTTCCAATAAATACAGCATAACATCTAAATCCTAATAGCTAATTTTATGGGTGGTTTCTTAAAAGATGATAACACTGTTAACTATAAGGTTTATTTAAACAAAGGTAGAAAAATTAATGACTTTCAGTAGTGAAGCGACTCTTTACGAACATTAAAAACTGAAAGGAAAACGATTATCGGATAAAAACAATCCTTAAAGATCGAGTTCAAAAAATGATGAAAAATCATCATCATCATCATCATCATCAGCAACAGGAAGGCTTTATATACCATTTCGCCATTTTGCTTTTACGCTGTTTGGATTATCAGTGTTTACTTCTTCTATTCTTGTACGTGTTTTTTCCTGCCGTCCTCTGACACTCTTACGTCGTTGAGATTTTCTTTGAGTTCTTCCAACTATGTAAATTGCGTGCAATAGCGTTTCTGTAACCTAATTATACGTGCTAATTGCAGATTTATGATGATAATTTCTCCATCTGCCACTGATTAACAAAATTCCAAATTAACCATCTCTCTAAACCCATAATCATCAATAACGATTTTTGCTCGCCCAAGTTCAACCGACACAAATTTATTGGTTTAATAGAGTCGAAAAGCTGCGGGCACGTAAATGCATAAACACAAACATTGTCACAGTGATAAATTTAGGAGCGGCATATTCCCTTTTCCGACACAAATTTCATTAAACCATTAAACGAATATGCGAAATGAGCCCGCCATTCTTATATCTTTAAAATTGTACCCGAACAGTGGCATTCGGTTTTACTTAAACGAGATTTATCAAAAATATTTTTATATTTCAACTCACTATTGACGACTAAAACAGTTTCTCGAACATTCTCCAAAACGTCAAGAATATTCTGGTAAACTCCTGCTGTCCTTTGAAACCTTCGAAAAAACAAGTGAGAAATTGGCAATAGAGAGAAATGATGAAAAGGTGAACCAAAGTAATTGGTATTTATATGAATTTTTAGGCAGTTTTGTGTAATTTTAGTGTTAGATAAATTCTGTTTTGTCGACGAGAATTTTATTCGCACAATTTTTCTTGAAAAACAAATTAATTGGTGTACACATTTAGAAAGAAAGACTTCGAATGAGAGAATATAAACCCTTTCCATGATGGCCCTTTTCCCCCGGGGAAGCTTTGCATTCCGTAAAATGTATGCTTCCCTTTTAAAAGTTGTTTCCAGGTAGAGAAGAGTGTATACTATAGTCATTTTGAACGTAATTATCGAACGGCAACTCTAAGTGGAATTTAAAAGCCGATTATCATTCGGTGCACGGGACCTTTTTCATTTCGAGCTTAACCCAACTTTATTTTCAATTTCATTTTTCTCTTCCGGCACAATAAGTTCCATTTTAAAGCTAGAGTTAAGATGAATATACGAACGATAACGAATCGCATTTTTCGTTGGAACAGAAAATAAACGCGGCAAACTTGTTTCCACTTTTTATTGCAGCTAAATTTCTAGTTCCCGCGCCAATAATGCACACTATCAGCAGCAGTAGCGCGACCCACATATTCCTCTAGTCCTGCCGGGAAATCCTATAACTTCACCCCGTTCAAATAAAACGAAACCGTCGTTCAAACTTGTTGCTTCGTACAAAAAATGAAAATCAAAACATTTGTACCCGCGTCCTGAAATATTAGCGACAGCACTTGTGGCTTAAAGTAAAAAAAATTACGCGGCGGAAACAATTTAATATTCATATAGGAAAAATCCAGAAACCTCTTTTTTTTTTTTTTTTGTTTAATCATTTTACGGGCCGTACAAATATAAATGAAGAAATTTCTGAAACGTTCGAGAAGCCAAGAAGGTATATAAATACGGGAAAATTGACGTTGAAATGTAGTAATACGAGTTTTTTGAAGTTTTCCTCTAAATAAAGTTTAAACCCTCACGACTGTTAGAATATTTTGGGAAAAGTTAAGCGAAGAAAATAACGAAGTCAGTGGCCGTCGAGCCTTCGAAAGTGCGCACGAGCCCCCTAAAAATATTTAAAAGAAAAGCACATAAAAGGCGACCTCGTCGTTTCGAAACATTTCAATTATGAAATGATATTTTTTAAATTAAAACCCGAATCCACTTTCGAATGATTAATTTTAGTACGCAGTGAACAACGGTACAAAATTAACCGCGAACTTTTGGGGATCGAAAAGAAAAAGTTTGCCTTTATCCGAAGACACACGTTTATATATATAAAGTTTAAGGATAGAAAAAAAATCAGTATCCGTTAGTCTGAAAGATATCAAAATCTCGCGAACGTTAATTGTATTAAAAGGTTAGCGGAAGTCCTTAAGCTTATACCGTCTTAGATCCAGATCCAGAGTGGGAAGATGGATGCGTTTCATTCAGTTGCAGCTAATTGGATTGTGGACGGCACAAACCGGCTCTGCCGGTTCTACGGTTGTCAAGATAATTCCGACACTTGATGGTTGCGGATCAGAATCGCGAACACGCTCAAACCGATTCGACAAATCATCGACAAAACTTTGCTTCCTTCTATTCATCGCCGTTTATTCGAATCGAGCCAAAGGCAAACGGGTGTTGTCCGCTCGAATATGCCGTACCGGGACTTGTATTTTTATTTTAACTCGAACAAACCACTTACTAACGATACTTTTGACTGCGCCATACTTTACGAAATATTTGTTGAGAGTGTTCGCCATTTCGCTTTTTATTTTTTACCGCTCTTGTTCACCCTCATTCCTTAAGCGTAAATAGTGGTCTAGCGCCAATTTTAAGTTAAATTAAATTATTTTAACTAATTTCGCCTCGAACCTCGTCGCCCCGTATACTAAATCCATTCGAAAGCTATTAAAAATTAAAGATGTGCGATAGCTCCGTTCTGTGAAAAGTAGCAACGACGTTCGTTATTCTTTGCGATAAACGCTTAACGACGCTTTGGCTTGGCACCGAATCGAGTGGATGTTTTTCCAAAAAGATGGACAGCACAAAGGTCAAGAGTCTTTTTCTATAAATCGACGCGCATCATCAAGAAGGGTTGATTAATGTCTTTCGCGGAAATCCGGGAAAAGCGCGTTTATTTTTCTGAGAGAATTCTCTCGCTCGGAAAAACTGACAATTACCTATACATCGAAAAGGATTCTCGACTAAACTTAGCGGAGTTGCCTTCAGATCGATTTTAAGAAAATCCCGCTGGATTTATTTTGCCGCCACTGACGGCGCTTTAATTCACGTCGAATATCAAATTGAATCTTGCGTTTCGAACGGCATCGCTAAAATAATAAAAACCGCACACGGGTCGTCGCATTTACAATATAAGACTGATGGTGCGGATTTTGTGCAGTCATTCTAATTGCTTTTTAAAAAAATCAAATTTCACTTTATACCGAAACTTCTAAGACAAAAAGATAAATTTTTGGACTTTTAACGCTCAATTCTTGTCAATAAAATATAAATGGTAAATCGAGTCGTTTTAGTAATTTTATTGAAAATAAAAACCAACGTACAAATAAATACTTAGATTATTAATGCTCCTATCTAATTATTCGCTTTAAACTGATATTTATTTTGATGTAACAAATTTTATTGTACTTTCACTTTATTGAGGCGACTTTGCGAATTCCGGTTTTTTATAAAAAAAGTAATTAGATTTGAGATAATCGTCCCTTTTATACAGGGTGTGTTTGAAATTATTTTAATGATTGGTTCGCCTTAAATTCTACAATGTAGGTCATATCGGCGGATAAATTTCATCGGGTGAAAAAAAAAAAAGAGATAATTTTGAAGAAATTCGAAATGTTGTTTAGCGTTACCGAAAACAGATTAAAGTGATGTAAACGAATATGTGGCTCGTAATCGATGAAAAAAAGAACATCGTTTGTTGTTTTTATGTTTCGTCATCGAAAGTTTTCGCGTCTGATACAATCTTTGAGCCGGATTAAGAAAGAAATTGTTCCTTCCAAGTTTGAAAGCATATTATAACTCACGCAATGTACTCAGATTATATATAATTATTTTTTGTGTAGTGGAAATGGCGAAGGGAATGACGCGACCGAGATTTGTCGAAAATAATGCTCGTTCGTAGTTCATCCATCCGGTTCAATTAATGTAAATGTAAAACAATAATATCGGAATCGTGTGATCCGCAACTCAAAGACACGTACCGGGTTCATTTATGTCTGCGCCAACCGGCTTTTAATTTCCAGTTACGTACCGAATTTGATACTCGAGCCAATGCTAAAAGCCTCACAGAGATATTATTTTGTCACGGTCATGTACAAAGCCAGAGCATTTGAAACTCCGAGACCGTCATCATTTCAAAAGATAAACTAACTCCTAACTTTGCGCAAACACGGAGGGCAATAAGCGCGCCGCTGGGACGGCACACTAAAACATTTAGAAAAAAAAAAAAAAAATAAACTAAAATACTTACAATTATTGAAATTCGACTTTAGAGCACTAGTAAATGTAAAATATTAAATTGAATTGAGTTTTTCTCCGGTTTCTTGGGTAAGTGCTTCTAATATCAAATTGAAAGGTTCGTCTAATGCCCTCGGTGCTTAAAAAACGTTACAAGCATAAGAAATTACCTTTGAAGAAACAAATAAAATACAAACTAAATAATTCCCTAAATCGAAGAAGAAGAAGAAGAAGAAGACATGTCAATTAAAAATGATTGATAGACAATTTTAAAAGGAAATCCGGGACAAATTTCCAATATATCGCATAGATTGGAAACTATATTTTTCCACGCATTTCGATATGTGAGGAATCTACAAGGAAGTAATTTTTAATAGCAAAATATACTGTTTTATTATATTTTTTTAATTTCGTTACTTAATACCCAGAAGTTTCTGTAATGGCAGTTGTGTGTAAAGTGAAACTGACTAAAATTATAATACTTATCAATTGTAAATAAAACTATTTCAAAGGTTTTCCAAAAAAATAGAAAAAGAAAAGCGCTGTCATTATAAAAGAACAATAAATAAGTATTGCAAATTCGAAGTTTGACCATCATTTTTATTTTATTTTATTTATCGAGAAAATCCCGTAACAATTCGCATTGTATTGAAGTTACGCTCGTGAGTTTAAACCGTGTGCGCAAAGTTGAGTATATAACAACAACAGTGAGCGGTAGGTCAGAATAAACAATAGTTTCCAGTGGGGTGCGAGTTCCCGTTTACTATCTCGGAGAGCAAAGTTCCTCGTGTTTCTCGAAACTACGCTCTAAATGGAGGAACCTCAATAAACGCTTCTACATTTTTATCCCGCGTCTTCTTTCGCTAAAATGCAACAATTTGGTGAAAATGTGCGTCGCGTTTCTATAGAAATATGAGAAAAGTGCTTTGAAAACACTTCAAGGTTGACATTTAAAATTTCATGTTTAAAGCGTGACATTTGACAATTAAGAATCGTTTTTTTTTGGGTTTTTGGGAACTACATACGTTGATGTTATAAAAAAAACCTGCTCTTAAATAAGTTTCATTTTGTCCTCGGATCGCAATTTTTTAGGGCAAACCCCGAAAAGAAATTAAAAAAGGAATTATTTATTAGAAAAGTTGGAAAGCACGAGTGTGGAATACCGACGACGGTGAATTTTTATCAAACAATTCAATCGTCTCTGTTCCTCTCGCTCTCTCCTCCCGATTAATTAACGGTCACGTCCCGTTCGAGGGAAAAATGAGATCAGTTGAAATTATAGGCAATTAATAGCCGAGTAACCGTCGAAGGCGTTTCTCCATTACTACACTTTTTATACCTAAGAACCGCCGGCGCCGCATCAAAAAGAGAGCTTTGAGGACGCCTTTAATTTAAGGGATGGTTTCATTTACGTTTCAAGCCGCTTCGCAAAATTGCAGGTCAACTTACCACACGGGAATGTTAAGAATGCCGCGACATCATTTACATATTTTTGTATTCCGCTCGGATCGCCCACTTAATTGAACCGGCTCTCTCATCTGTTATGCATTCCTCCTCAATAATAATAATAATAATAATATCACCGCTTCTGTATATATTTTTTGTAAAGACGGTGTTTCTCGTTAGCACACGACGCAGTTATACAAACACGTAGAACCGAGTACGAACTTTGGTTTGTTTGTATACTGTGTTTTAAAATAAGAAACGTACCAAATACATTTTATACGTTGTCCCGAAAGTTCATTACAATTTTCTTTTTTAGGTATATTATATTAGAAACAGATATAAAAAAAATAGCGAAACACCCTTGGATTAGTTGGTCGGGAATGCTTGAACAATTCCGAAATAAATGTTTTTTGGGTGTTAGTAAGTTTTTGCTCCCGAGAGCTATTTATTTTAACGAGTCTGATCTCGTTGACCGATTTAGATAAGATCAGAACGAATCGGTCTTTCGCAAATCCCCCTTTCTCGGATTCCTCGTCTTGGGAATAAATCTGAAAAGATTGTACTCGCCCAACCATGATACAGCATATTCTTGCATATTTTTTTATTCGTGGCTCGACCCAACAGGTCAGCGAGTTTTCGAAGGGTTGCCGCAAATATTTTCCAGGCAATATGCTCCCTAACAAATGGCCATTTTGCATTTGATATACGAGCGCTGGATCTTCCGCCGTTCTTGCCTCCTTCGTCAAACATTCTCGCTGAGGTAGATCCTGCCCTCAGCTCATCCGCGCCAATTAAGTCTCGACTCGTTTTAGCAAAATATAATTGCGGCTCGGACATAACGAGACCTAATGATACTGTTTCACCTCTTTCTCGCATATCTCACTCGATTTGACCAATATAACAAATTCATATTTTTAATTGACCAACTATTATTAAATACAATACGATGGAATCGAAGCGTTTTCCCTGCTTAAAAATGAAATCAAAAGAGACACAATTAGCAGAAAAATTCGACGACGAATTGTTGAACGTTGCAATTGTAAGTTCGTCAAGATGTAAGATTTGAAAAGACGTTCGCGTTCGTCGTGTCTTTATAAAAATGTTTCGGGACAAATGTATGTTAAAGTAAGGAAGTATGACACTGGCCATACACTCTTGGCAAAGGCATGTCAGGACGTGCCATCACGTTTATTCGCACGAAACAACGGAACGGAACAAAAAAAAAATGCGTTTTAACTGTCACATGCCGACAAGTACTTCAAACAACAACGAGATAAAGCACGTTTTCCGGAAAAATGTTCCATTAACAAGAGAGGAACACGGCTCTTTGAACGTTACGGATTTTGGAGGTTTTACATTGTTAGCAAACTTTTCGTTTTAAATTATACAGGGTGTTCGCCGGGGATTCTATTCGCGACGTTTTGTCCAACAAATGTCACATTTACCGTCATTTTTAGTGGTGCTCCGGGTGTTTTAAAATACACGAAAAAAATGACAACCGAATTTGCCTTTTGGGCCCTTGATGTCAATCGATACTCCTAATGTTTAGAAAAGTGGATATGAATGAAGTAGCTCATCTCTGGATTCAGAGGAACATCATCATCATCATTCTTTCAAATGAAGTCTTTTTAAATTTATATTTACACTTCGTCTTCCGATGCATTTCTTTGATTTCCATTTTGGTTTAAGTTTCGTTAGAAACACTCACTAGTATATCAATTATTCATTTGTGTAATCATAACTTAGATTTGAGGTCAATGACCGGCTCCCTTTTCTTTTGTTTGAATAAACACGCACCAGTTTTACAGACAAAATAATTTCCTTGTACGAAAGTAGTTTCAAAACTATAGGATCTAACAATGAAAATAGAAAATATCTTAATTTCTATACATAATTTCAAAAATTGCCATTTGCCATTAATTACAAACTCCATTTCGTCATTGTTGGTAAATTTTTTACTATTGATTCTTTATTTAAAGAAAATAATCCGAGGAAATTTTGGTGATTTGGTCATCTCAAAAAATGAATATGTGAAGGGATGAATTATCTCGATGAAAGAAAATGTTCTTTTTCGCTAAGTGCGATTACTCTTTCTTTATTTCGTCAGTGAAATGCTACAATTAATATTTGCCGTCGATTATTTTCCATTTCCGGATGAAAATTATAGAACATGGACCTCAACAAAACTGATTTTGTCTTTTCTGACTTCGTTTCTGTTTCTGTTTCTGTTTTCTGTTACATATTTCGCTGTTGTTAATAAATGAAACAGACTCTCTTAGAGCGGAATCTAGCTTTTTTTTTTTTTATATTAATTAGATTAAGGCCTTTAAAACTATATAATTACTATATGTATAATGACGAATTTTTCCATGTTTACAAATGGCAAACTTAAACTTTATAAAGTCTTTATTTCACCATATTAATTTAGGTACAAGTGAAACTCTCCGGTTACGTATAAGCTGAAAGTGAATCTTCTAATTAATTCGATTTGTTGTTAATTTGCCACGTATATACCATTGAAATGGTATTATTCAATAAATCAATTAATTTTGATAGAATATTTTAAGTCGAATGTCGCAGCAACTTCAAAGAAACTAACTTTGGCATGACGAGGATTTCAGCGAGCAACTTTCCTTGCCAGAACTTATTCAACAAAGTTATGTTTGCAATGAACTTTATTACTAGAAATTAATTGGTTTACCACTTTGTGTAGTACCTTGCAAGAACAATATTTAGAATGGTAAGACTTTTATTAGTTAAATTGCACTACGGTTTGTTTGTCTATTGATCGCATATTGAACGTGGCAAATGTTGGCAATTAAAGTTGTGGCACTGAGTTCTTCCGCGACATTTTCTATGTAAATAATCGAAAAGATGATTGAAAATTTTCCAAGTAATAAATACTAGAAACAATTGGACTTTTCGGTTTCGAAATAAAAATTGTGCGTGAGGTCAAAGATAACGAAAATTTTGGTAAACTTTTTAACGAAACTACATTTTTACTGCTCCTCTATTTATTCCTTTTGGCTCGTACGATATTTATTAAGTGAATTCATATTCAAAGAATTTCTTTACGTTTTCCTACGCCCCACTAAATTAATTTCACATAAAGCGCTTTTTGTTCTAATATCTTTTAAGTTGTGGAGCTTCGGAGGGATTTCATTAAAATTTCACAAGATAAATTGTCTTGTACCGCTCACGATGCAATACTAACAATAATAATAGAAAAAGCTTTCTAGCTGCTGGCCCAGTTCGCCGGAAAAATGTACTGAACGGAATGCAGCATATTTTTCTTTATTTAATAAACTCGCTTTCCTTTTGTTTTCAGTTGTCTTCTTAAACTAGCCCCATTTCGGAGCGATTACGTTTTTATTTTTCCCTGAAAGCAAACAGTGCAACGGGTAAATCATTGTTTCTAGCAAAAAATACGTAGGAGGGAATTTAAAACATTTTTTTTTGTTTTCGTTCCTTTTCATTAGATATTAATAAATATTGCGAACGGATTAGAGTTGCTAGTTTTAACGTTTTTGATACATTTTAAATGAATAAGCAATAACTGGAATTTTCAATTGCGATTTCCTTAAAACTAGAATTTTTCCGACTTTACAGGCTATCTCGAAATGTACGTACTGAAATAAATTGTATAGCGGTAATCCTTATAGTGATACTTTACAGGTCAGTAAATCCGGTCCAAGACCACATTCGTTTTGTTAAATTTAATTAGTCGAGCTAGTTTTTGAGCTCGCATGGAAATTCCGAAGGATTTAAACCGTCATCGTGTAGGGCCTTCTGAAGGACGGATTGTCCGTATATTCACTTTGTGTTGACAATTCACAAAGGGAAGCTTGCGCTTGATATCCTCATGATGACGGTCGCCGAAGCTCTTATTTTCCCTCTCCGGGATATCTTGTCAATTAGTAGATTTGCTTGTAGGCCATTGAACTAATTCCAGTAATAGAGGTGCATTTAATGAAAGCAAGCGCGTAACTACACATGTCAACGGTTTATGTCGAATCATAATTCTATTCAGTATCTTCGTTAAAGATGATAATTGCAGCTACCAATTAACTCATCAGTAATTTAATAATGTTGATATGGCCATCTCGAAGTCCCGACTTTCATCTAATCGAGCAAAATATGTCTCAGAAATGGAGGGCTGTTTTTGAATTCGAAGAGGAAACACACGTTATAAGGATATAAGATTCTTTTCTAATTCTTATGTTGAATATTTGTAATGAATTAAAGCAAAGTGTCAATTGAAGTCTCCTCGTACTTGTTTTTTTTTTCTCTCGTGAAAAGCCCGGTGTCCGAGTAACGTTGTTTATATACCGGCACTCGGTGTACGCATTTTGGCCCCGATTTAGTGCTCCGACGAAATGGATGTCTGTAAGTAAACCAAACACAGCTCCACTTCAAACTTTTGTTGTGCAGAAAAGTAAAAAATGATTTGCATTTACGAAAAGGGCGTTTCGAGACCTTTTGTGAGTGCGAATTTGAGGAATTTCTGTGTAGGCTTGAGACGTTTCGAGGGGTTTTTTATTGGATTCGATTGTGCGCCACTTTGGCCGGGTATTTTTCAAGTTTACGCCTTGGAAATATTAAGTTATACTCTTGTACTTACGGTTGTCTAGAAGAAAAAAAGAAAAAAAAACGGTGTGTACGGGGGGGGGGGGGCTACTTCGCAATTATAAGTAAATTTAATAGAGGATTTATTTATTTTGATTTGATACCAAACTAACGATATAAGAAAACAGGTTGTCAAATTAAAGTTTAACAATTTATTTGTCCAATTGCTTTTGTATTTTGCGAGATATTCAAACTACGTTCGATTTAGTTTTATTTCCTTCAAGTATCGTTCTAATTTCGTTGATCCATTTCATTCGTGATTTACCCTTCGGGACCCTCATAGTTTTTCCATTTTCTATATTATTGTAATTAGTCCCATGTTAGGTATTCTTCTAATAATTTCAAATCATCCTAATGCATTTTCTTTTTATTTCTACTGATTTAATTTTTACTTTTATTTTTTATTTTTTTGTTTGTTATCTTGTCCGTCATTTTGATTTCTGTAATTCTTTTCATCTTTTCATAATACTAGCTTGCATTCACGTTGTTTGTTAAATTTTTTTTTAATAAAGTTAGCTGAAGATGAAATTAATATTGGAAAACAATTCCGAAAATATTAATCTTAGTCTAGATAGACAATCGGCAACAATATTTTCTCTACCTTTAAAGTTACATATCTAAAATGAATTAAACTATATTTTTTTGGGTAATATATTCGAATATTATTATTTTTTATTAGAACCGTATGTTATAAATCCTGTATAATGGATCGTTACAATTGAAATTGATAAATTTTAAGAGTAATTGAATAATGAAATTTCGAGTTTTTATTATTTGCTCCTATTTTTATTAATAAATATTTAAATTTTTCATTTGTTAGCGTATTTTAATACGTAAGTTTTTCTGCTTTTTTTTTGATAGTACCGAATAAAAACGTCTCTACTTTTAAGAACATAAGCAAATGCGATTGAAAATCTTTAAGCTTTAAGTGATTTACCTTTTCTAGCTTAAAGTGTCCTCGTGTTTTTTTCTTTACGGATTTTTTTTCACATTCTTCAACAACGTCATCCGTTAGAACGACAAACAAATATAGATTTTGATAAACAATAGATCACATTTAAGGGGGGGAGGGGGGGGGCTCCGTCACATTCAGATAATAAGCAAAATCCCGTAAAAGTAATCTCGGTCCAACTGTCACGTATTCTGACGTATATGTGACAGTTGATTATGACGCAATGACTCCGTGTCGCAAATAAATTAAGATGAAACGATATCAGAATAAATGGTCGGCAAGCCAGCCGTACGGGGGTTAAACAATCCCTCAGAATGGATTT
Source organism: Hermaeophaga mercurialis (assembly GCA_951812935.1). Taxonomy (NCBI): domain Eukaryota; kingdom Metazoa; phylum Arthropoda; class Insecta; order Coleoptera; family Chrysomelidae; genus Hermaeophaga; species Hermaeophaga mercurialis. The sequence goes on along the minus strand of OX638360.1, from coordinate 50,716,092 downwards.
ATACCGGCTTGAAACCGGCAGGCACAGGGTGTGCGAAGGGCTCCCGGCGACAATGAAGGCCGACATAACTCCCACGAAGAATAGAGTGTTATCCCGGACAGTGACGGATTTGCCCTCTGGGTTCATTCCGATAATCTATGAGAGCTGTTAAAGTGCCACCTCGAAATAGATGCGGCCACGGCCCAACCAAATTTATAAATAAACACCCGAAGGGCTTTGTTTAACGTGGACGGAGTTCTATAAGGCATCGTTTCTTCTTCTCTATAATTATTTACTTTGTGCCGTTACTTCTTCGCATTGGATTTTTCTCTTTTTCAGGAACGGCTTTTTTTTTGAACGGCTGTGGAATTCCTGGTTCTCTCACCTTCTTCCCGGTTACAATCAATTATTCAAATATATTTGGGAAATCACCATTTGCGTCAAAACTATTAACTTATCTAAAAACCGAAATTTATTATCTATTATTTTTTTTGCTTTTCATACAAATTTCCGAACGACGCGACGCGACGTGGGAATTCGTGAAAATTATAAACAAAACATGGCCGTTTTGAATATAAGAGAAAAGAGTAGTCCAAAATGATCGTCAATACTTCTATAGGGATGATTAGGAAAATTATATAAATATAAAAGATAAAATGCCAAGTGTTATAAAATATTTAAAAAAGTTTTGTAAAATCCTGGAATTTTAAGATAATTTATGTTTTACATTTATAATGGGAAAAAACGTAAAACAATCATTGTGATTAAAGTACGTTATAATGATCCACAAAAAGAAAAGAATTTGTTTGGGACGCAATGTATTTTTTTAAATAAATTAACGGTTGAACTTTTGATTCTTCGCTAACATTTGAGTTAAATGACTGAAACTTTGCGGTTTCCTGTAAACACAATCGATTTCATAGCGAATTGCAAAGAGGGAAAGAAACTTTAGAATATTGTTTGTCCAATTATGCTCGATTTCGTAATCGGCCTTTTTCTCCGCTCATTGAAACTTTTTGGTTTTTCGTTTAGTTTCGTATTTTAGAACCGGCCGGCTAAATGAACGACAGCGAATTTAATCGCTGGAAGTTGTAAAGTTGTTGAGAAGAACACATCCAGTATTACTTTAGCAACTTTATCGAGTCCCCTTTCGCTAAACGAAATTTCATAGGACCCCTCAGTCTCGTCTTGCTAAAGTTGTTTGTGCGACTTTCAAGGATCAGTCTAAGTCGTGATTAGTGGAAATGGGTTCGTATCGCTACGAATATTCATACGGCTACAATTATTTCTGTGTAATTGTGGTAAAATGTCGGCCCATTGAATTTCAACAAAAAGAACTAGAAACTAGAGAGTTAACATATAACAATGTTTTGTTATTTTGCAAACGTATAACGACATCTAAATTTTCAGTTAAGACTGTGATGTCGCGTTACCCGCGGATCTACAAAAAAAAAAAAAATGCTTTAGCTCTTCTACTAAAGTTTTTTAAGTTATCCACGAATTTTCAACAAGAGATTTTTTAAACGAGTAGTAGAAAGATAACTTCTTTTTCTGTTATCGTTCCAATTGAACAATCAATTTTATTCCTTTCGTTCGTCGTTATTTTGTATGTAACAGAATAGAGCAAATTAAGATTACAAGAACGAGAATAGTGGAAACGCACAGATAAAAGTTATTTAGGTTCTGTCACTAAAGTAATCCTTAATTAAAGAACTTAAGATTATGAGTCGAGGCGAGTATTGAGCGAGTTCTAAAACCAGTTTTGGCCTACAGTTTTCTATACCTCAAAATATAGTGAAACTGTAGGCTTTCAAGGTTTACAAATTAGAAAATTCTTTTTCCTCCAATTAATATATTTTTCTGGTATTATATTATTTTTATTCTTCTAGTAACATCCTAACCTAACACGATAGTAATGGAACATTTTTTGGTATTAGGACAGCACAAAAATATGTTTTTATTTGATTAGCGACGTTTCGATCATTCATTTAATCTTCTTCAAGTTTCCAAATATAACTTCAGCGCTCAAAATAATTTGAAAAAACAAATATCGTGCATAACGCTGTCGTTATATTTGGAAGCTTGAAGAAGATTAATTTAAATGATTGAAATGTTGCTAATCAAATAAGAACTTCTTTTTGTGCTATAACCTAATACGCCGCGAACATTTTCTTTCTTAAGATTTCATTATCACAATATGACTTTTTTTCTAAATTTTTTTTTTATATTGTTTTCTCATCAATTAAAATTGTCGACTAAACGTATTCTTCTATTCTTATTATTAATTGTTCTCTAAATGTTTTAGGATGTAATTATTTTGTTCTTTAAATTTTAACTCATTATCCCATATTTTTTATCTATTTATTAAAATTTCTTTAATTTTTTTGTTTTCTAATTGTTACATAGTTCTTTCATATTTTTCGTTTCATCAACCTTTTTTTTCTTTCAAATTTCAAATTTTCCTCATTTTTTTATTTTGCCTTTCTGATTTCTACTCAATTTCTCCACTCTTAATATTTCTTTCATTTCATAAATCATTTCTGTTATATTTTTTTATACTTCTTCTATTTTCTTATTTAATTTAACTTTATTTTCGTCTATTTTCTTTATTATTTTACATTAAATTTTTACATGCATCTCGCATAACAGAAAACAGAATAAAAATAAGAACACATTTAATTAAATTATTTCAATTTAATAAATTCGTAGTTATGAGATACTTAATACATTAAAATATTTTTTTAATAAAATGTTTATGATGTGTGTTGTTCGCAAAGTATCCGATAGCTAATTGATGAAATGAAATCGGTTTCGATTTCGTTATAATTCTCTCTTCTTTTCAAACTTCGATATTGGAAAATTTGAAACAAAAATACTTTTTTCAGATGAACTGAAAGAACGGTATTATATACTTTCTGACTTAATCCATCATTTTGCCGTGTTTCTTATTAATGTTATCAATCACTTTATTATACTCATTGTCCGAGAAATCATGACAATAATTGTGTGTTTGACGAAGTTTTCGCAACGAGCGCACTTCCCTGTCTCTTTTAAGATTGATACGCCGACGAATTTGAAGAATGGACCGAATATTTGTTTAATATAGAGGTTTTTTTTTAATATACGAAAGGGCGAACGCACGCAACGGGAATATTGAACCCTCGAAGAAATTCGAAAAATGTTTATAACAATTTGATATTTTTAATAAATCCTCCGCCGTCGATTCGAGAGTGTAATTAACAATTAGGAATCTCATTCGCGTTGGTAAATGGTGGAAATCGATAACTCCCATAATAATCGTATTAATGAGGTGGGTAATAGTGATCGCGGCTCGCTTCCATCTTGATTACATTTTAGTTCGAATGGTTCGATCTAAAATCGGGAATCGAGTTGACACGTTTTCTTAACAATGGAATATTGGCGCGCGCACGCTCCATTAATTAAACCCGTTACAAGATTTCATTAATGAAATCTTAACGCGGCTCTCTTCCTTTTCGAAATACGCAAATGCATTACAAACGCCCAAGAAATTTTAAAAGGTTCAATCTCGGCTCCTCATTATATTAGTTTTCTTTTTCGTTCGTTTGCTTTACATTAATAATAAAAAACGTGAGTTTTGTATATTTATTTTCTTAAAAGAAATGTTGAATCGTTTCAAATGTTCACCCTGTATTTAATTCAATTATATTATACATATCTTTGCTTAAATTTATCGATGCACTTTTAAAAATATGAATGAAAATAGGGTGTTCCGTTGAAATGGAACTGGCTGTGGTTGACATTCATATGAATAACCCTGTAGATTATAATTTTGTTACAATTAAGTTGAAAAATCAAAATAAACGTAGTTGGAAAAATCGGAAATAGAACGTTGCTGATACAGAAAAGGGGAAACTGGTTAAAATAAGTTGCCAAAAATCGATCATAAATGAAGAAACGTGGTAATGGACGATTTAAGAAAAACACTCCAAAAAGTTAGTTCATAACAAAAATAGCAAAAAATAGAACACATTTATATTTATCTCACTCTTTCATTCATTTATCCTTTTCTTAAAAAAATGCAACCTGCAACAAAGATTAAGACGAGACTTTTTATTAGTAAAAAATAGTAGCTCTCCTTAAAAACGATTTAGATCATCATCATCATCATCATCATATACGTACAATTATTTTTTTTCGTTTTAAAAGACATTAACCATGTGAAAATAGCAACAAAGCCAAGCAATAACATCAACAATTAAAAATAAATGGTGTTTAAAGTAAAACGCTGACGAAAAATCAAACTACGACAATATTTATTTGTTTTCTAAACCATTTGGTGCAGATGATACGGCAAATTCAACTTAACAGTCGTAAATGATGAAATAGTAAATTTTTTTTATGATTTATAGAATTTTCTTTCTTATGTTTTAACTGTTGGATAAATGAAACTTTTTTTTTAGTCTTCCTTACTAAGAAACGATTGACAAACCAGCAATCTGAAAAAATCCCGTGTTTTTTTTTGAACAAACGGAGCAATGTTTATGAAAATTTAGTTGAAGCGGGCAATTTTGAATAAGGGCGGCGCCGGCGTAATTCCGGCGTCAACTAACGACTACGGACATTTAACAATCATTAAATCCGGGGGGAGCGCGCCCAGTCGGGACCTATTAATAAATAATTTGAAAGTTGTCAGCGTACGGTATAACAAGAGATTGGAATTCATTGGATTGAACCGCCGGGAGTAATTTCCAGCAAACTATTATTTGGTTCTGGCACCCGCAGAGATTTAGGAATTCGCCGTTTCGCCGTTTCGCCGCCCTTCAATGTCCCTTTCTCTTTCTCCATTCTTCATTTTTTTCGCACTTTTTGGTCACCTCTTGTTCGACCAATTTACTTTTCTAATATTTCGTATCAATCGCGATTTTTTACTTTGTCTTCCTTCGTGAAAAGATATTTCACGTGGATAATACACAAGCAAAAACGTACTTTATCGTCTTTAAATTAGTTTTTGGCAAACTTGGAATAACTTCCGGAAGATTTTGTCAGCTGCGATAATGGATTGCGAAAACTCTGTTTGCTCTATTTCGAAAGTTTCCGGGCGTTAAACGATCAAAGAAATCTACTTCTGTTTGAATTTCACGCATATTTCAAGTTTTAATTTTTGATAAACTTTCTGCACTTTTGTTCGGTTCTTATTCAATTCGCTTATTTGTTGTCGTGCTTCCTCTTTGTCCACTTTTTTCTTTATATTGGAAATTATTGGCGTGACCCCGGTAGGCACTTGGTACTCGAGTCCATTTGGTTTTTTTCTCGCTGCCGATAATTTCTCGAGATTCTTTCAAGGTTTTTCTATGTTTTATGCATAAGTTTTGGGTTTCGCAGCTCCCAAATCCCGGGCAATTTATTTCGAAGCATTTGCCAAATATTTGATTACGTTTTCACGTGGCTATTCTACAATTCGGTTTCGGTAAAAGACAAGGGATCGCTTAACATGAAATATTAATGAAAATCTATCTGGATTTTTTCGCCAGGTGCAATTGACACGAGTCCATTTCATTTTTCTAAATCACCCTTGAAATTAGGATCGGACTTTTCCTCTTCTCTTTCGCGGCCCCTGATTCTCTAAATTATTAGAAAATTCCGTATTTTATTTGAAAATTCATTTCAATTTAACGTCATTACTATTAATAAATTCAATAATTTTCTATTTATCACTATTTAATATTTTTAATATTATTTTCTTTTAAATTGTTAAAAAACCATATTTTTGCACTGTCTAATAAATCAAAATTAAGTGTAAGTACATTTTTTATGGTTCTTCATGAATGTCTAGAATATTTATTAAGTTAATTTGCAACCAAAAGAAACCCTTTATTTTCTCTAAAAACGTGGAATTTTTAAACGTAATTAAGAACTACAAAAGTATTATTTTATTAGTAACGAACTTCCTAATTAACTAGTGCGCTTTAAAAGCTTTAATGTTTTTATAATCAGTTCCGGAAATGTTATAAAAAAAACCAATTTAATAATAATATAATGCCAAAAGTAGTTTCAATTTTGGTTTACTCTAAATAACAATTTATATTAAAAGAAAAAAATTAATAGACATTGGTATGTTAAACATTTTTTAAATATTTTAAAAGATCGAGGGTGGATCTTTGCGGTATAAAAAAACAAAACAATTTTTACTTCCTTTAATATCCGAACTTTTAATTCGATAAAAAAATATTTTATACATTACATTTTGTACCTTGTAGCGGTTTTAGAATTTTTTTTTAGAAAGAAAGTTTAGAAAAACTGTCGAGAGCACAAATATTTTGATAATGTTTGGAATTTCGCCGTCGGCCTTTTAAAAATCATCATCTATTTCCTCGTTTGTTTTCTTTCGTTAAGTTTTTTTATGTAAATTTGCAAATGTCAAATTTCAAACAGGAAAAAAAGTATTTATATTTACTTTAAAGATCTCTTCAATTTTCTTGATAATTAGGTACACATATTTTATATATATTATTAAACTATTACTATTTTTAACGGCATTTAACAATTATTTGGGATTGATTTATAATTTTGATCTAAACATTGATCAGTGATATTTATAATTAACGTTTCTATATTAAATTTAATTATGACATATTGCGTAGAACTATTTTAGGAAACAACAAATCCGATAAAAACATCATAAACTCCAAAAAAGTTTTCTAATTGGAGAAATGTGAAAAAATTTAGAATTCAATTTTAACGCTTATGAAAAAGTAAAGATTAAATTTGGATTTAAAAACATAAAATACTGCAGGATATTTGATTTATTTAACATTTGAATTTTTTACTGATTCTTAAGGATTTCAGAATAAAATTTTCATAATGTCAAAAATTAAATAAATCATCGATATGTGATAAAAGAAAATCTAATTTATTTATAAAATAAAACTAACGTTTTAGCCAAAAATATAAAACTAAAACAAGATTAATTGTAATTTTAAGAAATTAATGAATTGTGCATCTCTATAATAAACTCTAACAACTTACTATTAGGCAACTAGTATTGCAGTCCTCGGTATGGTTTGTTGCCTACTTTATTAGCAAATATTTAATTGTAATTATTATTTTTCAACGATTCACGCAATATCTACATACAAATTAAATTTTTTATTAAAATATAGTAAAAAATAATTAAGAACATGCCTAGAACTCAAACTAAATTAACCGGGTTCGTATTTTTTCATTTTTAAAAAAAGGATGAAATAATTTGCATATATTAAAATGATTATAATAGCATTTTATATAAATTATTATTAAAAAGGGCTCTAAAAATAATAATTTCTTAGAACTTTTCAAGAGGTTAATGCGGCTCTGGTGAAAGTGAATATTTTCTTGTTTGCAATTCATGAAAAAAGTAATATATCATTATAAAAATATAATAATACACTATATATATTATATCTTTTTAATTTGCATCAACTTCAACAAAATTTCGTAATCTAATGAAAATATAATTAATTCTCTTTATAATTCGTGAAAAATTCTCATCCGCTGCGTAGTAACAAAACCAAAAAATCCTTATTTAATTACCACAATATACACACTCTAAATTGCATAAATAACATTATTCGCTTTTACCTCGAAATTCGATTAATCAACATTTGAATCCGGTCTCGGAAAAATGCTTAATGAAGGTTTAAATGCAAATCGATATTTGCTTCATTTTTTTTCTACACATGGAAAGGCTCGTGTTCGTATTTAGAAGCTTTCGACGCTTTCGAGCCCCATCCTCGTTTCTAACGTTATTCCCAATCCATTTTACAGACTGTTACCATCAACCAGTACACAAATTGAACCCAGGGCCGTCCCTCCTACAACCTTCCGGGGTACATTTCCCTTTATTACCAGAAATAGGTAGGTAGGTTTTGGTAGTCTCAACTGAATTCCAACACGCAAATTAAAGAAATATAGTTTACGCTAATTTTTCCTGGACGTTTTAGGTGTCCAACCGTGGACTGTATTTCAACGTAGAAAACTATGGCAAGAATCTCGCTCGGGAAAACACAATTTTTAGAGATTCAAAGGGGACCGCTGAGAAAGCGTGTGTTGAGTTCAAAAACTGCGCGCTACCATAATAAATAATTCCTAGGAGACGACATTACCTAGGAGATGATATCCCCTGCCATATCGGCAACCCGCTTGGCGAATCTTCACGAGTCATATGTGTTAAGAAAACAAATTAAATATTGATGTGCTGGGCAATTATAACCCCAAAACGAAAATTAAAAGGAGAATTCGTAAACAATAGGTGTTTTAATTTTTTTTCAAATGGAAATTTAAAAAAAATTGATCTTTTGTATAGAAATTTGAATTAAGTTGAAAAAAAATAGTTTCAAATTTTCTAATGGAGGTGTGAGAAACTTTCAACTTTTTTTGTTAAAATTAATAAAAAATTGAAGAAATGTCTATTGATTCAATCAAATTTGAAGAAATTCAACGTTTTTATTGAAATTTACAGAATTTTTCACTTTTTGTGATGAAATTCCTATTTATTCGATTAAAATTTCCGAAACTTCAACTTTTGAATAAAAATTCATAGAAATTTGAAGCTTTTTAACCGAAATTTAAAGAATTTTCATTTTTTTTTATTCGTCGTCTAGAAAAGTTTATAGACACTTCAATTTTTTGGGTGGAAATATTAACAAATTTTCCCTTTCTGGGTGAAAATTTAATAAAACGTCTTTTTTTATGCAAAAAAAGAAATTTCGTACTTTCTGAGGTATCTTATTGTTTAAATGATTTAATCTGACGGTTGCTTATGTTTGGCTAATTTTGCTATTTTTATGTTAACGTAAATAGAATAAAAATGTATTTTGAAACCTTTATACTAGTGTAAATAGTTGTTCGGTTAAATTGGTACCGCGGGAAACCGTTTTACATAGTTGAAGTGCGCCACTGGTGATGTCGCCTGAACGGAATCCAATTAGAGCATAAAGTGATGCGTATAATCCGGCCAAGTTTACAATATTCTGTCAATTAATACATCAACAGAAGAGCATATTTGTACCGAGTTTAAGAGGATTTATACTTATTTGTCTAGATGTGAATAATACGTTCGTTAGACGAAACCGTTTCTACATCATTTAATTACTTTTTGGTATTAAGCGAATCCTCGGCTCTCATTCTTGCCAAAAAAAAAAAAAGATCAAGACTCCTTATTCAAAGATCTTCAGAATCAAGGGTGTATTCAACAAAAACCTTAAAGGAAAAAAAAGTGAAAATCTAGAGAAAGTGGAAGAAACAAGGCGAACGTGTAGTTTATAAAAACCATTTTTAAAAAAATTAAAAGAGGAAAAGTTAAAAAAAAAAGACTAAGACGGAATTTTTATAACATAAACATCCCAACGAAAAGATGTGTAAAAAGGCATTTATTTTGTATCACCTTTTTTTGAGGAATTTATACTTGATATTGAATTAAAAAAAATTGAATAATTAAATAAAAATAATTTAAAAAATGATATTTGTTTAATTGAAATAAATAAAAAATATTTTAAGCTAAATATTAATCTATCAAATAAATTATCTCAAATTTCTCGCAAATAATCATTTCGTTTGTGTATCAAGAAAATACTTTAACCTAATACAATTTTCTCGAATATCAAACAATACGGTGAGAAATATTTCGCTTGGGGGAAACATAAAAGTTTTCCGTTTTCTTCTCCATTTATTTTTGTCCACGTTTAAGACTAGTTTTCCACTGCATTCGGGAATGTTCGTGTAAATGTTTTTATTTTGGATAAATAATTCACGGTTATATTTTTTAATTTCTATTTGGAGCACTACCTTTTATATACATTTCCCACGACAGTCGTTAGTTTTTACGAGGGCGTAAAAAATCTTTTAGCAGGACGATTTTAGTGGAAAATAACCCTCTTAGACAGAGATTTTTCTAAAGGATAATGCCGAGAGAAAATGAACTAATAATATGAATTTATGTTGTGCAATTTACCGCATCCCAATTAAACAAAGAGATGGAGTTTCGTCGCCGAGTCTCAGGATATTTTTCGTTAATCTCATCTCCTGCTTATTAGTATTATTATTACTCCGTCCAATGAGAACCCGCGCTGATATTGTTGCTGGTGCTGACATCTACTTACAACTAATTTTAATATTTTACAATGTTTCATGTTCCTTCATCCCGTATCTTTTGAGTTAATGAAATACGAGGTTTCTTTACGCCCTCATAAATATGTTTCGTAACTGGGAAAGAGGGAAAGATAAGCGATCAGAACTGGGACAAAAAAATGCACGAGAGAACTCTTATTACTAAAATCGAATCGATATCTCGAAGATATTATTGCATTTTTTTTAAACTTATCGTAATCGATGTTTGTTTGTGACAGCCGGTTTATCTTTAGGGTTAAACCGAGCACCACCCGTGGCGGTAAAGAATTATGCTGTGTAAGTAAAAATATTGAAAACATTTTTCGAAATTCGTGGGTGTAATTGATAATTTTAGAGTTTAGGTCGACATGGACTTTTTTTGCAATTTTAAAAAGTTGATCAATGCTTTACCTAACTTTAGCCATAACGAAAATATTTTTTGTATTTTAAAACGAAGAAGGGTATTTAGGTATTACCTTATTTTGCTACAATATTGAACTGTTGAACATGTTAATATAATAATTTTTTTGCACCTTTTTTTTGTGTCCAATATATATATAAAGATCTTTTCTTTAATAATTTCTTTTAACTATAAAAAGTTAAGTAAATTTGATCGATTAATCTCAATTTCCTTATTACAAACACCTTTATATTTATTGTAACTTAAAAAAAATTAGGAGGTTCCAACTGCTGATTAAGAAATTACGCCCCAAAGATATTATTCCTCTATTAATTAACACAATATTTATATTTTTGTTTCAAATTTTATTTTAATTATTTTAAGTGGGTGTTAATAACATGATTTTTTTTTTACAAAAGAACGAACATATTCTTTAGAAAAAGCAACAGCGATCGTAATTTCAGTTATTTCTTCAAGAATATCTATTATAGACATGCACATTATATTTCGGGATTTTATATCTATATTTAATAAATCGAGGGAATGTGTAATGATTTGAATACACGCAACCATGAAAGGGATTCATTATTATTGTATATTCACTCAACAAAATAATAACAAGTCTAGTATGTTACATGTATTACTTCTTTTTAAAAACCCCTAAATAATAATAATAATAATAATAATAATAGCATGAACAAATAATATGGATGAATAATTTAATGGCAAAAGCTATCAAATAAAATGAATTGTTGATTTTTTATAAACATGCATTTTCATGAAATATGGGTCTTTATGGCATGAAATATTATGATTAAATGGAATTATTGTTAAAAAGTAGAATTTTTATAAAAAAGCATTTTCATTAAATATTAATTACAAATTAACATGGTTACAAGAGACTTTTAATTCGTCTATATCGAACTTGACACTAATACATATTATTTTTAAATTTCCCAGTGTTTATAAACTTTTTAAATTTTCAAATATTTTCAGAATATTTTTGATATTTTAACAATAAAAGTATATTCGTTTTACCTAAAAGTAATTTTTATCGACGTTAACCGATCATATCGAATTATAAAACCGGCGTCTAATAAAAGCGTCCAACACGCTTCGTCGAAAGACAAACAATGGAACAACGTAAATTTTGTAGAAATGTATATCAAAAAAGTAATCAACTTGTGACAACTTGCTCGAACGAAACAGACATATTGCGAGTAGCTGCATCCTAAAAATTTATGAGCCCGTTTTGCTTTCGTAGGTCACCGCCTCCGTACGCGTATCCCAAACAGCCAATCATAATATTTCATTGTAATTTGGCCTTGTAAGTCCGCTAACAGCGTGTTTCGTTTTCCAGCTCAAGATCTGATCCGATCCGATCCGATCCGAGACCGTCGCGTGTCTACCCCATCGCAACTGGCAGTGTACTTCCGTCGGCAGCGGTCATGTAGTCACCGAGATGCCCGCTTCCGGTTTCATAGTGCTGGTCCTGGTGCTCCTGGTGACGTGCGAGGCGGAGCCCGCCACCGAGCTCGTCGAAGCGAGCGACGGGGGCACCGCCGCCCTCCCCTGCGACCTCAGCCCCCCGGGCACCCAGGACAAAATCGGCGTCGTGTTGTGGTACAAGGGCGCCGAGCAGAACCCCATTTACAAATATGACGCGCGCGGGAATCAGCCGGTGCGTTGGGCCGAGCCGGCCCTGCACAACAGATACTTTTTGAGGATTTTGGACGATCACAGGGCCATCATGAGTATCACTCCGACGAAACTCACCGACGAGCACATCTTTCATTGTAAAGTCGACTTTATGAAGAGTTCCACTAGGATTACTCACGTCAATTTGACTATTATTGGTAAGTTTGTGATTGTGCTATAATTCCTACGCCGCTGGTTGCACGTTTCGCTATGCAAAAAATTCATTTTGCTATTTTTCATTCAGTCCTGTTTTTGAGGCTTTCAACCAGTGTCGTACAAAATATGGAGGTAGAAGTACAAATTATCCTCTCCATCTCTATTTTAATGATACTAATCCATTTTTATGCGCGGAATGTTCTTCTAATTTTGGAGAAATGTTATTTTCATTTTGGATTCATCTAACACCTGAAAAATAAAGGCTTTACGAGCGTATTTCATTTCAAAATTTTCTTTTATTTTTCTTGCTATTTTACTGCGCACGGAATTGGAGAAAATTAGAAAAAATAATTTTAAAATTCGAACAACGGGAGACTTTATTTTGTTGATTTTTTTGGAAAGTTGTTTTTGTTCCGTTTTTTTTTAATTTGGTAAAAATACCTACGATTTAGGAATAGTTGAGAAAATTATTGGTTATCATGGAAATTTTTGATAAATTCCTATAATTTTTTAGTTCAAAGATTATTAACCTTTTATATCACTTGAAGGCCCTTGTAAATATTTCTATAAAAACTCGATCTTAAAAAAAATGGATCTATAGAGAAACTGCTGTTTACAATTTTTTTAATAAAAAAAAACTCTTATTTTGAATAAAACTAAAAGTGATAAAAATGTAATTAAATCGAGATTTTCTGTAGGGTGAATATTAATAAATAATAATATAAGATGATTCAAAAAAATGTATATTTAATAAATTACTAATTAGAGTATATTAAAAAAATATGACGATATATACAGTATCTCTGAAAAAGTTGACAATAATTGGGAATTTTTTTAATTAATTTTGCAAAAAAAAAGTGCTCTATGCAAAATGCAATAATCATGATCAAATTTGTGAAATATTTGTTGATAAACAGGAAAAATAAAAGATATTATTTTATACTAAAGAGTAAACGGGTTATAAATTTAAGTACGAAATAAAGTATGATTTGAAAATAAAAAAATTACTTTAGTATTCGTTACATCACTCATTTTCTAAAGGCAAATTTGTTAAACTTTTATTCTGTTTTGAAAGACAAGAGGGAGATGAGCTTAATCTAATATTTGAAATAATATATAGGGTGTCCCATTTAAAAAAAGTACGTTTGGTTCACTCTGGCAATATGTTACACCCCGTAAATACGAAAATAATTTTATAATGTGAAGTTTGAAGTGTCCCATAACTTTTTTTGATATCTCCTTTAATAACGGATATATCGTATTTCGACGCACTAATGCCGCACCCTGTATATAAATATTTTCTTTTTCTTTTATATTTATTCCTTTGCTCATTACTTTTGTATCATATTAGAGTATCAATTCCCTTCTTCTATTTTATTTTCGAATAAATAATTATGGAAGTTTTTGTATCGTTAGCAAAAAAATAGGTATTAAAGCGTGCTCTGTAGATTTTGAAAGTGGTCATTAACTTTTTTGTTCGTCTACCGAAAAAAAAAAAAAGAGGGGGATCGCGTTCTACCTCGTTTTTGTAATTCGAAATCCATTAAGCGTTTTACCGATACAGAGTTACAATAAAAGGTCGCCCTAATTAAGCGCTGTTTTTTCATTGTTCGGGCGTGTCCTTTTCGAGGGGCCCGGAAATTTCAATGCGCGCCCATTAAAAAACTCCGGGTACTCTGTTACTTGTTTACACTTTTCGCACAATATGTAAATTTTAAATGTATAACCGTTTCCGTATTAAAAGACCATTATTCGGTTGTTCGAGGCGTGACGTTACATTCAATTTTTATTAAAAAAAAAAAAAAAAAAAAAAAAAAAAAAAAAAAAAAGTGTATTGCGAATAAATAAACAACCCGGCGATGCGCAAATCCAAATATAAAGTTTTCCACTAAAATTAATGAAGTGGAATATAAAATCAAAGTTTACGGAAACGCGCTACGAAAAAGTTTAATATTTGGCTATTTTAACTTTATGTTAACGAGCTGAACTCAGAAAAATAAGCGACTTTATTTTTTCCCCCCTCGGATAGAGGGATCCCTTTATATTGCCGCCGCCGAGATATGAATACAACTAGTTTGAAAAATAGTTTCTTCGACTTTATAATAACCTCGTTAGGAAAAAGTTTCGGCAGAATTTCAAAACTTTCTGTGATATTATTAAACCGTAACGCGGCGTTTCTCAATTCGATACCACCAATTTTTACGTTTATAAACTCTTATTAAAAAATATTTTAAATAACCGTTAATCATTATTTGTTGATGTTTCATTAAAAACTGCAACCCTTAGAGGGATTTAATTTTTTTTTAAATGTACTTTTTGCTACAGCTACAGGTTCTTTCTTTGTTTAATATTTAATTGTAAATCCTTATTTTCCTAATTCTAAATTGAGCAATTTCGTTAAAATCAGAAGAGGCGAAAAAACTAAGATGGAAAAACCGAATACGGGAAAAGTGGTAAAAAGAATATTTAATTCTTGTTTCATTAAATGTTATGCGGCAATTTTTGTGAATTATTTCTTGGTTCGTACATTTTTTTGCACATTCTACCAGTTTTAATTACATTTCCATATTATTATCGAACATTGGAGATTATCCATATTTCGATAAACATCATCAAGTATCAGTGATCTTTTAATGTGACGATAATTTTTCTTTTAATGTTTTAATGATCATAACAAATAGGTAATAATAGCCTGAAATCGAAGAGCAAGGAAGAAATTAAAAAACCAATATTTTTCTCGTTTTATTTAGGTACGTCTTTTCCATAGTTCGATGGAAAACTTTTTTCCAATAGCAAAAGAAAATTTCTGAACGTCAGAAAAGTGTAAGAATTTAAAGAATAAAAGGCATAATAGACGGTTATTCATCCGCATCGGCCTTTTATTTGCGAAAGAAGAAAAATCAATTACCGAAAAAGTTTTCCACTTGGCCGCAACGAATTTTTAAGGTACTTTCCATTTATTTAATTCAACTTTCTTTGAAAGCCCCCCGCGCTCATTCCGATCAAAGATAACACTTACTTTTGTTTTAACTTCGAACTCCATTAAAAGTTGTAAAAACCACAAACCCGACTTTGCTGATTTATATTTTACGGCGGAATTCATAAATTTTTAATCCGCAATATATCACGACGCATTTTTGTCACGTATAAAGCCAAAAAATTTTACCATCTGCATAAACATTCCAGGATAATTTTATTGCTTCTATCTCGTTTTTTATTTAGCAACACCGAACGAACATGAACGTACCTCGAATTTCAAATAACGAATTATTTACTTTACTTTTATTCAATTAGTTTATTCCGAGCATTTCATGCTCTTTTTCAATATTTTTTTTTTCTTTATAAACTTATTAAGATTATTATTATTAACCTATCGTAACGCTAACCTCCCAGTGCAAAATTTCATTTCTTATATTTTTTCTTCGGAATTAAATAAAATATTGTTGACAATTAATTTTAAGAACTTTCTGACACTTGTTCCTTCAATATTCTTTTATCCACTGTGGATAATTCTCTTCTGGATTTTAGCGAAGGAAAGTTAGTGGCACGTCCATGGAACGCATCGAATTAGCAATGGAAATTAGTTTATTTTTAAGTTGGCAACGATGTTATAAAGTATAATGAAAGGGAACACTTGTATGGTTTCCAGCCGACGGTTTTAAGCAGATCACATTTTTTATTCATCCAAGTTTTCACATAAAAAGAGTTTGAACCGGAGCGGAGCGCCCTCTCGGGTTTCACCGAATCAACAAAATTTATTTAAAACGGAAACAAAAAAGATTAGATTTCGTACCGATAAATTTAGTGTTATTTATGGAAGACAATGAAAAATATTAGCCCGATTGCCCTAATTTTTATTCAATACCGATTCGGTCCGCATCGCCGGAATAAGAATTTCGTTAATAAAATATAATTCTTTTGGCTATAAACAAAATTCCTCTTGGTTTTACTTATTTTCGTCGCCCGTTAAAAGGGGGAATTTTACCTTCGATAACGAGAAAGTTTTCTCAAGTCTCAAGTCGAGTGAGGCTCAACTTCCACACAACGTCTCGTTGCTAAGAGAGGAAGTAATTAATCAATTGGGCGGTTGTGTTACTTTAGATTTGTTTCGTTCTAAATTCGTCGACTTTTTGTTGTCAAACCCACAAAAACAATATTATTATTGAATGGTACTAATTTTAAATGTTTCATTAATGAGTTCTTGTCTCATTTTTTATTATTTCCATTAACATGTAATAACACTTTTTACAACTTGACTTTAGTTAACGTGTGAATATTATTGATAAAGAGACCAAAATTAAAAACAATTTACTAAGTCAACATTTTTTCGAATATACTTTATACATTTGCTACAGAGATTAAACTACCACTGTTGAGTATCAGGGCTTAAAACGGAATTCACTTTTTTAAACAATTAAATCTATTTAATAAGAGTAAAGAGTTATTTTTTATATTTCGAAGACAACAATGGATTTAATGAGGTCATCAAGAAAGATGTAGGTTATTTTTAAGGTTTATATGAACCGCTTGTTGCGCGTTGCAGGAGCAGAAACTGTTGCTTACCGCCGCCCCTGCTAATCATTCTAAATTTTCACTGGCTTTCTCCGGCACTTTTCCGAGATTATTCAGAGCGTGAAAGCACCGCTAAAATTCTAGGTACGTTACATGATAAAACTATTAAAAAAAACTAGATTATAGTCGCTAAAAATATTCTAATCCAAATGGATTTGGGCTAATGTATTCTCTAGTTAATAACGAAAAAGTTGGAATTATATTTCAAAGAATATCAGAATTTTGTAACGAGCCCCCGCTTTCACGAAAATCGCTTTTTTTTATTTCAACATTATAATGCATTGTTCTTCCAAAACCTATCAACACTTAAAAAATTAGAAATTGTTGAAATCTTTAAGATCTTTAAGATTTATATCTTCGATAGTTTTATTATTCAATGAAATTTTTTTTATCAAACAACCATTTCTTGAGGTTAAGAAATGGGAAGAAATTGGACAGTGCCCGGTATAAACAATGCTTGTTCAATTAATTAGAATTTTAATTCGCTCTTTTTTGTATTGCAATTTGCGAATATTACGTCGCTGGTGCAAGAATTTTGCCAAATGAGACCTTTTACTTTTAATTTTTTAGTCCATTTTGTCTCGGTCTTCTTTGGAGTGTTGGTTCATCATTTTTGGTTGAATGGTTTAGCCGCTATTGTTACGAGACACGGTATTCATTTACCACCATATATTGTTTATGTTCTTTGTTACAACTTTTTCAGCGATCAAATCGTTACGATTTCGTAAATTTTTCAATTTATTTTTTTATCAATAGCTCCCTTTGATTTGTCAGAACATGGTGGATCCTCTGTTCTTGTTCAACCACATTGAAATTCCGAATTCGCAAAAGTAGATTCGCTGCGATTTTCGTCTGACTCTGTTCTTTTTTAATTAGCACTTAAGCCACACATAAAGCATTTTTTTATTACTACACGTAACACAAACATTAGGTAACGGGGTTTCTCGTGCGAATAAACAAAACCGATTATTTGAATAGACATGAAGAAATGAGTGGGTTTGTTGACGGTCGTGCGGAAATCGAAACGTTATGTATTCAAATGTTATGCATACGATGGGACACAACTTTGATTTGGTCGTCGACGTTTAGCGAATGTGGCTGTGGCGGTGGCTTCCTCGATGTCCCCGAATGCCCTAAAAGCAATTACCTTAGTTCATTAGGCACTCGCAGTCATGCACATTTGCTACGGCCTCGATATCGGAAATTGCAATTTTCACAAAGGAGAAAACGAGACGCGTCCGGCGCTCTACTACAAAATCAAACGGGGCTTTTGAGCAGAAAGAGCTTCTACGAATAGAAGAGCGTCTGTTGGTCCGGAGAAACTTCGCTTTTTAGTCAGCAGAGTCGAGATAATGCAATTATTTCGGACAAGCGTTAATACCGCACCGCGGTTACCAATTCCAGTACAATTGTACTAACAAGTGCACCACGTTCGAACCGGCTCATGGATACGTTCTTTGAGGGGCGTAGAAATAAAAGGATCGCCGTACAACCCCCTTGAATTATAGATCTAATCTCGTCAACACAATACAATCGAGTGTTTATTCTAAAATATTTGTTCAACTCTAATTCCCGTAACGCGTTCGAAAGGAGAAGAGCACGTTCCGCGTTCCGCAGAGACTATTTCGAATATTTCACCGTGGCCTGCCCCCCCCCCCCCCCTATTAGTAGATTTAATTACGTCGGTGCTGGGTGCTGTCTCTTCCTCTTCCTTAATTAATACCGAGTCTAAGGTGAAAGTGTTGCCGCCAGAGATTTATTTAATAGGTGAGCAATTTTGCCGTGCAAGTGTCGACAACCGGATTACGAACGAACGAACGAATCTCCCTTACGTTCTTGCGAATGAGATGGAACGGAAGGAAAACCCCAGCTACCATTTTAACATTGTTTGACAAATTTTTGACGATTATTTCCTTTTCGAATCTTTTTTTTTCGTTCGTTGCCTCGTCCTAACGAGATAATATCGCGGCGGCATCCAAGCCAGAAAAAATATGTGGCTTGGAAACCCTCCTCGGAATCGGAATCGGAATCGGAATCGGAATCAGCATTTTCCTCATATTTTATACAAAATAGAAATTATCTCGTTGCCGGATTGGCCAGATTTATTACCCCACCTTCGCATATAAACACACGGACTTCTTCGTATCATCATCATCAATCACTGTCTCCGTGTTTCCCCGTGTTTGGATGATTTGGGTCTCGCAATAAGCAGCGCCTTTCCTACGGTCGTACGGTCAAAATGGTAAGTAAGGTGGAACGGGTTATATATAAACTAACTTATATAAATTAAATTAAATTAGGTCCCACACCGAGATATTGAATATCGGGATGTGCCGCCTCCCGTAGAACCGAATATGCTCTCCCTCCTTATTCGATACGTGTGCCGCCATAAACGCGAACTCGAATGGAATATTTAACCTCGATTCGTTTTGCTCGAATTAAAAAGAAATTTTCTCCGTGTACCACGGAATCACTATGACCGAATTTAAAAGCCGATTTGGAAATGATTTTTGGCACGATCTAGAAAACGGTTATTACCCGGGATACATTTACTGGTTCGGAGATAAGATAAGATAAGTCGCCGACGCAGTCCGGTACGAAATGGACCATAAAAATTAAATCGATTCGAACCGTACATAAATAACGACTTAAATATTTCCAAATCATTTCGTTACCAATAGTTGTTATTTTTTAGTAATCACTATTATATTTATAGTTTTTACGGATCTTTCGTACAATTATTTTTATTTTTATATTAGTTTCCGACTAAAAATATAAGCGATCTGTTTATTATTGACGACAGCAATAATAAATTGATTTATTAGCACGGTGTTCCCGTCAAACAATGAACGAGACAAGGTTTGGCCTGTTACCGTTAAATTCAATAAAGCGAGTCGCTGGCGGGAAATCGATCATTGGATTTTCCGGAAGACTTTGGCAGTCACTTCGAAAAAATGCTCCGGTCACTCCAAATAAACTGTCCGGCCCGGAGGTGTCCGATGCCCCGATATGGAAAAGTGTCAATTACATGTCTTTTACGAAACAAATTTCAACAGAAGCAACAGAGAAGCCGGAGAATCGAGGAAACGTCGATTTTTATTCTCGGAAGAAATATTGAATAGGGCCAATAAATGCGCGTGAACAAACCGCAATCAAATATAAATTATACGAGGTAGGTAATGACCAAATGAGTATTTTACCAACGTTGTTAAACTATAGAGGTCACTAATCGTAGCTTTAAAAGTCCGACCCTGTACGCCAGAAGCGGGCAAATACAGAAAACCAACAATACCAGACTAAGTAGTTATTATACGTTGTTGCATTATGAATACTTTACTGGTTTACTTAAATTTCATCAACGAAACGTTCCTTAGGTTATATCAGTGGTGTACGCTTTTTGTTAACTAATCTATTAGTCATTTTAGAATTATTTATATGAAATTATTTATGTGAATAAGAAAATACTCTTCGAAAAGTTTAAATATCTTCGATCTTTTTATATTCAAATAATTAAATAGAATTCATTTGTCATTATCGCGGCGAAACAATCAATTATATTTTTCATAATTATTTAGTACCTATATAGGTAATTATTTGCAATTGTATAATATGAAAAATTACTAGTCGAAATTCATTTAAAAAAAAACTTGTTAAATACTAATTTAGTCTGTTAGAAGATTAATATTCTAAATTGTATTACGATTTAAACATTAAGTACATTAGGCCAGGAGTGGGCAGAACGAATTAAACCCTATTAGTATCGAATAACAGCCGATGCTACGCTAATGGTTCTAAGAAGATTAACTAGGTATAATTGTTTTTTCATAATTTTTTTGGGTTATTCCTACATACAAATGAAATGGTTTTATAATTAAGCTCGTTTCATTACTTTAATCCTCTAATTTACTTATTATCTATAGGAGCAGTTTTGTTAAGGGGAATTCTCGTATTTTTCAGACTAATTAAGTTTTTGCCAATGCAAAAAAACTGTACCTACGTGGTTTCGATATGCGTACGCTGATTTTCAATTGATTTTTTACTAAATAGCGATATTTAGAACGGTTTTTAAAAAGAAATTATTAGTTCAATTTATCTTTCAAAAATATTAATTTTTAAAATTAAACATAATTGGGACTTTATTACTGCAATAATAGAAATTTTCTTACAAAAATCAAATCAAATCAAATTATAATGTTATCGTATGTACAAATAGTATATAAAATCGTTTCGGAAAACACTTAATGAAAAGCTGAGGAACATTTTCTATATAAAAAGAACTGCTTTTACCGAATTGAAAGAAAAGGCCAAATTTTGTACTTCAAGTGTGTAAAAAATTCTTTAATATGAAGATTAGTGTTAAAGAAATATATATATATATATATATATATATATATTTCTCAAGTCAGACAGGTCGAGCACTTTCGGCAATATAATGCCATCATCAGGACCACTAAAATAATTGTTAAAACATAAATAAATAGTACATAATGAGACTTATGATACTTACAATATTATACAAACTTGAGGGCAAAAGGTTAATTATAAAAATCTTTTTTAGCAGGAACAAAACCATATTAAGTATCATAAACGACATCAATTGAATTAATATTTCGACTATAGTTAAAGTTACGAGATCTGGCGATGGTGGCGGCTAATGCTGTTCGTTGATTCGAATAATCATTTCTAATCCGTAGGAGACAGTAAAAACGTAGGTTTATTATGAGACAGGAAAACAAACACCTGTCTCTAAAAGAGCGGGGTGTTTTATTAAATTTACGGTGGCGGTACGAGTCCATTTTTGACGGGGCTCGCTAATAAATCAATTTAATTTTGTCGGCAACTCCGCACATCGTCAATAAAAACATGATATTCGGGTTGCGCCGGACTAAATTTACGATATTGTGTCGTCGGGAAAAATGCCGGAATATTGACACGAAATGTGAAGTGAAGCTCTGTCTACATGGCGCGCACACGAATTTTTGTTCGCACTTAAATGCATGTGACACGCTCCCCGGACCCCTTTTATTTTTATCGCTACACTCTTTCCCAAACAATACTTAATCATTCTCTCAGCGCTTCAACTGATATAATCAAAACTTCGAACCGACCAAAAAAGAGGAAATTGATTAAGCAATAAGTAGGTACATACCCCTCGTACTTCGGAATAGATGATACTCCTTTAACTATTTTCTAATCTTTCGTTACATTAAAGAAGAGCTTTTTCTGCACAAGGAATAATTAAGCTACGGTCCAAAGGTCCGGTGTTCCTCCAGGTGTAATTCAAAAATTATTAACCTTTGGAAAAAAATACTTTTATGTAAATAAAATTGTTTGATAGGACCAATCTGCTTCCACTTCTTTTTCAGACATCGAAAATGAAATTTATTAATGTTATAACTTCGCGAAGCAGCGCATTCGAATATACGGTTAATGTTTGAAATTTGAACACTGTTAATCAATTTGATTCACCTGTCCAAAGAGTATTTTTCTATATTCTCAATGAATCCCTCAGGGCTATATATCCATAACTGGGAATTTAATTTTCCGGTAAAGCTTTTATAAAAAAATACAAATATCAATTGAGGATTATGGAAATCGTTGCTGAATAATCGATTCTCTGGTATCTACATTTTAAATTAGCCGAGAACAACATCGGACCACGGAGCTGTAATGAAAACTTACGATTCGATAAAACAACATTTTCGAAGTGACAGAAAAGAACCGATTTTCAGAGTGAAAGGCACTCTGTAAAAATACGAGAAACTAAAAAGACCCTTTTTGCTCATTTAAGATACCATCGAATTTATTTACGTAACGGCATGTGAAATATAAAAAAGCTAAAAGCCATCGGACGATTTTTCGAACACAATCGCGACTTATTAATAAAAAACATACGTCTCTTTTCTATGGAAAAACAAATCCCGTTTTTGCGGCTTTTTCGAGAGAAAAAGAGAAAAAACTTTTCTCGTGCTCGAGTAAGTCTTAAACCGCATTTTCAGTAAATCAGCAGTAACTGGACCGAAGAACCAGAGCCGAACTCAGAACAACTTCCAACAAGTTGACAGCAACAAGTAACCGAAGTTGAGGAACTTAGAAGAAATCTTATTGGTAATTGTGGTGTGGCCTAATAAAAGAATATTTCTCATTTTTTTACCAGTACTAATTTTTCAATTTTCTATAAACATTACGATCGAACCGGTTTCTTTTCCAGGAATAGTTTTTCCCAATAAGAAAACACAGTATTTTGTTATCCTGTTCTGTTTGTTTTGTTAACTAAACCTAATTTGAGTATAGGGCAAATTGAAATATGCGCAATTAGTGGCACACCTTCAAAAATAATTTTAATTGCCGCTATTATTATTATTATTATTATTAAAGGTAGGTATGTGTAAATCTTAGAAAGATATAATAGTATGAATTATATTGGTGTTCTTCTATATTTTAAAAACGTAATAGAAATTTCTAAACAGTTTTCACCATTTTTTCTAGTTTTCTGATAGTTTTGTGTATTTTTTTTAATAATTTTTCACTATTTATGGAGGTTTTCGACCATTTTTCGCACTCTTATGGACAAATTTTCCAGTTTGTTTTTTAAATTATATTATATTTTTATAACAGTTTTTGATCATTTTTTTAGAATGACTATTTTTTACAGTTTTTCACAATTATTACAATTTTTTGACAATTTTTCACAACGTTTTATAGTTTTTTGGTAGTTTATCATTACTTTTTACGTATATCCGTATTTTTTACAGTTTTTAAAGATATTTTCACTTTTTTTCTGGAAATTCTGTTAATCTTTTATCTATATGATTAACATATATTTTTCGGAAAAAATTAATAAAATTTAAATACAAAAATTATTATTCAATAAAATTTCTTCATATACTGACAAATTATGAAAATATTAAAAAGAACGCAAGAACCTTTACTCAACATATTTTTATTTCACTTCTTTATTAAGTTATAATTTTCTTAAAACAATAACATATGAGTTTATATTTTATGATGTTAATAGTCCCTTATAAGGATATGATGATTTTCTGATTTTCTGATTTTCTGATTGGACAAAATTTAGAGTTTTGCTCTTATTAATCGACAAGAGTGCATCACATTTAATTCATTCTATCATAAACTTTCGACCAAGAAACATCACGTTAATGATTCGTTCAGAAGAGCTTTCTTAAATAAAGACAACAATGAAATATATATTCTCGGAATCAAATATGATTACTAAAAAATGGTCAACAAACCGTCGACCTAAACAACCAGTTTATTATTATCAAATGTAGATTGTGGTTGACCATTTTCATTTCCCAAATCTAACGTTTTTTATTTTTTTTTCCGAATATTCAGTTGCTTTTTTGGCATAAGAATATTTTTCAATTGCTTCCCCACTTCATCCAGTTACAATTGTGATTGATGATGAGAAACTAATAAATTTTTTGGATGTGGAATCGAGGTGAAATGAACCGTTTTTGGTCGTCCCTGTGAAGAAACGAAAACGCGAAGATCAGAGAGATAATTCGATTGCAAGTTGCTTATTCCCCAGAATCCCCCCCCCCCCATACGCGAGCGATAACATCTGTGCTTTTTGCCGAGTTTACGAGGTATCTAAATTACATTCGGAGAGTTATGAAAACGAGGGGCCCACGAAGACAGCTTACCGCGCTCCGCAAATAAAACTTCACTCCAAAATGGCCTTATTTTCACTTTCATCGAGATTGTTTTTGTTTACTCTATTAGGCCGAAGTCGGGTCATGAATTTATAGAGAAAAACTTTTGTATGCGGACCAGGTTTCCGGCTCGCTCTTTAATCCGCGGTCCATCGTCAACTCGATTCTATTTAACATTAAATGTCATATTTGACGTGTTCTAGACTTTATTTTTTTTAAGGACCTCGAATCTATCGAAACGGTTTTTAAATAAACTCGACGAAGTTCCCATTTGATTAAAGAATAATAAATTAGAGTAGAGCGGGTTGTTTGGTGGGTTTAGTTTAGTTCCCGACTCAACTCCCCCCTCCGACTACTCTAAAACTGCAAATTGGAGTGAATCACTTCAAAGTCAAGGTCCATACCGATTTATTTAACTTTTAGTGCGGATCTACTCTGGATGGATAAAGAAGTTTGCCAACAAATTTGATTAAAATCGTTTTCTGGAGACTCGAACACCTGAATTTCACAACGACTTTATTCGGAGTACTTAAATGGCGCAGCGGTAACAGTGGCGTACGCTTAAATGGAAAACAATTATCAAAAATCATTTTAAATGCGTGTTGAAAACATTTTAAAATGCAACCAAATATTTTTAAGTATATAAATCCAAAAATTTCTATTATTTTATTATAATTTCGCATTTTTCTAAAACTAAAAAAATTGTCGAACAAGCGCCCTTACTAACGTAAATATTATAGCGATGGCGCTTAAATATATTTTTTGATACGCACACTAGATATACATACCTACTATTTAGTTGTTTTTTATTTTTTGATAGAGTCAAAAACCCGTCTCTGGTTTTTCAACGAGAGAGCAGTATTTGTATGGCATTTGGAATATCCTTAATTCAATCTAAGTCTTGAGTAAAGTAAAGATTTTAATAACGAGCAAACCTAATTTTGTTTTACGACATCTGATTAAATGAGTTAATTAGAAAATGTGCATTTTTTACTACGACGTGACACAATTTAATATTTCTTCATATTTTTACGAATTAATATAGTTCCACTGAAAGAACCGGCATATAAACTCCATTTTTCTTTTTGGTCCGAAACCCTCGGTTTTGACGTCCGATTTTAATAAATCGAAAGTTTTTCGAGAGAAAATGCTTTGAAAACTCAAATAGAATTTTTTTTGTTTCGGGCGAGTTAATTCTAAAGCTACAGCTGAATGTTCGCAGAGGCAAAAAATACGTTCATTTGTAAAACGCACTTGGACGTTTCAAGCTTTGCCGCAAGCGATACAGTCCAAAATCCAAACAAACCTCTAAAACCATCTTTAACGAAAAAATTATGATTTCATTTTTAAATAGATAGTCTTGAAGATTTCATGAGTATAGTTTTAGTACTAACGAATTCCGTTTCGAACATTAATGATTTAATGAAAATACAAAGTATATACGTGAATGGGACGGTGTTGTATTTTCTCGTATATCTCCCGTGCTATTCATTTTAATATGAAAAAAATATCATTATTTTTCATTAACGGAAAATGTGTGTGACGGACCATGGTGTTTTTACTTCCAAACAACATTATAGAACAATTATTTCTGGGGGAGTAACCCCGGGGGAGTGGAATTATGCTTCAGGCATTTTGTTGAACACGAATTACGACTTATTTTTTTGTTCCTGTTAATATTTCACCATTATTTTAGGCATTTTTAGTCTATTATTTTAGCTTCCAGCCTCATTCAGTTGACTCAAAATAATCATAATCATTCTAAAAATGTTGATTTATAACTTTTATATTCACCATGTCCCATATCACTATGGTACAGATAATGATAATTTAGAAAATATATGGAAATTTATTTAAAGAAACAATGTTACAAACAGCAGAAATAATAGCAACTGATCGAACTAAAAAAGTTGAAAAAAACAAAAATGGAAAAATTATTTGAGAAACAAAAAAGACAAAATACACCAAATAATAACTATAAAATAAAGGAAAATTAATAGGTAAAATCTTTTAAGGAAATAAATATACATTTACGAAAAATATGGACACCTTAATTTGTTTTTTTTTAGCTCACCCTGTAAGTTAGTTTAAACATCTAAACATATGTAGACTTTTTATATTATATCGATTTCGATATAAAAAGATCATAATTGATTAAATACCCTATGTAGTTTTATACAATTTCTTATTATAAGAACGGAGATAACGAGAAAATCAAAATATGAGAAAATATAGAGGGGGTGTCCTTTGAAAAATGTATTTGTTTTATCTCGTAGTTATGAATCACCCTGTAGAGAAGGGCAGATTTCCAAGAAATAAACAACTTTTTAAATACCGTCTATAAAACCGAAGTTATCGAGCGGTGTCCCACTAAATAAATTACCTTGTATATAAAATTTTATATCGGATAAAAGCAACTTTTTTAAACTAATTTCGAAAAAGGAAACATTTAAATTCGATCTGAATAACCCAGTATCCTCGTAATCATTAAAATAGTTAAAAAAAAAAAATATTCTAGACACACTTTTTAAACAGTTACATATTTAATTAAGTTACACTATAAATTAACAATCACCCTGTATAAAAATATCGGTTCAGTTTACCAATAAAATTATTTGTTAAAATGTTTACAAATCATCGTTTAACTGTAGCAATTCATTTTTATTCGGATTTCTTCCTTTAAATTATGAGTTGCAAAATACAATAGGTACTATCACTTAGGTTACAGGTACAAAGTCCCTTTTCTCCGAAAAAACACCTCTTAATAGTGTTGTTATACGTGTTTTCTGATTTTTTTTAGATCTACACAACATTATCTTTTCCGATTAATAATAATAATAATAATAATAATAATACAAGGTTTATTTTATTAGAAATAACATGTGATTTACACAGTAAGTACAAAGTAAAATACAGATTCGATTCTCCTGAAAATTTAGTGCTTTTTACGTCTCGTTGACCTTGAAATTATGTATACAGGGCGATTCTGAGCAAGTGACCACTCTCAATAAATTTGTATTTCCAAATTTTTCTAAATCATAAAGATTTCGGAATATTGTTAATTTCACTAATTATTTGTAAATTTAGATAAAAATATTAATTTGAAATATAAGGACACCCAAAATTAAAGTAACTCGAAACAGTTTAGGGGGAATTTATCTGTTTGCTTGCGTTTCCGTTAATTATGCTTCTTACTTCTTTCTTTATTATAAATTTGCAAGAAAATTCCTAATAAATAATATCGAAATTTTCTATATACCTACTTTTTTTAATTTTCATGATTTACATACGTTTATTATGAATTATATTTAAAATTATTAAATTCATATTCACATTAATTTCTCGATACTTAATATATATTAATAATAATCAATATATGATCAGCGATCTAAAAAATAATTACTTAAAGTTTTTTTGGAAAATATATTTAAAAAACTTTATAAGGAGAAATGTTCTTTTTTATCTGCGTACGTACTGAATGAATGTTTAAAAAATTTTGTCGTTATTCAGTATTTGGTAAAATTGTAATGCAGCTTTTAATGTTTTCGATACTTTTTCCTGCAGTTTTTCTATTAATTAAGTTAGTACGAAGTAAAACCAAAATCTACTCGGCAAATATTACTAAAATTTTATTCATAAGTATTGGTAAAGGCAGTATCGAGAGAAAAAAATATTAACATTTTTCTTACTTTTTAATTTTACACTATATTTTAACCAAAAAATTATTGTTACTGTTACTAATATTATGTCATTATATTTGTTTAAATAGAAAATATTGTCTGTACTGTACACTAAAAATACGAGTACAATATGATCATATTTTATATGAAACTTATCCGATCTTATCTTTTTTTAAGATACTGTTTTTTCTCTCCGAACGGTATAAATAAAAACCCATTACGTCTTATATGAAATTATCTCTGAAGATGAGTGTGCGTTAAGAAAATACTGCAAATTTCTGGTTTTCAAACAATTAATTCATTAAAAATACATTTTTTTAGTCGAAGTTTTCTTGTAGTGATTTTTCGCAGTTATTGCACAAATTGAATCAAATTGATTTAAATAATTAAAAGCACCTTAACTTATGCACACTGGTAGCAATTTATCGCAGTTTATAGATAAAATAATAAAAAATCTTAATACATCATTTTTTCAATTTGCATGTCTGTAGGAACTTTTCCATATTGATTTATTATATTAACTTGTGTTTTACTATCTTTTACAAACTAGTTTTTCTAGAAACCACCTTTAAATACATTTCTTATATTTGTTGCTACAAAAAAAGTAAGATAGTTGAAAAACCGTTAGGAACCGTTTTTAATACTAAACGGCTCATGTTGGTAACAATTTTTTTTGTTAAATAAAAAATCCATCTTTTTGCCAAATTATTTTTAAGTCAACGTATTACAATAAATATTCTACACGCGAGTACGAGTACAATAAATATTCGTAATGTGTGTGTTTTTGAAATGATTTTTTCTTCTAAAAGGCCAAAAATAAATGTTGTACTGACATATTCAAGGATCGTTTTAGAACATTCGCGGAATTTGTAACAAGAAAAACAAGAAGCATCTGTTTTTGATATGCCGCCTCTGGGTTTTACTAACGACGGTTCTATACGAACAAATTAAATTTCGAGTAGATTTAAGACAAAGCAGGTACCTTCAGCAGGTTTAATTATAATCATTTTCTCATTTGCGTGTGTGTAAAATTATCTAAAGAAAGAAAATTCCTTTTAATTAAGTTAATACGTTAGCGGTCGGTTAATGGAAAAAAAATGAAGGTGTTTTGACTATATACACTGTGTTCGTAAACTGTGTAATAAAGTCATTAATTACACCCTAAATTAAAAATATTATCAAGAAAAGCTGAAACAAATTGATTTCTAATTTAAATTTGGAGTATAAAATTGATGTATACTTTAAACGTGATACTTTCACCAATTCTTTAAAACTTAAAAATTAAAAAAATAACGTCCAGAATATTGTAATTAAAAAAATGGTGAACGATCCTCTATATGCAATAAAAAATGTGTTATGTTGTAATAATATCACAGTGTGAAAAAAGATAACCGATGATATTGAAAATTTTAAATTGAATTGGTCTTCTGAAAGTTTATCTTTTTGTTCGAAAATATTTTTTTTCGTCGTTCGGATAAACTGATGTTACTGTAGCACTTTCAATTAAAAATTCCTTCAGGATATGCAACCACTTTTACAAGATACACCTCTATATCTGAAACAATTTTCGGATTATTTAAATTATTCACGAAATGTATTTTCCGAAATTAAATAAAAAAGGACCCGATTCCAATTATTTTTTTTCACAATGTATTTTTCTGTAATTTGTAATTAAAAGTAAACTTAAAATATTGATATTCTAATTCTTGTTTTCATAATTTATTTTCCAAAATTATATTTATTTCTATTCTCACGGTTGAACTCTTAAGTTCTTAATACTTTGTTACTTGGAAACCCACTCTTTTTCTTTTGGGATTGAACCAAATTCATATAATAATTCCTTTTTTTTTTTTTGTTTCATTTGGCATAAAATAATGCTTTTATAAAGATTAAATTCATAACTAAAAAAAAATCGTCAAGTCTTTTAAATTAAGTTTATAATTTTATTTTAATAGAATTTACTTAATTTTCATAGTTCATATCCTGGTTCGAAAGTCCGAAGGCTTCCGAATCGATTAAACATATTGGCCTATAAAATTTTAACATGAAAATATACTTTTTGGCATATCATCGATACTCGGTGAATCATTTTGAAATAAATTCAAATTTCGAAGATTTAATTATTAAAATTCGTAATGTTTTTTCATTCAGATAAATAATATAATTCCAACGACTAATTTTATTTTTAGAATCAATGAATTCATGAGTTGATTGACTCGTTATATGCTTGAGCTGGTTCTAAATATTATTTCTATTCAAATATCGTAAACTAATGAAAACATTATTTAAGTATTCATTTACAAGTTGACACCGAAGTTACTTAACTTTTTCATTTAATTTCAATAAATTTAATCTTACTTGGTTTATTATTTAACGACTGAATTAATAATAAAAAAAAAAAAAGTTGCCATACGAGGAAATTGAATTTGTATCTTAGGATTTGTTGGAGAAATTTCTGTAGCATAAACGAGTTTTTTAAAAAAAAAAAAAAAATGTGTTATTAATAACAAAGTGAAAGATAGAAGAAATTGACTAAGTGTCCGTAGTAATTTTGGTAAATTTGACGGGCAGCCCTCCCTCGCATTCCAAAAAGGTCGTTCTGGGGCTGAAAGCGACCGGGTAACCGGGCGTCCTGCTGCACTTTTCCAACCTGTAGTTCAGAAGGGTCGTGACGACGACGAGTTTCGTAGCCAAAATCGCGAACCTCTCACCTAAAACCCAACGAGGATGTCGTCTTTAAATTAAATCCGAATAAAAAAGATGCGTATTTGAAAACTTACCCAAGCAAACCCTTTGTCCGGCCCCGAAGGGCACGAAAACGAGGCCTTCGTCGTTGGCGTGAGCGTGGCCGCTCTCGGCGAATCTTTCCGGCACGAAAGTCAACGGCTCCGGAAAATGTTTTTCGTCTAAAGAGAGCGCGAATAACGGGATGAAAATGAGCGTCCCTTTTTCTATGACGAGTCCGGTTTCTTCGATTTCGTAGTCGTCCATCGCCTGCCGGTCCAGAAACGGGATGAACGGGTACCGTCGCAGCGTTTCTGCAACATTTTACCGAATGGAAAATTAATTAATTAAAAAAAAATCGATGGAAATGCGTGGGCTTCACTTCACCTAAATAACACATGTCTAAGTATTTCATTTGCTGGACGGCGCGGTACGTCAATTTGCCCGCGTGTTTCTTTAGTACCGTTACGATTTCCGTTCGTAACTTGTCTTGCACGTCTTCCCTGTTCGCCATTTCGAACATGAACCAGGAGAGGCCGGTGCCGGTCGTTTCTATTCCCGCTACCAAAAATTGGAGGCCGCTGGCGAAATGGCCCGTTTTCCCTGAAACACTCAAAATGTACGTGCCTTTGATTTTATTGGAAAAAATTTGTGACAAAATTCGTTACATCTAAAGAGATATTGTTGAAAAGTTCAAATTGGACTCGGTACATGTTTAAACCGATATTTGTTACAAAAAAAAAACCTTCTTATTATGCAGTGTGATCCCCACATAAATTGGAAGCACCGCCATAAAATTTCAAGTCGTTGACCGATTTCAACAATTTTTTTTTTCAAGTTTTATTAAAACACTTTTATTAATGAAAAAAAATTATGGGATGATAAATTTCAAAAATATATCGGGTAAAAATTTACAAAATGTCAACCTGCCATTTTTTTATAAACAAAAATTAGTACGTTAATGGATTTTTAGATCACTAATTTCTACGGTTTTTGATAATTTTTCACTACGTTTTAGTTTTGGAAATCCATTCGTTTATTTCACTCTATTTTTCAAGTTTTTCATTGTTTCGTTTTTTGAAATTTTTTCGTTTATTATTACAGTTTTTTTGTAACAATTTTCTATCATTTTTTTTTAACTATTTTTAACAGTTTTCACTACTTTTTATAGTTTTTCACTACCCATTTTATTATTTGACAATTTTTACTAGTTTTTATTTTTGTAAATCCGTATTAATTAAAATATTTTAATGTAAAAAAAATTGTGTACTCTCTTGAGTTAATTTTTTTCAGTGGACGTTTCCAATTTTTTTTTAATTTGGTAAATTTTGATATTTTTTAAATTAATTTCAGTATCTTCGAAAGTTTGATATTTCAAGTATTTCTTTTTTTTTTGTTTCTAAGAAAACAATTATTTTCTATTAATGAACGTTTTCAATTTTATTAATTTTTAAAAACAAATATTTTTCATTTTTCCAATTTTTATAAAATGGTTTAATATTTTCAAAATTTGATCATTTATAAAATACATTTTTTTGTAAAATTTTTATTCTTTTATTTTAGTATGTTCAAACGATTTTTATAATTTCCCAAAAATATTGAGTATATTTGTTTAAGTATTTTTATCTGGATTTTTTATTTTAAGTCTGATTTTTTTTAATTAAAAAAAAATAATAATATTATTTTCAAAGTTTGTTATTTTAAATATTCTATATTCTAAATTGTTTTGTTTTTATTAGTTTTAAATAATTTTTCTAGCTAAAGCCAGTGGAGTAGTCGTTTTTTTTTTTGGTAAAAAAATCCCTAATGTAATTTGTGTATTTTAGCTATAAAAAAAAATCGTAGGGACCTCAAAAATATACATGAGGACTTACCAAATTCTCGATCGTTTTTATTTTTATTATCGATCATGATGTCCACAATGTCTTTGGACTTGTCTTGTCTTTGGCGCGATTCTTTTCTAGTTTCGATGAGTTCGTGGAAAACGTCCATGAGAAATTTAAGGGCGGTGGTGTCGACGAAATCCAACCTGAAGAATTCCACCCAAGAAGTCCTCACGAAATAGAGAATTTGCGTCACCATAGTTTGCCAAGACGGATGAAAGAGTCGTCTCAGAATTTCCCTGAAAATACTTTTCTCGTCGTCCAAACACTTCGTCTCGATGTTGAAGTAGCATTTCGCTATGGCTTCGGTTACGAAATTCGTGTAGATCTCTTTAACGCACAGCGGCCCTTCGCTTTTACAAATCTGAACCATGAGACTGTCCGATACTTCGTTGATTTGATCGACGAACGATTTCAATTTGCCCGAAGTGAAAAAAGGGCTCAACTGAGTCCTCAATTCCTTCCACCTTTGGCTGCGCGCCATCAGCAGGAAATTCCTGAAAATTTCGCTGTGCTTCGACGCCGCGATCGATCGGTCCCTGAATCGATGAAAATCCTTGATCAGAATTCTCTTGATCAGCTGCGGCGATTTCACCAACAAAACGGGTTGATCCAATAGGAAAACGCCCAAATAGGGCTCGTCCGTTTGGTCGTACAGATCTTTGAAGACTTCGCTGACGTGCCTCGAAAACGTGGCCACTTGGTAAGTGTTGCCGAATATCGGGGACGGTTTCGGGCTGAAGACGCCCCTGTCTCGCCAGTAATTCAGATGGTTCAGGTGCTTGTAGATGAGGGCGGCCAAGAGGGCGACCACCCCCCCGATAAACAGCCCTAAAGTAATCATCTGAAATAGATAAATAAATCAAAAGCGTTATTCTATATTCGAGTAGTCGTTAATTTTAGATTCGCGGTAATTACTTTCTCAATTATAATTAATATGTTTACTGTTTTCAATTTTAATTGTAATTCATTATATTATATTATATTACCTTATATTTTCTGCTAATTATGGATTGTCGTTCTGAAATTGGATAAATTGGATTCTCGTTATTTACATAATTGCAGTAAATATTAATATTGTATGTACGGGTATAACGTGCTTTATCGGAATTTCTAGACACCGATAATAAAATTAAAATGATTTAACTGTAGCGAAATTGAAATTAATACATTCGACGGCACCGAAAAGTATACTTAAACTAAAAAAATACATATCGCTTTATATTTAATTTTTATAACAGCTTAAATGCACACCGAACGAATTTTAACTAATTTCTAATATCGTTTGAACATTTATTTTCTACGAAGATTTATTAGAATACGATACTTGATAAAAATTATTACTTAAATGTACGAATTTTCGTACCTATTATTATTATTATATTATTATTATTATTATTATTAGTATTATTATTATTATTATTATTATTATTATTATATTTTTAAAACATACATTCTTTAATCTAAACAGTTATGAATATTTTTAGATAATTTTATAAATGCTGGT
This sequence comes from Hermaeophaga mercurialis, assembly GCA_951812935.1. Taxonomy (NCBI): domain Eukaryota; kingdom Metazoa; phylum Arthropoda; class Insecta; order Coleoptera; family Chrysomelidae; genus Hermaeophaga; species Hermaeophaga mercurialis. The sequence continues at coordinate 50,681,692 of OX638360.1, read as the reverse complement.
TTTCATCTATGTTTTTATTTCTAGTTATTTTTGTATTTAATTTTTTTAAATATATTAATTCCTTTTTTTTTCATTTTTATATTTTTACCCTTATTTTTTGGGAGTCCTTTTTTGGCTTCTATTTTTTTTGGTTTCTATTTAGTACCCTCCTTCATTTTCAGGTTTATTTCTAATACATTTGTTTACGTTTTGTAATTTATTCTCTATTTTATACGTTGCTTTTAAAGACACTTTCAAATTTAATTTACCATTCGATCCAGTTTTTGTTTAAGAATCTCCCAGTTTTTTTTTTATTACTCCATCATATTTTTGTTCTAAAATTTGATGAAAAAAAGGTTACATTTTCATAAAAAAGGATCAATTTTTATTAGAATTTTATGAAAAAGAGTTAATTTTTATCGAATTTAAAAAAAAGTACAATTATAAGTAAAAAAGTTTAACTTCGTCTAATGTTTGAAAAAAAAAAAGTTTTGCTTTCGGTGACTCTTTAGTTTTATATTTATTGTCTAACATTATATAATTATTTCTACTTGAAGAGAAAAAAAATGAACCACCGAAAAATTAGAGGAGACGCCGTTACGTAGATTTGAAGGAGAATATGTAGGTATATTAACAATAAAAAAACAGAATTAGAAAAGTAAAGAGACGACAAATTCAGAGAGAGTAAAGGAATATAAGATTTATAAAAATAACGAGAGAGATAAGAATGAAGCTAAGAAAAAAACATTTCTTAACGCTAACAACACACCGCAATAATTTTTGCAAACTATTTATTCTTAAGCGAAAAATTTTCCGCGAGCGAAACATTAATCAATATCAAGTAACAACACACACATACCGAAATACTTTGGAGTATCTTAACCGGGAGCGCAACTAATCCATTTTTTACTCAAAAAGAGGGTTTCGGGTTGCTCATTTGTTTTCTCCGAGTGATAAAGAAAAAGCAACAACGTCGGGCCCCGCTCGGCACACAACATTAATTTACATCATAAGCGAAGTAAATAATTGAGCCGGCGAACATCTTTTTCACGTCTTAATTCACTCGGAACAGATCAATTTCTTAATCTAATTTCTTATTTCCACTGTTTTACTTTCCGAGCTCTATTCGGATTTTAAGAGCTCGGTTTCTTCACTTCTTCACCTTCTTTATTACTTACACTACTCGAGTACGGACACTTTTATTTAAGAGAATGAATACAATTTTTTAGTTGCTACAAATTATTTAAATCGAATTCTATATTTTTCGTTAATAATTAGTTGTTTAAGTAAATCGGAACGATTTAATTATATCGAACGAAAGTTTTTCAGTATTTGATGAAAGATTTGACGTGTTGAATACACGTTTCTAGATGATTTTCATATTAAATTTATTCAAAGATTAAGGCATGTTTGTTGAAATTGAAATTCAAGTTTGATTGAAATTCGTGCTTTAAATGCTTTAATAAAAACCTCAAAACTGTTTTTAAATTAATTTACAGTACTTTCAAGTTTGTACGTCAAAAATTCAAAAAAATTCTCAGCTTCTTAATTAATATTTCAAATATTTCTTTCGATATAATTAACGTTTTAATAGTGATCAAAATTTAAATTAAACTTGAAATGATTTAATGCCGAATATTGTAACGTATAATTCGGCTAAAAAAAAGCTTGTTTTGTTCGAAATTTAAATTTGTTAATTAATATTTCAAGTCTTTTTCAACCTAATTGAAGAATTTTTTAGCACATTTTCAATTTTGATAACAATTTGTGCTTTAAGTGTTTTAAAACCAAAATACAAAAATTTATTTAAGTTTACTTAGAGTCGAAATTGAAATTTTAAAATTTACTCATTCATTTGTTGAGTTTGATGAAACGAAACGAAACGCTTTTATCCGATATTGTATTTATTCCCGATCGATATGTACGAGTAGTTGGTGCAAATTTAGCCCGATTAGACAACTAAATACTCCTCAGGAAAGTGTATTATGATTCGTGTCAGTTTTAGCAAACTTTTTCCAACAAAAGAGTCTCTTACAATTTCGTGCGTGGCGTTTTCGTAGGAAATACAATCAGAGATAGAGCTGCACAATATTTCCTACTGGAAATTACGATACGAAAAAGATTCTCACATTTTTCTTTCGTTTCCTTTCGTTCCGTGACTCTGGCGAACATTTTTTTCCTCGACCAGAAATCGTGTTTCAGATACTTATAACCGAAACCGGAAGAAAATCGTTAGATTTAGAAACGAAATATTTTTAACGTGACTAAGACACAGTTGTTGCGAAATGCTCCGTCCAGAAATATCGATAACAACCAGTTCGGAAGGAACAACGAATCTAGTAAAATTCGTAGAAAATATCTGTATCAGGTGGTAGTTTGAGTGTCGGCTTTGATTCCCGACTCCCGACTCCCGACTCTCAATTCCTGATTCCTGATTCCCGATTGCATTTCTGTGCCGGAAGCAGTACGTGATCCAGAGTGACGAATGGCGAAGGGAGCCGGCTGCTCCTCGTCCAAAAAGAGGGAGAGCAAGTTTATTTCCGCGATTAAACAGACACGTGGGGAGAATTAAACTTCGTTTAAATTATTACGGAAATAAAGTTACATTTATTCGTTACAAATTATAAATGTCGTTCGAGTCGAATAAAAGTTTTTCGTTGTAGGTGGTACAACGCGTTCAAATCAAATTTGCGTTTTATTTCTCTTCATGCATTTTTGTATATACCTACTCGTACTCGTAACGTGGACCAAATGCAATTTATTATTTAGTACGAAAGAAAATATTCAAATCAATCGACTATTTCTTTGTGAACTATCACCTCTAGAAGTATTGCTTAATAATTTTGAACCTCCCTGTAGGTGTATTAATATCAATGATAAATATTATTCACATAAATATAAACTGTTGTATAAATTAAAAAGTAGTGGTTTACCACTACCACTACGCGATCAACGAAAGAATTTCAAGTTTGAAACCATGAAATTGTTGAACAAAAATTTTCATTGCATTTTAAAAGTCATATTTACGCAAAAAATAAACCAAATCGTATTTTTTATGTAATTAGCACTTCTATAATAAACATTTTCCTTGAAACAAATATTCACCCAGTTTATGAAGAGTGCGAGTGGTTCAATTTAAAAAATTTAATTGCGATAAAAAGAAATCTCTTAAACACCCCGTATATATCTGAAAATAACGTAGTGTAAGTCGATGCGAAACTTTCTTGCTTAAATATTTATCGCTCGTGAGTTGCGTTGCGTTTCGAAGTTGTCGGAAGTTTTATCTTGTCCAGCAAACGAGATCAAAGAAGAAACAACTTAAGAAAATGCCGCCCTAAAGTACACACGAAACGTTCGTGAAAATAAATTGAAAAATATTTGACGAAGGTTTGCCGAAAAAAAAATACCGTCTTAATAAGTTGTGCCGACAACGTGGGGCGATTAAGAACAGCCGGAGGGAGCATCGAGTTTTCCTTCTGTTGACACGACACAGTTCCTGATACTGATGCTGATGCTGATGCTGATGCTGATGCTGATCTTCGGCCTGAATCGATGAATGAGATGAAACTACTCCGGATCGGTTCGGAGCAGGCCAGGACCTAAGCCCCGGATTACACGGAAAAGGGGCCGGCTAATGGGCTAAAACCACCGCGCGGAACGGAACGTACACTCCACTTTCTAAACCTCTTTTCTCTTATTATAGGGAATCGGAATTCCCCTCACTTTTCAATCCTCGTCCAGATAAATTCGTTTCTTTATTTTCATCTTCTTATTTGGGTCGAGTGGGCCCTCACAAATTATTGCTGTTTAGTTCATACTACTTACTTTATTACACACACAGGAAACCCTTTAAAAATACAAATTAATTGTGAATCTACTTCGATTGTACTACTGGTTTATTTTTCCAGAGAATTCTACACGTTCACCAAAATATTCTTGATATGATCAAAAATGTTCGGAAAAGTGTCAAAAGAGTTATTTCAAGTTTCTTAGTTTTTTTCTGTGGCCTTGATCTTCGCAACCGGACAGTTACAATAATATTCTTTATTATTCTTTGTATTGTGAATGCAGATTTTATTGATCCTTTTTCCTATATCAGAAAAGAAAAAGTGTTTGTTTGTAATTTTTATACGATCAAGTCCAAGCCTGAACTCCATAAAATAAATATACAATGTATCCGCCGCCATATAACTTTATATTAGAAGTTTAAAGGCGCTTCCGATAGTTTATTGGGACATTTATTGCCGAGTTTATTATTATTTGTGATGCTTTTCAACAAATATTGAATTTATTTTCTTTAATACTAAATTGTTATTGTGCGCGATTGATTCGCAGATGTTTTATAGAAAGCGTAAGATTCGAAATAACAATAAAGAAAAAAAATTACTTATATTTTGGACATCGTATTTGAATCGACGAGTACTTAATTTTTAATTTCATATACGAGATAGATAATTAATTAAAAATAGAAATACCGCAGGGAATTGAACTGTACCCGAAGGGCAAGAGCCAAAAGCCTCAACAACACCAGGGCAACACGTATGTGTCTTTTATCGATTTTTCTCTTAGGAATAAATTATGTTGCCATCTAAAAGCCACCCTCGTACGTAAAAGGGGGAATATATGTTAAGAATTTGTTTGAAAGTTCCCCTCTCTAAGGTAAAGTCGGTGCCGTCCCAAATGACATGCATTACATATTCCGATTGAAATTTTCAAATTATCCACGTGACTCGTTCATTTTCCTTATTTAATATTCACGCTAACTATTTTCTTAAACAAAACGAAATGAAACTCGTTCAACAACAATGTTAAAGAGAAAAGTTGAACACGCCGCTGGAATAAGAGATTAAAAAAAAAAGTCATGTTGGTCGATGTTTGAGATAATCGCAGTGTGCTATATGGTGCAAAAGTTTCTACCCTTTAGGTAACCATCATGTCATTTGAAATATTTTAAAATATTGCTTTAAATTAAATATCGATTGTTTTCAAACAAGGACGTAGGTATCTTTATGAATTAACCATATAAATTGAATTGGAATTTTAATGAATTTCAGTTGATTTTGTTACCGGTTATTTTCGATGGGTCGATGGGAGAGAAAACAATGTGCGCGGCGACGTATTCGATGCTGCGGTTAATTTTCCCGAAATTGCAAAATATTTGTCACGCTCCCATAAGTACCACATTTGCCACATAAATAGCGCACCTCCCTAATGCTCCCACCCCCGACATAAAACAACTACCGGGGCTTCTACTACAACGTGTCATTCGTCGCTACTACGAATTGTTGCAATTCCTAGTTGCGTTCCTCTCTCTTTTTTTTGTTCACCCCTATAATTTTCTTCTCTTTCATTTATTTGTTTTTCTCTTCCCCTTAGTAATCTTTTATTAGTTCTGTTACATTTGATGTACTGCTTCTTTGATTCCTTTCTTCTGTGGCTTAACATTTTTAATCTTGCTTCTTCAATTTTTTTGTATATTTTTTGGCATATTTTTCCTTTTATAGTTTTTTATAAACATTTTTTTATGTAGTGCCTTCGTATATTTAAGACTCTTCTTTTTAGTGTTCGGTTTTCTTACACTTTTTTTTACTGATATTATAGAAAAATTTATTCCTATCGGGAAGTGACCCGAATCATTATCTGACCTTCTGAAAACCCGATTTTTTTTTACATTCATCCGAAATGCAAATTTATTTATCTTCTCTATCATTGTCTCCCTCAATTGGAGAATTCGACGTGGGTCATCCCCTCGTTCAATACTTGTACGGATGAAATTGTGGTGTTTTAACAACGTGCGCACAATATTTGAAAAACCAGATTTATCGGATAATTTTCTGGTACTTGATGTCGGATCCACATTGACGCGACCCGAAATTGCTACTTGAGCTGATTCGGTTCTGACACGGCCTCATCAATTCCTCTATTTTTTGTACACGGACGGATTCTCTTCTGTTCTGTTCAACCGGATTTTTTAACTAAATATAAAACGTACGTGTATAACTCACTTGTTTGTGTTCGCGCGTTTCATTGTATTTTTAGATGCTCCGGCACGTTCGGCATTTAAAAAACAAAATTAAATTATTTCAACTCGCTCTTCGACATAAAATTATCGTAAAAAAATATGTCGGCTACATCGTGTTTATATACTTTTCTTGGCTTCTCGAACGTTCCAGCAGATACTTGCGTAGCCGTTATTCGTCAATACTGGTAAAAAATATGCCGAATACAAAGTATTATTATTGTTTAAACTAGCGTAAACTATAAGAGTGCCAAGTTGAAATGTTGTGTGCAGGTGTGCGGCCACATAACGGCACATTTTCCGGCATCGCTTTTATTAAAATGCAAATTTTATGATTGTTTCATGCACGCGAGTGTAAGTAAGGAACGCGCCGCCGCCGTTTATTCGCCCAATTATTCTCGAATTGTTAAACGGTACTTTGTCCCTATCTAAAACCTAATTTTGTGTGATTAATAATACTACACGCGGTTATTTTATTAAACTACAGTTTGGCCGCATAACGCTCCCGGACTTTATTAGCGAATATTTCGCTCGCGGAAAATGTTAAGTTTATTTTCCAGTGTAACGTTCGTCGTTGAATCGATATCTCGAATCTCGGAATCGTTCCTTCTAATGGGGATTTCTTGTTTTTGCTTAGGTATTCCTATATGAAAATGTCTAAAAGAAATTTTGACTTTTAACTTGTTTAAAAGGAATACTAAAGCAATCATTTAAAATTTTGGATTTATTTAGCGCATTCGGACCGAAATTTTAACAATTTTCTTGAAAATCATGGATTTAGAACGATTACAGTTGAACTTTTAACTTTTTCTGTTTGTTTGTTTAGAATTATTTCATAGTATAAAATTTTTTACTCGTTTAGAACAAGTTTTAATAATGACACAACGGAAATTTGAGTCAAATTGCGTTATTTTCTTACTTTTCATTTATTTAGAGCGAATTTAAAAACCATTTTAAGATTTTTTACTTATTGTTTAGCGAGTAGAATGCGACAAAAAAAATCGTGACCAGTCTTAAGCGAATTCAGAGAGAAACTTGAACATATATTTTTTTAATTTTAATGAATTCTTGGAAAGAACTGATTTTTAAAAAATTGTGAAAATTATGTCCCATATTAGTAAAACAATATATTAAAATACTCAACTCAATCGAGTCTAAGTTTTAGTCCAGTTTTCTTATTAATAGGAGAAAAACTTATCCGCAAAAATGAAAGAAGGAATATTCAACTTTATAGAATTTTTGCTTTTTTTTTATATTTATTTCAATTCGGATTACACTTTTTTCTTTCTTAATGTTTATTTTTTCTTCTTATAATTTTTCACTACTATCCTAATTACATTTTTCGGAGCGAAATTGAAGAATATAATTTTTTTTGTCTTATCAGGTTTAATTTCTTAAGAAATAATGTTGCATAGGTATATAACGTTGACTTCTTGTAAAAAATCAACTGTAACGTCACGAGAGTATTTTTGCACTTGCGATAAACATTTGCGGATCAAATAAAAAAAATCAGAAAATTTGTCAAGGCCTAACTTAAAACTCTAATAAACAAAATATTTCCATACACGTTGAATGTCGACGCAACACGAATGAGCAAAAACCTGACACAGATTTTAACAAATAAACAACCATTTCAAAATAACGACAAATATAATCATTCGAACTGTATTTTATAATTTATATAATTCCACGGAACATTTAATTTGACAGGTTTGTGGCTGGCGATTTTCATTTAGATGAACAAAAATTGTCAATGTTAATCAATACACATTAAATGCTGTTTGCTGGGAAATAATTGGACATTTACAAAATTCTAATGATGCATATTAACCGGAGTTTTATGTTGTTATTAGTACAAGTACAGAAAATATTGTTAAATAACGATAAAAATATATTTAAACATGTTGAATTTTCTGGTTTTAATAATTTATTTATTTAATAATATTTGGATAAGTAATGTATAAAAAAGTTCTCCGAATTTAAAATAACCGTACACGAATAAATACAAATTGTATTGGGCTGTGGAATTATATAGTGAAGATAATAAATTTTTGTTTTATAATTTGTAATTTAGGACACTTGTATTGAAGGAAAAATATTCACGTTTTTTGATCTGAAAATTTGAAAATGGTAGTTAAAAAATAAAATAGTGTTATGGGGAGAATCGAAAAATAGGATATCTTTTTAATTGTACATTTAAAGTTGAAGAAAACGTACCGAAAAATTACATTTAATGCGGAACCATTAGCTACAACAGTTTATTCATTTTTTCTGTGAAAATAGATTTCAAATAACAACAGTTTTTGTAGTAAAATATGGAAAAAAACTTTCAACAATACATTTTCTTTGAAGAGTATCGTTGTTAAAATAATTAATTTTTACAAGTGTGAAAAATTACATGTTTTTGATATTTTTCATTAGTATTGAGCGATTTTCACAAATACTTTTCCTAGATTTAAGCAATCGCTGTCAATCTTGATTAATATTTTGAATTTCGAAATAAATTTTCACAAGTGAGAAAATTTTTGATCAAATTTATACATTTTTCATTATTTTGATACTATTTTTAATATTCTGTCGTTTTTAGAAGTATTAACAGACTATTTTTATTAATTTGGACGATTTTTGAAAATGTAAATTGTTTTTAATAATTTGTTACAATTTTTTGGACATGTGAAAAATTTGGCTAATTAAAAAATTAACATTCTTTTGACACTTTTTATCAGTGTTCTGAGCGATTGTCATAAATATTTTTGTAGATTCAAACAATTGTTGTACGTTTTAAAAAAATTTAGAAACTAAATTTTCACAATTTTTGATAATTTTTATACATATTTTTATTATTTTGAAACTAGTTTTTAATATTTCGTCATTTTTGGAAGTTTTAACAAAGTATTTTCATTATTTTGGACGATTTTTACAACTCTTAATTTTGAGAAGATTTTATGAACTCGGGAGTGTCAGAGTGAAAAAACTGCGGCAACAATTAACCGTAACACAATTTGTCATCAAGAAAATATTAATTTTACAAAGTCAACAGTCTTTTGGTCGTTGCTGTAGTTCATTTATCATTAAAAAGGCGATTATCTTTCCTCCATAACGGTCTACCAAAATATTCCTGGCTTGTTGACAGAAGTCATTAATTCCTTCGGCCATCTAATTTTCCTTTTACCATAATCCTGAGTGGTGCGAACGACAATACTTGGAGGGTGCACTTTTGTGACTCATCCACCCTTCGCCGAATAACGAAACAATGAGCGACCGGATTATCTTAAGTATATTACGTTTTCGGCCCATAAAATATTCGGTCGGTTTCGATAGTTGCAAACGGACGCCCCTTTTACGGAGATTTCCCCGGCGGCTCATGAAAACCTTCCGCTTTGATTTTCCCGCCCCGCCCCGCTCTTACGATAAAAACTATTTCTAATATTACGGGGCACTAGTGCGGGAATTTATGTCGTTCGTCGTCGAGATAAAGCGGAACTGTCATTTATTGCTCTTTTATTAGAAGTTTCAAAGTTACGTTCGCGAATTTAAAAATTAGAAGAAGAAAAAAGTACGTGCTCACCGAGATATTGTTGTTTCTATAAATGCACTGTAAAAATAATGGTCTAATCGATACGGTTCATGAGAATATAAATGTGTTTTCATAAACACGCAGTCATGCACAAATTAAACAATTTATGGAACAGTTGCAATTTATGCAATTATTGGTTTTTTTTTAACTAAATAAAACATGTATTTTTAACTAATCAATGCCGTGCATATTATTTCACCGAACAATTTCTATTTTTATCGAAATTAAAAAAATCTTGAAAATTATCGCTAGTTTTTTCTGCTTCTAATATAAATAATTTCAATAAGCGGATTTTTTTTATAGTGCAAAAAGTAATTATGTGTTTTTTTTTTGTATTAAAATTAAAATTATTATTAAGATTTATTCAATTCAAATGAAATATACATTGAGCAACAAACGCAATAAAAATTTGAAAAAAAATATAAACATATCGAAAATAGGTACATCTTAGGATAAGCTCACGTATTAAATTAAAATTTACAAAAGTTTATTTTTAATTATAAATTGCAAACGATTAATTGTATAAATACGATATAAACAAATTTATCAGAAAAATCTAGCAGGTTTAAACACTAAACTAAGTGAACTGCATGATGTTCAAAATGGAAGAGAGAGGTATATTTCTTTTTTATAAGTTTTGGCAATCACGGTCTTTTAAAAACTACATTTTTTAAAATTTTATTTCAATACAAAATTAATGTTTGAAAAACTTGAATTTTTATATAAAATGTTTCCATATTAAATAATTAGGTACATTAATAGAAAATTTATATTTTAAATGCACTTGTGTAATATGTAAATTTTACAATTAATTACCATTAAATTAGTATTATAATTTATTCTGTTTTTTCAAATTGGGTTTCAAAGCATTATTTTTACAATATAAATTATATGATACTATAATTAAATAGAAATAAAAGTTCATACTCGTAAGATCGTTTCTAGTAGATCTTTCGACTCCTTTTGCATTCTTTTTTTTTTGTACCTACTTGAAAACTGATTATTTTGTTTTAATTTAGTCATCGCTTATTCCCGATTTATTAAACACCATTTTGCTAATCGCTCTGTAAACGTTTACTATATTAATTATTATTTAAAAAATTTGCGGAGAATTCGTAATAAATTATAACAGCTCCTAGTAAAGAGCAATTTTTAATAATTTAATACGAACCGTTGTTATTACATTTTCCGGGAATAAAGTCGCACGAAATCGAATTTGAAATTTCCCGAGAATTTTATGAACATTCTCTTGTCTTCTAAATCAAATATTTTCATTATATCAATTCCCGGTGAGATTTCTCTAAAAATATTCTCTTCGGTACAGCTTCTAGTCATTCTTTAGCAAAGTTATTCCCTCCTACTCCAATTATCCTTGCTTACGACGTGCATTTATTTCTTATTTTCCCTTAATTTATGCGCCGCTCCCTTCTTGAACCGCCCCCAGCGAAAATAGACCGGTCCACCGGAGTTTAACCGAAATCATACGGTTTTTAATATATTTGACAGCTCACAATTTATAAATCATTATCAATAGGAGTTTTTACCACATGTTTTTATAATTTTTCATCGAAACTGTGGGTTATAAACTATTATACTACAATTATAGTACGAGTATTAAAAATATATTTTTTTAAATAAACACAATAATCAGGTCGTGGTTGATTCAACGTAATATTCGGGTTTATATTTCCTGGACTAATGTTCGGCGACTACGAAATAAGCGAAATAAAATTCCAAAAGTACTTGTTAAAGAAACATGAAATCCCACGGGATAACAAGTCCGCGATACTCGTTCGTACTTCGGAACTGTCTCCCGGGTCGGGGCCGTTCGCAAATCCTGCAGGACACATTTTCTTACGAACTTGCGGAACTTTCTTTTAAACGGGAATTATATTATTTTAGAGTCTCGCGACCCTATCTATTTTTTTATAATGTCAATTATTTATTTCGGAATTGTTATGTACCTTAAATTGTTTTCCACGTTAGTTGTTTTAGATTTTAGTGTATAGTTGGTAAAATTGAGTAAAATGTTTGAGGCATCGTTATTTTTTAAAGGTACTGTTACATCTTAAAGTCGTAACATTTATTGCATACGCCCATCAAGTACCATGTTAAAGACATCTCTATCTCACTTTTCTATTCATTTATCCTTTTTTAAACTATATACCTCCATCATATACTAAAACGCAATCAGCTTAGAATTATTAAACAATATTCATTTTCTCATCAATTAACTGTTGACCAAAAAACATCTTCTAAATTATCAACAAAGTAAGATCTATTTACATAACTTCTGAACTACGTTTTTACTCTGTTTCAAAGGTGAATTCATATCAAAAATTGTACATTATCTCTTCAAGGAACTGTTTTTAGCTTTAAAATCGTTGAAACTTTTCATTTTAATAAACACAAAATTAATTCTTCGAAAATGAGGAAACCTGAACCAGTGTACGTTATCACAGATTTGTTTTTATATTATCAACACAGAATTTGATTTAAATTGATAACTTTGGAGAAAATAAAATATCAGTGTATGGGTCGCTATAATGAACAAATATTAAATTGATACTCTATCAAATAATTCCAATATATACTCTACTTTTAATTGATAGAATTAAATTAATCAAATTTGGATAAGTATAAGATAAAGAAAATCTTCAAATTTAAAATAAAGGTGACCGTACACGAAAAAATACAAATTGTATTGCGTTGTGGAATTATATAGCGAAGATAAAGAAAGTTTTTATTACTAAATTTGGGACGTTTACATTAGAGGAAAAAACACTCCCGTTTTTTATTTGAAATATTTATTAACATCTGAAATACATTATTACTTTGTTTCAAAAGTAAATTAATGGAAATAGTAACATTGTTAATTGTAGTAAAAAGTGTCAAAGTGATTTTCTAAAATTTATATGAAAATTTCATATCAAAAAATGTATATTATTATTCCTTGAAGGAACTGTTTTTAGGTTTAAAATCGATTAAAATTTTAATTTTAATAAATTCAAAATGAATTGGACGTCCTGAACTTGTTTTACGAACTGTTTGAGCTAAAAATTCTTCAAAAAAAAAGAGATTTTGTTAAAAACTCAAATATTTTCAAATATATGTTTTTGGAAACAAATTAAACATTACTTTAGGCAGACCGACGACACATAGAAAAATGAAAAATACTTATATTATAATAAATTCTTTAGTTTCGCTGGAATTTCATGCGCTCGGTGAAAGAAAAGAAAAGAGAAGAAAAGGATTTTTATTTTTCCTGGAACATACTCGGAATAATAATGAGTTTTATTGTAACCGTAATATTGGGACCGTTTTATGGCAGTTTCAGGTTAAATTTTAAATTAGGTTCGTACTAAACGGAAAACGAAATACCGAAAACCAAGTAGTCCATTCATTGTTAGTTTAAATGTTTTGCGTTCCGCATGTTCGGATCGAAACGAAAACGATTTTAAAAAATACAACAAAATATTTTAAGATTTTCGCTTTAAAATAATACGCATTTTCGCGCCTAAATCAATGTTGTTTTTTTTTATAAAAAAAAAGTGTAAACTCGATGATCTCACCCCTCGAATATTTCAGATAAAAAAGCACGTATCTTGGATTAACGTAATGCGTTGTAAAATTTGAAGTCTATCTTCAATTTTATATGGGATTTTATGGTTACAATGAATTTTGCATGAATTGAAAGCGACGACGATTCCACAGGACCGTTACATTTTTGTGACCTTAAAAATATACTTTCTTATATAAAAAATATATTAAAAAATATAAAATTAATAATCTTGATTAATTTAATAATATACAAAACAATTTTAGTTCATTCATTATGTTCTCCGGATAATTTTATTATCTCGTACGTATAAAATCGTAGAGTCAGTCCAACAAGTCGATACTTAATAAGCACTTTTCACAAATAAAATTCCAAAAATTTCAGAAGCTCGTTCCCAATTTTGTTAATTGTAATTAATTATTAATAATAATAATAATTTTAATTTAATAATTTCCCAAAATTTTTCTACATTATATCTTTAAGCAGTGGAAGTGGGACAAAGTGAAAAGTTAATAAAATCTCAGTTTACCATTTATTTTGGGTTCGCTGCAAATGAGGGTTTTTAAAAAAGAAGAAGCTCAAACAATTGATTTATCGTTAATTAATACCATTTTTATCCGATTACATCGCGCATTGAGTTCATCAAAAAAACAATCGCATTTATTTTCGTTTGTAGTTATGTAGTTCCATTTTGTGGGAACTCGCACCGAAATAATATTTAGGTCTAGAGCAGGTTTGCAGTAATAGAGTAATAGACATTTCTGGCTAAAAGCGCCTGAATAAGGAATTATCCTGCTTCAAGTATCCGGCTCGAATTTCAGGAATAAAGGATTTAGGTAGATTTTGTATCGCGGATTAAACATACTTTATTAGTCTTGAAAGGATTGTTCGAGAGTGAATATTCGCCTCTGAGCATACGTTCCGGATTATATATTAACGTTATATCCCGGATTTAATTTTATTGGATTAGCAAAACTACCGTAGTTGCGCGTCATTTTAAATACTTGCGAATTCGTTTTTTTTTCTTCTTCGTTTATCTCGCCTTTCCGAAATCACCAACTTCAGGTCAATTTATCATGCGAAACGTATCTCTTCTGCTCCTTTCAATGATTCCGTTTATCATCGCATTAGTCGGAGATTTAAACTCTATCCGAACATTTGTTCAGAAAAAATATGCGTTTGTACATTTTCAATTATTTTTAGTAGTTAATAGACTACGAGTATTTCTCCGCATGTAAATATTATTTATAAGAATATCTAAAAATCTCTTTGTACCATTTTTTTTAAATTTCCAGGTCGCTGCATCAAAAACTTGACAACGTGTAATTTATTAATCTAAATTAGAAGCGCTTAATTTGAATAATGGAAGTTATTTTTTTTTTAAATTATTAATTCTTTGAGAAAAAGAACCTTCTTTATGGGTGTTTAAGCCAATTTAAATACGAAAGTGATTAGACCAAATATATACAATTCCACCAAAATAATAAGTATATCTTTCAAGAATAAACAGCACAGAGTGGTAGGTAGGTAGGTAGGTAGGGAGACCGAATTATTTATTTTACCACGATTAGTTTTTAATTAGCACCATTATATATTAATTAACGTATTTCATCTTCTTATAAAGTTGATGATTGCCCTACAATCGAAACTACGAGATATCTAGGAATAATTGAATAATAAAAATGGCGGCGTGATATCGATTTGGAGTTAAATCGTGTTAATTTTGGTGATACTTTTCGTTTGCGTTGGTGTCGAGTTCGGTCCTGGTTGTTTGATCGGGAGTGTCACATTATGGTTATCCATCCGGCTGGTGTATAATGGAGGGAACAAAACATTCCAATTTTGCTTTAGCTCGAAGGAAGTGTCAGTCTGTGTACACGTCGACGACGAAATATTTTGTGAGTTTCACTCTCGGGCTCAACACGTTGACGGATTATCGAATTCTTCGCCTCTGCTTTCCTCTCCTCCTCCTCCTCCTCCTCCTCCTCCCCCATTTATTTCTTTTAATTACAAACATTTGATGGCTTTAAGGATTATATTTAAGAATTTGTTATTTTTGCTTTTTTGTTATTACTCGCTTGAATTTTGTACGGTATAGAAAACCGAATAAACTCATAATTATTATCTGCGATAAAAATTGTAAATACTGATAAAGTTAAATTTCGTCGGAAAATTCATTAAATTAGCCGTCAAATTATAAATATTATGCATAAGATGGCTATGAAGTTAAACAGTTTATGCGCGACGTATTTTTTTCTTTGCGAATGAGAACAATCAACGGTTTTTTTCTTCAAATCGAACTTTTAACATTGATGTCAATGAGGAAATTGAACGCAAGATCAATCAGCCACATTTATGCGAACGATCTTCAACCGAGATTCTCTTCCCGACCGAAATTTCGAAACACCTCGTACAAAGATGACCGGGGATTTTAATCAGAGATATAATTATTTCGCGGCAATACCGAAAGTCCGTTTTTATTGATGTTTTGATGTTTTGATGTTTTGATGTTGGAAAGTCGAGAGCCGCGATATTTCATTAAGTTTTAATGATACGGCGAATATAATAATTTGGTGCGGCCAATACCGGAAAAGTAACCGGCTCGTCCTGTCGGAGATAATGAAAATCGTCGGTAGGTTTTTCACGAAAACAAACAAATGGGAAACGTAAGGTCGGACCGGACGGGCGTTACGAACATATTTTCATTTGCTTCGACTCTATTTTACGGTTCGCTAAAACTTTTCGATGTTCCCTTTCGGGCTTCATATAATATTTATTGTTCAATTCGTTAGCTATTGGCAAATAGTTTTTATCGGCGAAATTCAATTTCACGGGCTTCGCAAAAAACGAACGAATTTCCGTGAGGCAAGAGAGCAAAATAACCGCCGATTCTATTAAACTATAACGAACTCTAATCTATAAACATTCAAATAACTCCTCTAAATGTACAAAAAATACTTTTAGTATTAGTATTTTAGTAAAACAGAAATATTACTGTAGTTTTTTTAATATTGCAATCGTCGGAATATTGGATTCTCCTATTAAAAATGAATCGCAGAAATTATGTTAAATCAATTGGATAAAACATTATTTATATAGCAACTATTTTGCAGAAAAAAGTAATTTTATTCGGTGTACAATTTTGCTAAACTTAAATACTCTCTTGTGAATAAAGCACTGAAGTTATTTTTTCAAATAAATCTTCGAGATAATAATGCTTAGGTACTTAGTCCATCTAATTTGAACGTTAGGGAATAATCATACGAAAATAAGATTTAACCTTCTTTAAATTCTTATGAAATCCATATAATATAATATTGTAAAAATATCTTATTTCACAGGTGATCTATTTACT
Organism: Hermaeophaga mercurialis; assembly: GCA_951812935.1. Taxonomy (NCBI): domain Eukaryota; kingdom Metazoa; phylum Arthropoda; class Insecta; order Coleoptera; family Chrysomelidae; genus Hermaeophaga; species Hermaeophaga mercurialis. Next base: position 50,665,203 of record OX638360.1, on the reverse strand, counting down.
AAGAAATTTAATTAGTAAAAAATGAACTGAACAGTCCTGAATATTCCAAATTACCAGTTTAGGTCTTTTTTTCTTTACAAAAATTAAATTTCAGCCAAAAATACATACTAAACTAAGGTTTTAATAATCACATCGGTGTTTAAAATTATGATTTACAAAGATTTTATTAAGTACCTGTCAATTTGCCAAACCGGTTCATGTGAGAGAGTGATTGAGAATGACGAAAACATTATTAATTAATAATAAATTTGTCGGGAACAAACTACAACTTAGCATTTGTAATATGTAATTGACTTATTTTCAAGTTTTAGTTTACTAAAGAGGTGGCGTGATTGAGTTAAAAACGTTAAAGACCGTTTTTGGTAATGGGGATTTTCTTTTAAATTTCTTTAATTAGTGAATACCTTAAAAAGTTTACAATTTGACATTTATAATTTCTTACAAATTGATTGAAACGAAAATTTTGTTTTCACTTAAAAATGGCCTAAAAATCTTTAAAAAAGCTTGTAAGTAACTTGTAAAATCTTTAAATTCGCTTAAAAATCTAGAATTTTGTTAAAAAAATATAAAAGTGTAATAAATGGTATATTAATTAGCAAATCCTTGTAATATGTTTGACGATTCTATAAACTTTAGATTAATTAAGAAAACTTGTCGACGATTTGAACTTTGTTCTACTTTTCGAAAAGAAAAGAAAAGAAAAGAAAAGAAATTTCGTAATGTCGAGAGAAGCGATATGCCTTAAAGCGGAAAATTCCTTGATTGACAGTCTTTTCCGAACCTCATTATCCGGATCCCGTTCCCGTTCCATTTTCCTGTGTTCTATTCCAAGAAAACTATTCCCAAAGTCGTTTCAATGCGAACAAACTTTAATGGAAAAATATCGCGGATTTGGTGCGCCGATGCCGTTGTTCAAAAATTAAAATTGTTCCGGTCACAATAAAATATACCTAAAAGGTTAGTTTCGTTGTAAAGTGATTTGATTACGATTTTGAATTAGAAATTATGTTGCTGGGATGTGTAAAAGCGCAAAAAGTGAACAAAAGACGCGGGAGGAGAGGAAGAGCATTTTCGGATCATCTATCTTAGTTTTAGTAACCGGGAAAATGGGAAAATGGGAAAATGGGAAAATGGCAGCCGCCATACGCCGACGGTCATAAAAGGAAACTCGCGAAACGATATTTTCATTCTCTTATTCAAATTTTTGTCGGTAAACAATTTGTTTTTGTGTCGTAAATAATTTATAAACGACGAACGTTTATGTGTCATTGCGACCTTCTAAAAACGCCCGAATTTTTCAAATATTTACAAAGAGAAAATTCCTACGGTTTCCTTTAAAAAGAAATAAAAATATGTTTAAATAAATATGAAAAGATTAATTATACTTATCTGAATGTCCACAGTATTTATTACAAAGCGTTTTAAATTGTATTTTTTCAACCGAGGCTTCACCGCCAATTTTCAAGAAACCCATCAGGTTGAGATAATACAATTTAAAAAACTTTGAAATACTGTGGAAATTCAACATAAGTACAGTTTGTCTTTTGATATTTTGTAGGGATTTTTTTCAGAAGCTGCAGATGAAGCGCAACATATTTTCAAAATATCTGTTCAAAGTGAAGTGCCGGAAGCTGAATATTATTGCCAAATATAATAATTTAAAATGTGGTAGAAAAACACCACAAACCGAAAAAGCAATTATTTCGTTAAAAGAATAAAATAAAAAGTGGTTTAAAATAAGAGACTCTTTAGATTTTTATATATGTACATATAAAAACTAATTTAACTCTTGAAAATGCTGCTACATTGGCCGATATAATATAATTAGAAAAGTTTGTAATATTGTGGAAATTTAGATTAGTATAATTTATCTTTTCGTATTTATTATGAATAATTTCCACAAAGTATGGATTGAAACAATTCGTTTATTTTCCTAACGGTATTTGTTTTCATTTTTGATTTGTCCTTTTTAAGCCAACATATTTATTACGTAATCGATAACCTAAGGGATGATTTATCGTGGCTCGGAAAAATCGGGATATCGAAAACATTTTTTCTTCCATAGAAATTAATCTTTTATATTCGCGCACCTTTAACGGGGACAAACTCGGGGGATAAACTCGAGTTTTCCGTGCGGCGTCGAACTGATGAAATGATTCCTTTTTTGTCGAGAGACCATTAAAGAAAGCAATATTGTATTAACTTTGGGATGTCTTCAAAGGACTTGATTCCATAACATAAAGAAGACCAAATCCGAACAAAAAGGACAATTTATGATTATTTTCTTCAAAGAGTAGTCGAAATGGGTCACACAATTCGGATCAATACCAACCAGAGGCGTAGTTAATAGTTTTACTAACGTGAGATTTCCCGAAAATGTACCTATACATATCGACTTAACAAACGACAATTATAAACAAATTTCAAGATAGACGTCAACTAAAAAAAATGTTTCCTTTTGGTATGTAATATTTGAGTTGATCAATTTTTGGTACTAATACATTCCGTTTGAACGCTCATTCTCGATCAGATCAGATAAGATGTCTATTCATTTTGTATTCGGTTGAATTTTTGCCGGAACGATGGAACAACCAATGAGGGGACCGAGGACGACGCTGAAGTTGTTCCCCGGTTTTGGCGCGGCTGCTGAAATATGTTCTGCCAGTTCGACGGATTGGAACTTTTTTCGGTGTTTTCGAGTCCTTTCAAAACATTCCCCGACATTTGAATTTTTAGCGGAGCGACAATTGCATCGAAAAGGTCAGCTTTTTCGGTGCGGTTTTTCCCGGCCACAGGAAATAACCGGACGCGTTTTCGGCATATTAAACTCGAAACGCTTTTACGTCCCGTATAAACGTTTTATTAATTTGTTTGCCGTTTCACGGAAATTTCTCTCTTTGGGCCACTTCAAATTTATTTAAAAATAAGTCGACGCGTACTAAAATTACATACATACCTACGAGAAGCTCGAAAACGAAACGAACGGTGACATAAAAATATTAATTTTGATGATTCTAATAAAAACGTTTATTTGTTAAGCGAATTAATAGCGAATGTTATAATTTAAGAAATATTTTATATAATAAAAGATAAGTTCTTTGTACCGGGCGATACTGAACTAAATCCCGGTATAGACTATCGTAACGATATTGTTCTGGGACGCGTTCACGAACAACGAAATATTTTGTATAAATTTATGAGATACGGCGGAAGCCTGGTTCTGTGTTAAAATATGGCAATTAAGAGATGTCTTGGTCTAGTTGTACCTAAGTCGTTTGGATTTTGGATTTGGCATTGAACCGCAATTTGAGCCGTATTGTTTATGGCCGAAGAGGCAGCGCCGGCTGCTCTTTACGGTTTATGACGAATATTTTACGCGTGTGCCGTATGCCGTATGCCGTATGCCGTATTGCTATTAATATGTAAATCTATGAACGGATCCGGAAAAATGGAAAAACGAACACCGGAAAATGTATCTCCTTGTTTTTCTTTACTTCGCTTCACGTCGTCTGTCGCATCGAATGTTTTTTTTTTGACAACAACTAAACTATACACCACCAGTATCAGCTTTATTTTATATTTTAGTTCTCGTCCTAATGCAGAAAAAAAAAACCGATGGAAAGGGAAATATTTCCTGCATCGGTTCGATATCGTAATTACAACATGTGCGGCTTTTACAGCATCGGAATCAATTAATGCGTTACTTGATTTTCCTTCCGGAACTGTATCGAATCGAAATCCAAATAGAACAAAAAATGCGGCCCAAGTTTTACAAAAATATTTACTCGCCGAAATTCAAATAAAAAAATAATCACCGGATATTAAAATTTATGCTAGATATGTGGGTTATTGCTGAAAAAAAAAAAAAAAGGAATTGAAGAAGACAAAAATATTTAGAGAAATATAAAAAGTGTTTTAATATTGTTGAAATGGTGCCTTCCTTCAGCATAATTGACCCGATGTTTTCTTATTAGGAAAGATCTATGTGAATAAATTTTTTACTCGAAAAATTTTACCAACCTTAAGCATTTCTTCTAAACTCCAGAGTAAGTAAAAGTTCATATAAACGATCGTGTCACTCAGACTTCTTCACATTTGCCTTTTATATAAAAATAATTAAAAATGTCACGTTTGACTTTTTTGTTGAGAGACGTCACGTAAATTTTCCTTTCAAAAAGAATATCTCGGTCTCTATTTCGTCGTTTCGTCGTCTATATTCTTTGTTTCGAGTGAAATGTTACATTAGACATTGCGAAATAATAATGATTGATCGTCGCTATTTTCTCGAATTTGCTTATTTGTCGAAAATCTAAACACGTTGTTTATTATTGTACTAATGGACCAGATTTTCTGCATTATGGAAACATGTTTTATTTAACGAATGACCTATATTTCCAGAATTAATGGCGCATTTCATTGCGAATCGAGGAACTAAAAATCCACCATTATTTATTATCAATATTCAACTGGAAGTTATTAGAAAATTCAAATTAATAACCGGGTTTTAGGAATTATTAATATTATCTTTTAGCCGGAATATATTTCGTATCGCGTAAAACCTTTTTTTTTAAATAAACGATATTAACGAATATGGAATCAAAACTACCTGATTATTTTGATTTTCTAAAATGAAACAAAAAAAATTAAAATTTCATTTATATTTAAAAATATTTAATATCTTTTTAATTAAAAACTTATTTTGCTCGAGTGGTGGTTTATAAATGTTTCATTAAATATATATTCTTAAGCGTAAAAAGCCCGAGGAGATCAATTTTCATGTTTATTATTTATGGTAAAATTTCTTAAAAGAGCATTAATTTAACAGCGATGAAAATATTTTGAGAAATAAATTACTATTTTCCATCGTCGCGGTCTCCAACATTTTCTGTTACAAAGATCGATTTATAAAATAGGAACTCGCATCAATTGCTATTTTTTTTGTGTACTTTTATAATTAGTTCAGTGAATAATCAATATTATAGATAAAAGAAAAAAAGAGGGTTTAAGCACATTGTTTTGAGGAATTTCATCCATGATTCTTAACGACAAAATTTTTACAGTTTTACTTTCCTACAGCGCAATTAATTTGCTACATTTAGCGCAGATTCCTGTAACCACCATTACAGTTTAACAAATGATAGATGACGTTGACAGATGACAGGCCACCATTTTGGAAAGTGGAGGGGGTTCGCCCTACTTACTCAACAAGAATTTAAGATTGAGGAAAATTCAAAAGCATTTAAATTAAAATTTAAAAATGGGGATTTTTTAAACTCGATTTTCAAAATATCACTGTAGCTGTTGTAATGAATCCACCATTTTTTCTAATTAATAACGTAAAGTTAGATTCTCGTAAACTCGAAGAAATGTTTTAAACAAAGGAAACGTACATATTCGAGAAGAAAAGATAATATGTGTTGTGTCGTTAGCGTAACAAGCATTCGAAAAAGTTTTAATGAGACCCTCTCTGCCTCTTTTGTATTCTTCCTTCCCGTTCCGATTCTAGTTATACACGTAAAAGATATATTAGCATTATAACCAGAAAAGTTTTACATAAGTTTCTCCTCAAGCCGGAATTAAGAGATATGCGAGACGCTTTATGTATCGAGTTCACCGCATGAATAGATCAACTCAAACTAAATATACTTGAGCAGAAATTTTCGCGAAACTTGAATTTTCCTTACGTAAACTGCCTAATTAGAATATAAACAAAATTGATTTTTTATAGAATCTTCAGGAGGTGAGATGCGCGCAGTAACTCAACTACTCAACGTAGTTGACAGTAAAACGTCGAGAAATATCAAGGTCGATTATTGTAAGTTTGAATCCGTTTGTAAGTACGAAAAATTTTCATGAAAAAAAAACACTTTGTGGATAGCAATCAAACATTTTAGTGGATAAAAAATATTTCGTTATTTTTTTAATAATTTCTACACGGACCGCTTAAACTCGCTATAAATAATAAAATAAATATTTGCATATACGTAGTGTGTGAATGAAGGAAAATAAACTTGGAGGACACATAATTATCCGTATATAGATCCAAACCGTAGGACAAATTTGCATAGTAACGGAAGGCTTCTTTCTCATTTCCTGAATTAATAATGCTACTCGCTACTTGTTTATTTTCTTGTACTCGTACTTTTGCCTACTTTAAACTTTGGTGAAAGGCAAAAACTTACCGGACCTCGGTTCAACTCGAACTTGCATCTCTAATCGCGCTCGCTAAAAAAATTCCATTCTGGACTCGACAAACTTGTAGGTATAACGTCGCTTAAAATACAACAGAAATGTTTTAAGCGGTTTTGTAAGTACAAAAATTAAGTGCGCTTTTTGAATACGATGAATATTCCGTTACTTCCACAAGAAATTGTGATATAAAAAACTCGTTTGGATGCACAAGACAACATCAATTTGGCTATATACAGTGTGTCTACTTAAGTTGGAACCATATGGGAAACTTTTTTATTATTAATTTTAGGAAAAAAAGTTATTCTACATAAAAAGTTGTGCATTATCTAAAACCTGGAATACAGTCATCAAATATGAAATTTTTTCAGTGGTATACGAGGTTTGTCAAAAAATTAGAGTTTTACTCAAGAGTAAAGTGCCTTTAAATTTGACAATATCGAAAAATGTTACTAAAAAGAGTTGATCAGAATTAAAAATTACGTTTAAATATGCAAATTTTATTATTTGCGAAATAAATGAATATGCACTTATTTACGCGTTTTAATTGCAAAATTATTAGAAAACATCGAAAAACTAAAAGGTTATCGTCATGTGTTTCGTAATCACAAGAGATAAATGTTCATTCAAAATAGAAATATTAGTAAAAAATAAAATAATCTCAAGTTTTAATTTAAATGGATGTACTTGCATATTTAAACGTAATTTTTAATTCTGATCAACTTTTTTTAGTAACATTTTTCGATATTGTCAAATTTAAAGGTACCTACTTTACTCTTGAGCAAAATTTATATTTTTCGACAAACCTCGTATACGGCTCAATCCGATAGTTGTATTTCAGGTTTTAGACCATGCACAACTTTTTATAAAGAATAACTTTTTTTCATAAAACTAATAATAAAAAAGTTTCCCATATGTTTCCAACTTAAGTAGACACACTGTATATACTCAGTACCAGACCAAAAAACCTAAGTTAGCTGACAATAATAAACATCAAAATTATTCCGGAATGTTCGAGAAGCCAAGAAGAATATATGAAAACGAGAAAATTGAGGTTATGGAGCAGCATTGAAATCTTAAGTATAACTTAGAAGGCAAATTAGAGTTGTTTATATTATTTGTATTTTTACTCTAAATAAAGTTTGCCAAACCTACACAAGTTTTTATAATATATTGTAGAATATGTAGTCCACTTAATAGGACATTTAAAATATTTTAAAAATAATGATTGAGATCGAAGATAAACGTATCTTCAATTTTTGTGTTTCCAGGTTTTACCCTTCATATTTCTTCCGCATTATAATAGACTTGTTAATGTTATCGGTGAAGCAACAGAGATGAATTTTCGTTTGAATTTTATTAGAGAATCGTACGATACATCATTATAATCGTTTGGATACACTGACATTTCTAATTACTGTAAATGAAACGGAATCGAAGCGGAGTTCCAACTATACGAGGATTATTAATTTCCTTTCGATGTCTCTATTTGTACGAACAATAATCGGACTAAACCGTAACGTCGAAACTCCACAACTTATCACTTTATTACAAACATTCTTTAATGTACGCAATCATTATTCTAATGATATTTTCTTGTTTCAGCAAACAAGTATAATTTGTTTAAGATTAATCCCATTTAAATGATTTTTTTTATGCACTCGTATGACTAAATTTGTAGTTTAATAGTTATTTCAATGGAAATTAATCAAAAATTAATGAGCAATCATACCGTATAGGTTAACCAATCAACAATTAGTGTTTTATGAACTAACTCTAAACAACTCGCCAGCAACCTCTATAAAATATTCTATATATTATTATTGAAACTCAACGAAAGGATTTTTGTTTTGTCTTCTATTACGATCGTAGTTTCTAACTATTTTAATAGGATCAACTAAAGAAAAAGTATTTTTAAGTATTTGAAAGAATTTTTGGAAACAAATATTTGCGGCTAATTTCTAAATGAGTTTTCTAAAAGCTTTAGTTCGCTCAAATTAATCTCCTTTTCCATTAAATCTTTGACTTGGCCTTAAGTTGAACGTCAACAGCATTATATCATTTAAGGGGAAATACGCTGTTGTGTTTGTATTGAGTTAAAAACTTTGATTGATTTTAGTACGCAATGCCGAACCCACCTTCATTTGCGGTTTTCGACCATAAACACTAATCAATCATTTCTTCGAGCAATAACATAAGTCCAGGGGAAATGATGTTTTTTTTTAACTTTTCCTTCTTTAACGACTAGAATTTTTCGTTAATTGTACGGGGAAAAAAATCGGTTAAAAACCCCACTCCAGTACCTATTGTTGTTACTATAAATAATTAGAAACGAGTCATATTGTATCCCGTTTGTCCGGAATAAAAGCTTGGACAACCGTGCGAGGAAAAAGAAGAGTGGATCAACGTGTTGCGTTTTATGACAGGGAAAATCCATTTAATGTACGCGGATAATTTCACTGGCGATTTATCCCATAACTCATACACTCCAAAAATATCTACATGCAAATATTTCAAAGACAGGGACAAAAAAAAACTGACGGTTTCTCGATTTTCTTTTAACATTGTTTACCGTTTTTTGTCAATAATTTCTTATTAAAAAAGTATATAGGCTATGAGAGAATCATGACCGAAACACCCCCATTTTCCCATATAAATCTCCATAAGAAAATCTAAGGTCCAAGAGATGCAGAAGTATTTCTTTTTCTGGTAGGGATAAATCAGGTGACCGCGCCAGCCATTAAAGGATCTCATTGCCTATTTTCTTAAGAAATAGTAGTTGGTTTATCCAACAGTTAAAAGATAAAAAAGAAGGTTCTGTATATTAAAAAAAAATCTCTGCTAGTTGATTAATTATCTACAAAAAATGGATTAAAAAATAAATAAATATTGTAATGTAATTCATTTTTTTACTAATATTTCAGTTTTTTAATATTGCGTTGTATATAAATTAGAAACACAAGAAAACCTCATAAAATAATAACATTTTTTCTATCTAAAACTTGTTAGAATTTCTTCAAGATACCTCAGTAATAATTGGCACCGTAACGGATTTAATATGATGACAACCTGTAGAATACATTTAAACGAAACATTGAATTAAAAAGTGTATAAAAGTGATTTTGTGTAAAATTCGAGAGCGATGATCCTCGAGCCTTCGGTTCGAATCTCGGTTTCGGCAAATTGCATTTCAGCCGTGGAATTTTCATATTCGTTCCGAAATCCCAGAGTACACTTAATTTGCTGCTCCATTTGTTGCCGACAAATTGGTTTGTTCTTATTCGTTGAATTTACAATTAAATATCGAGATGATATACTCGTCGACGATAACGAAAAAATTCATATATTTTCGCTCGTATATTCTTACGTATTGGGTTATTATTTGTTCGATAAATATAAGGAAACATTTATGTATTATTTTGGAGGGCTTAACTCACAATTTGACCAAAAAAAAAAAGATTATACGTATGGGTATTTTTATCTTGAAAAGATTAGGATTTTCCTTCGAAAAGAAAAATAAATAAATGAAGAAATGGAACTTTTTCTAAGAAATTTAATATAGTGTGATTTCCAAAATCCAAAATACTCTCAATTCGAAAGAGATCTCAATTTAAATTTCTTGGATAAATTCAACATCATTTTTTTCCAACTATCGTAATATGTATAATATTTTTAATAATTGGAAAATCATTAAATTAATATTTTTAGTGTATAGTAGCTTTTATTCTAAGTTTATTGGATTATTGGTCTATTGTGCATCTAAATTTAATTATTTAATAATATCAATTGGAGCTCTAGTATTTATCGATTTACTTAAAATAGATATATTTAACAAGATTATTAATTGATATTTATAAAATACTTTGTTGTAGTTCTTTTTTCCAAACAAAACTATAATTCAGCCAAAAAAGACTGCCATCCAACGTCACATATTTTAAAAAAAATACAAATGGATAATGAAAAATACTATAACAAAAAAAAAGAATATTCTTCGATATTATAATGAAAAAATAAATATTGCTTCGTTCCGTCGCTGAAAGAATCTCCCTCCACATTGTAATTTCCACGATCCACCGTCTCACACGTCACTTCAATTTAAAAATATTCCCCGAAAGCTCCCTTAGCAGCGAAGAGTATGAAATATTTGAATTGAGACCTTCTCTTTGGTGTTGCATTAAATTTAATAAACGGTTAGGTTGAGCGAAAGAAACGTCGAAGGAACAGAATCCAGCCTTTAATATGATTTTAGTTGAAAAAAAAAAAAAAATTTCTTTGGAAGGAGCGCGCCGTAAAGGAACGTTTGAAAATTGCGGTTTCGATTTTTTCGAAAGATACGTTCTGATCTTCGGATAAAGAGAATTTCGTGTCTATCTAAAAGCGGATTCCTGGTTTCTTCTTCCTCGTTTATCCTTTCGCGACGACATACACAGATAAGTATACCTATTGTTGCAAAAATAATAATCATAAAAATACTTTGGTTAATATAGCTTAAAGTATTATTTATTGCAAAGTAATTATTATTAATAATAGAGAAAGAATTACATTTTTATCTAAATTTAAATATAATAATTAATAACTGTGAATTAATTGTAATTTTTATTTTTAGTGTATGGTCAACTTTATTATAAATTTATTTCAGTATACGTACATTTATTGGTTATTTAAATTTTACTATTTAAGTATTATCGATTAAAGGCATTTATTAAATTATTTGACAGACGAATTTACGAAGATTATCAGTTCCAATTTTTTTATTATAGCAATCCATACACCGATGTAATATTCACCTCTTCACGAAATAAGTAATTTATTAATTTCGTTTGTCCGATAACGTATATTCTCTCTTTTTAGAATAATGCCGAGTAGATTTTTCATTTATTTAAAACCATTAGTTTATAAACCCATTGAGACAAAACCTAAACTAAAAAATGTTTCCCCGAAATGAAAGTCTCAAGAAATATTTTGAAACTGCCATTTTTTTCGTCTAAAAAGCAAATTCTAGAAATATCAATAAAATCGACGAATCCGTTATTTAATTTTTAATAAATCAATAATTGTATGCGCCCGTTGAAGTTGTTCGGGGGAAAAAAAAAAACCGTTGTAAAAGAAAAAAGTGACGTGGTATGCAGAATTCTCTCGACGGTCTAATGAGTTGCGGCTAACAAATTTATGCGGCTTTATAATTAATACATTGTTGCGGTCGGAAACTCGATCCGAAGCCATTAAGAATGAAAAATCATATAAACTGAATTTCAACCCCTTGGAATTTTTCATTAACAAATTTTCGCGTTAAAAATAAAATTATTATGTAAAAAAGTAACCTCTTCCTTGCGTGCCTTGTTTATTATTTTTATCTCCTCTTCAGTTTATCGTCCTGCCTCTCACTGAATTAATTTCCACTACACGGGTATATATTAGTTTTGAAATAATTTCCAAGTTTATTGAGCTAACATTTCGAGTACTTAGTACTTGGATTAGTGCTTTTCTACTAGCGTAAGTGTAAATTGAGATAGTTTGCAAAACTTTAATCCAAGAACAGGGCCGGAATAATGCTCCTTTTTTCCACTACGAATATTAATGTAAATATCTCAGTGGTATTGGCAACTCTAATAATGGATTTCTAAGTAGAATATATAAGCGAGAAAATTAAAAGAAATAAAAGATCGATCTAATATTTAATTATAATTAATAATTATCGTCAGAAATTTTTTTAATGGCGACTACTTTGGATAAATAGATTCATTATTATTTATTTATTTTAGAAAATGGATAATACAAACTGGTGTTGTTTAGATAGAAATGTTTAAAATTAATTGGAAATGACTGAGAAATAAATTAAATTGTTCGTATATATCAAAAATTACTCAGAAATGCCTAAAAGTCGAAGACGCGAACTCCTTCCAACGATTATTTAGTTGCTTTAACATTTTTTAAGTAAACAGATTTAAATATTCCACTAAGAAATGTTTCATAATTAATCAAGATGTTAAAATATAAAATGGATAGTAACAAAAAAAAATAACACTTGACAACACAATCTATGTTCTTAGCTAATTTAATTAAGATCATCATTACATGTGTTAACGTGGCGGTAGGTAGGTAGCATTTTCATATCAATTTGTCCAACAGCATAACACGTCTATTTAATACAGGTTTCACGGGCACATTTTCCGAGTTATTTAAAGTCAAATAAACATTAGTGATTAACAAAATTTATTAAAGATGAGCATAATTTAGCATTATCATTTTGTTTGTTGATACCGACACTCCTCAATTTAATTTTCGCAAGTTGTTGTATTTTTTCCTGACGCGAATTAACCTGTCGATCTCGAAGGTTTATCTGATGCAGACTAAGAACAAAGGTGTTATCTATTAATTTCAATTTGGTGCCATTATCAGATTGTTCGTTGGACTGGGCAGAAAGGTGAACACGGATACTCGGTTCGAGCGCAACTTCAGATAACTTTATGAAATCTGAGTCACACTCTCCACTTCCCACAGGAACAACGGATCTCGCTAATTAATCAATGACTCTTACCTACCTAAAATAGGACAGCCTTACTTCCTTAAAAAAATCGCTGAATTAGATGTTGGTGAATGAAGTTTTGCATTTGCTTTGTACGAGTTATCCTAACTATTATAATACATTAATTTGTTAATAGAAATGTTTATGTCGCTATTGTTTAGTCAAGTCTGAAAGATTCCATAAAATCTCCAATGGCTCGCAAATAAATGCCTCGAAAATTTAGTCAAATAAAATTTGTGGATGGAATAAAGTGTAAAGTGTAAAATAATAAAAGCGACCGACAAGAGTAACGGATTGTTGCGTGGTTCTTTTTCTTGTAAGATTCGGCCGTGAAAAGCACAGTCTTTTACTGAAGTGTTACTCGACCACGAAATAAGAGGAATAAACGTTGAAAAGTATATGGAGAGCGCTTCTGTTTGTGATTGAGGATAAGGAAGAAGCGAAATGTGTATCGCTATAACACCAATTTTTCACCGGCAATAAACTCGAGAAAAAAATTAAAGAGGAAATAGTCCGCAGCTCTTTCTGGTTGTATCGCCTCGAAAATATATTAGTTTAGTTCCAAATATATGGACTCGCTAAATAATAGTTTTAATGGTAGAGGGCAAATGCCGAAATCGTTTTTATTTTTATTTTGTATTTTGTCAGAAAATACTTTCTAAAGTAGCCGATATGCGAAAGAATTTATGGAAAAACTCCGAAAAACTTTTGTAACCTTTAACGACATGACCTCTTTATTTCTAGGTATATAAATTACAATTATAAAATTAATGGTTTGATTGGTCAATTTGTACGTTCCCACCAAATTCACAACATCTGTTTAATACTTTTACTAAATAACGCGCTTCGTATATTTTCCGGAAGGAACTACACTGTATTTCAAAAATATTTATATCTCTAAACGCCTTTTGAACTGTTGAATTTAAAAATTTTGAAAATAAACCGAAAATAAAAATGACGAAGCTGTTAATTTTGTTATGGTTATTTTAGAGAAGCAGCAGATCTGCTACGCAACAAAAACATGGGATTGTATAAAATTCCATTTAATTGATAATTGTTTTGTTGAAGGAAAATAAAATAAATTTTGTTTGTCGAGGACATGGCGACACCCTGTAGAGCCAGACACGAACCAGCCGATTCTCATAGAATTTTATGTAGGGATGTTAGCTCGGAAAAAGTTTTATCTTTCTTAATGGACCAATAAATTTTCCCGGCCTTTTTATAACAAAAACTTTAGTGGGGCGCGATATGTATGGGCTTTGCCTGAATCTTCTCTCCGAGTTGGAAGTTTGTAGTTTTCCGGGGCAGAAAGTTCTTATTACAGGTAATAAAAAGGCCGATAGTATCGATAATGCAGGTGAACGTTTTGTCGCACAATTTTCGTTTGTTGTGTGACCGCGTAATCGAAATTAGTTGTTTTATAGTCTTAAATACTGTTACAACGGTGTAGCACACCTTTCCCATTTTAAATGTAAATAACGAGGGCCAACCTTGTGAATATTTATGGCCCTCAACAACTTTCCAACTTTCCATCGACTCGGCTAACCTAAATAATCTCTAACAGAGAAATTTTAACTCAAAAGCATCCACTTACATATTTTCTTAATTTGGAGAGTGCCGTTAGCGCGATGGGGAAAACTTTTAGGGTTTCTCTAAATCCTTAAATGAGCTTCGCTTAATTAAAATAAAGTTTGTTTATTAAGTTTTAAGGAAGAAGAATTCCTCTCTTCACTCGGGTTAAGAGTAATTAGCTCTATTCTCGAAACACACTATAAATCTTTCGAGTTGCCTCGTAGGTACCGTACAAGTAACTTTACGAGTAATTTCAATAAAATAATGAATGAAAAATAGAACAAAATTAGAATTGTCATCAGTCATGTGCCGTCTAATAAATCGTTAGAAAATATTTGATATTTGCCGAGATTGATGAATGTTTAGCACCAAATAATGAAATGAAATTTTCGCATAAAGGTGTCTCGAGGAGTCTTGTTGGAGCGTCCGACGTAATAATTTTTAGGAAAGTTGCAGCGGATTTAATTATCGGTACGTCTAATTTAAATTAATGGAGTTTTGTGTGTAAAAACGACGGCAAGTCCGCCCTCATAACTGTCTTTAACCACGTAGTCATGAAATTTTAACAAGTTACATTTTAGTTTTAAAACCACTCCACTCCGGATTACTAAAAGCTGAAAATGCAACCGAGATAGATGGTACATAATTCGTTCTCGCCTCTGTTAGTTGAGTTAGAAAAACAGGTGATGATGGGGACAGAAGCGAGGAATAACTGGACCGAAACCAAAAATAAAATAAAATAAAATCTCCCTACTTTTCGTTCTTTTTATGTAGAGTGTTTACAGAGCTTTTTAGACCGCCGACTTGAAATTACATTTTTATTTTTTGGTTGTCTCTATTTTTCATATACCCCCCTCGCCCTTTTGTTTATTTCTTATTTGGCCGTCTGCCTTTTCGATATCACTTGATATCTTAGGGACGAATCTACCTAATTTTTTTACGTCTCTCAAATAATACTCTTTCTAAATTCAAATTGTTCATTTGAATTTAAACAGATAGACAACCAACATTATAATCCGATGCGTAAACTAAATTTATGAAAGTTTCTCTAAAATTGTGCTTCTAATTCACTTGAATAAATAGATAACAAACTTAAAATTCCCCAATTTAAAACATTGAATTTTAACATAAAATTTGACTTTACTTTTTTATTTATTTATATGAATAAGAATGTTTAATTTTAAGTAAACCGTTAGACATTTAGATTAGACGTCGAGAAGTAATGTGGATTGCCTATCTCGTTAAAATTATAGTGAATAATTAGAATTTTAACGGTATTATTTAATAGATGTGAAAAATTCTACAACTTGTGGAGGTCAGTTTCGAATTACATTTTATTTCGGGTTTTCCATAAATTTCATTTTCTTCAAACATTCCCCACACATCATAATAATATCTTTCTTTATTCTAAAAACCAAGCTCTTCTTTTTTAAAAGTACAAAATGTCAGCGGCCATTGCTTATAGCAAACGGTAGCTACCAGAACCTATAACAAAAAACAAACGAGTTAAAGGCCCTCAACCATTAGAACGATATAATTTTTATTTTTAAAATTCGGGAACATTCATGAAATATTTATATTATATAATACCCTTATTTCATTTTTTTTTCTATTTCCTCGACTTTATTGCAAAATATCCACAAAACTTTTATCCGTATACGTACAATACAAATATAGATAGAAATAAATGTTATGTATTATTTTAAAATGGCGTGTAACAGGATCAATACCTAAAAGCTCATGAATACTTATAATGCGGAAGGAGAAAGGCCGGCATATTTTATTTCTTTATTGGAGAGCGTATCTCAATACCGATATTTCCAATAAAGGGTTCGCCGTACAAAAGCTTAGACTGGAAATGTGCCCGAGCTAATAAATGTTTCGGCCCCGGACGGAATAAGGCCATGTTCGTGTGTTCTGAATAATCCCGCATCGGTTCATAAACTCAATCATTCAAAATTCTGATGAACGCGGTCGTCGCACTCCAAATCCGAAAGCAAACTTTAAAAAGGGAATATTTTTCATCGAAATTAATAGTTTTTTGTTTATTCTAAAAATTAAGTGGTTTTATTGAAATTGTAGGAAGGAATATGTCAAAATAAACTTAATACTGTTTTTTTCTTCTTTTTTTCTTGGTCCACCGTAGTTCTTCTTTTGGAGCCGTGGTCTCGATCTTATGAACAAACCGCGACCAAGATCACTCACTACAAGTTAATATTAATTTTAGTTACGAAGATAATCAAGTACCTAATGTTTTTTTGTATTAAAGTAATTCGTAAAAGTAGAAGGGAGTTATGGGACTTATTTTCTAAATATAAAGTCTGAGATTTACTTGTAAAGAATTCGAAAAATAACTTCAAAGTTTGTTAATTGCCGAGTTTCAAGTAAATTCCCGAATTCAAAACAAATTCTGTCGGAATTATTTATAAAAGATTCAAATATTTGAATTGTTTCTACTTGGTATGAAAATACTTTAGCAACTTTAGATATTATAATACGAAGGAGTTATTTTCTTTAATTTAATTTTATTCGAACTATTTGTACTACTCCGTTTTAATACAAAAAAAATCTTGCAAATTTTTTGATACTAAATGTATATCTTTTAAATGTAAATCCAGCTTTCTTCTGACCGTGTGTTCATAATTAAACTGCCGTTCTGCAATTTATTAAGTA
The DNA here is from genome assembly GCA_951812935.1 of Hermaeophaga mercurialis. NCBI lineage: Eukaryota > Metazoa > Arthropoda > Insecta > Coleoptera > Chrysomelidae > Hermaeophaga > Hermaeophaga mercurialis. The sequence goes on along the minus strand of OX638360.1, from coordinate 50,648,243 downwards.
AATCGCATCCATTTAACTATTTTAACTGGTACATTGTGTCGAATTTGCACACAATTATTCCGGTTATAAATGTCAGAATTCCTCTTCCATCCGGTGCGCGGTAATTTATTATGCGGATACATTTGCGTCGATAGGTACATCCGCATAAAATTTGTTGCGAAATTTGGGCGATTGCGACCGAAAAAACACCGACGAAGCTTTTTCGCTAGTTTTTAGGCCAAAATGTATATTTGCTCGTAGAACTGATTTTCGAGACTAGCATGCGTCAGAAAAAAAGAAGAAAATCTGTCTAGAATATCAGCACAGTTAGCGTAACGTCGGCGCACATTTTGCACGTATTGTTTTTCTATGAAAATGAAATGTTTGTAATAGTTCGGCGTATAAATAAGCGCAGCGGTAATACGATAACGCGTAATGCGGCATAACTTTTTCGAAATTTGATAAAGCACGTCGAGAGCGTGTAGAAGGTAGTTTAGTATGCCGACTACTAAAATGGACCAAATAAGCATAACTATGCCGTCCCGAATTCCTGAACGGAATACGGGAAAGTGCCCCCTTGTCGAGACCAATAAGTAGAGGGTTGTCGTCTTCACTTGACGGAACTACGAACCGATCGATTTGACACTGGCCCCCACTCACTTTTCCTATTGAAAGATGTCGCTCGCAGATGTTCTTCTCTATATCCAAATAATCCACTTTTCTCTATTTTCGAATGCGCAGCACAGCGGATATTTTTTTTAAATATTCGACGTGCGTGTCTTTTAATTCGTTTTGTATACGACCGAATGAGGAAACGTCTCGAATCGTCATCGGAAGTTCGAAAAAGACGCCCTCGTAATTACAAAATTGAGGGGAAAATGGAGAAACCGCGTTTTTATGGGATAATAACAAAGTTTCCTTGGTAATAATGAACAAAGATTGTACTATGAGATCAATAACCTTCATTAAATTTGTATAGTCATTTAAATTATGGAAGCAGTAAGTGGTCATCAACTATTAAATTAAAGTTTCCTTAAAGTTTGCTACTTAGGTACTACCCCTCCTTAACTGAATGATTCAGCTGTCGCTAAATAACATGTCAAAACTTGTTAAGAGGTCACCGCTTCTCTCAGAAACTCTTCTAAGTATTAGCATTTTTTTTTCCTAGGCGTTCACTTTAAAACTTTACGAGCGTTAACAGAAAATGAAGGATTAAACGCAGAATTTTTAACAAAATCATAAGAAAAATTGCTAATACAACTAAACAATCAAAATGTTTGCCTTACGTCCCTTTTTTATCCTTTACAGTAGTTTTTGTAAAATTTTCGATTTTTTAATTTCTCTCTTTTTTTTAATGCGCCGGAAATGAATAAACGAAGAACTTGCCAAACATTAAACCCCGACGTATTTGAACAATCCGCTCGAGTACCACTTTGTTCCCTCGCTTTATATAGAAAAGCTTGAGGGTGAAATTTTATTTGCCCGCCTTCCACAAAAAGAGAATTATTAATCAAAAAAAAAAAAAAAAAAAAAAAAAAAAAAAAAAAAAAAAAAAAAAAAAAAAAAGCCACTCGACCGGTTGAAAAGTCGAAAAACAAGTTTCGAAATGTGTCGGACGACAAAAAAAGGAACAAACATCTAAAATAGAGGAAGTAGAAAGTCGGCGGCCATTTATGTGTTTAAGAGTTCGCGTTTCCCCGAGACAACGTATCGTATGTTCTTTTAACGAAATAAAACCAACCCATTGACTTAGTTCACAAATAAACTTGGTTCGGAAAACATCAACTCTATTATTTAGCGAGAACCAGATGTTTGTAGATAAAATGAAGTGCTCGGTATCGGCGTAATCCTTGACGCAATTAAAAAATCTTTACCGTCGCCGATAATAAAAAGGTACTAAAATCGCCCTAAACCGTAGTAGTCCCGGTCAAATAGTAGCGGTGACTCCATAAAGGCATCAAAGAATCCTAAGAATATCACTTATTCCGGCCGAGAGTTGTAAAAGAAAATGAAATTTTCGAACGAGATTAACCGAACGAACGTCTTGACCCTTCTGAGCATTTACCGCAACGTTCAATGGTCCAATTTTCCCATTTCTACAAATATCCGCGAACATCCTATATATAGGGTCAAAGCAATTTCTATCATTTTTCACGTTACGAGCGTTACCAAATATTATCGTAAATGAAGAAATTATACCTATTTGAAAAAGTCCGTCCTACGTTTCGTCTCATTTTACAATTAATACGGATTAAGAAAAACTGAAGGTTTTCCACATTTTCTTTGAAATGGTGAACTATTTCAGGCCAGCGCTGGACGAGGCCTGCGCGGTCACCAGATTTACACACGTTTTGGACATGCGAAAATAAATTATTTCAACCTCTACATCTGCCACATATACTTATTAACATTTTTATTGTGCTTACGAAATATTTTTAATTGAATCTATATACATATTAACGTTGTCTATTTTATTGATTCGCCCTGTAGTAAGAAGCGGTTAGAATAAATGGCGATGTGCGGACTCCGGACCAACCTCTTCCGGTGTCCTAAACCATAAAATACAATGTCCTTTTCTGAGAAATTGACCTTTAAAATAACTGAAAGCTTTAGGGACATAATAAAATTATATTGACTGACCCTTTTCTTGAATGTGTGTTCTCTTCGATTCCGACCGTCCTGGACTTTCGATCAGTGCCGTCCCCAAAAGAAATATCAATGTTCTTTTTATTTTTATTTAATTTATTTTTACTAGAATGTAGTACCTATTTGCTAGTTCGAGAGAAAGGCGTCTTTATAAATTAAAAATCGACATATTTTGAAAATTTTTTATTCCCGTATAATTTTAGAGTTATATTTAATATTTAAAATTTTACGATTAAGTTATCATTAATGATTCGATTTAATCAGTACGGCAGGCAGTAATTAACGTGATACTTAAATTTACTAATTACTCATATTTAGAGTTGTGTACTTGAACTTACTCCGGACACGCAAGTTTTTTGAAAAGATTCCTAATTTCTTATTGTTAATGTAAATATATGTCACAAATTCCTTTGCTTTTTCATTTCAATTTAGTAGAAACAAATTCCTGAATAATTATACGCGAACACAAAATCCGGGCCCGGCTTTTTCCAGCCGCTGTTACAACATACTCACCTTTTCGTTTCGCCATTGCAAGACGCAACATATTTATCAAGTGCTCATTCTCTTCTTTTTCTTCTTTTTTTGCAGTACCGCCCTCGGGCGTCCAAGTGAGCGATGACTGGAGCCCCGTGAAAAATGGGATCACTACGGCGTACGCCGAAGGGGCGAGCCTCACGCTGACGTGCGTCGCCAGCTCAGGGAGGCCCCTCGCCAGGGTAAGTCTCAACTCTAAATCTACTATCCAAGAAGGTACGTACGGGGTGGATCGTGGATGGATCGATCTCCTCGCACCCCAAAATCGCTACGTAAATGGCAAAACGACAACTAAATGGCAAGTAAACAACCGAAATAATCGGAGTATTGGTGTTTTATTGCCGAGCGGAAAACCGTGCCGTTCTTGCGATGAATTAACCAATCTTTGCTGCTGTTTGGATCATCAATCCTACACCACTCTAATAAATCCTTTTCAATTGAAATTCAAAGTTTATTACTTAAGTTGCAAAATATATTTTGTACCTAAGATTTATACTTTTTAAAAAAATTATTGAAATATTTTTAGAATAAAACTAATGCTTAGTAAATGTTTAAATATTTTTCACTTTCACAGGACGTTGTAAAATATTGTCTCAGTTTCGATCGTGTATTGTTATTCAAAACGCTGAAAACAAGCTAATATTTTATTGTAAAAATTGAGCGATATTTTTTTAAAATGTTCAAACATTTCGCCACCCTGTAGGTAGGCGCCGGAACGTTGACGAATTCTCCTACTATTTCCAAAATGAACACGTAGGAAAAACCTCAGAACGATTTCTATTACTTTAGAGAATCTTCACTTCGGGCTTTGCTTACGCCCTTTTTTCCGACATAATAAATGTGACACGTTTAACGCTGCTTTAAAAAATAATTTGCCACTGACAAATACATTTTTAACCGTACTAGGAACTTTGAATTTTCTAATTTAAAATTCGAGAAAAATGAATTTGCACTTGCAGCAATAATCAAAAATTGTTGAAGTAAGATGCAAACGTTTCGCATAAAATAAAAAAAAAATAGAACTGAAATTTGTTCGTTTACACAAAATATATAAATTATTAACACAGTTTATGGCGCAAACTATACAGTGAATAAAAGAAATTGAGGTCAGGTTAAAATACGTTGTTTAGAGAACGTCGATAAAATGTGAAGCTACATTAATTCTAATAAATTAGTCATCTTGAAAGGGCAATAACAAAAATTTTTCGTTTAGCCCTTTGAAATAAGATATAACTAATGAGAAGTCCATTGATAAAATAAAAAAACGCTAAAATAATTGAAAAGAATTATAGATTAGACGGCTATTTAGATTGAGTTTCCGTGCCTGGACTGATATATATTTTTTTAATTTTTTTGCTCTAACTCCTTTACTAAATTGTATTCTTTTTTGATTTCATAGTTTGGATTTTGTTTCCCCTCTGTTTTGCTATAAATTGATTAACCAACGTCAACTTTATAAAATTAAAGCATCACTTTTAGTCCGGCCTTTTGTAATTTTGCAAAATTTAATTAATTTAATTTGGTTTATTTCGTATTTGCTTAAACAATAAATCGACCAAAATTTTCTTCGAAAGCGCGTTGTTTTTAAATTTTAACAAAAATTGTGTGTTGTCAATTTCGATTATCTTTGACGGTTAAAGCGGTTTAATAATATGCTGATAATAGACATTTCAATATCGTAAGTTTTCGAGGCAGCAACAGGAAAAGGAAAGGGGGGAAAATAATGTATTTGCCGGGTGGCTCCTTCGGGACCGAAACTATCTTTCTAACAAATTACCCACGTGCGGAATCAGTCATTCGTGATAGATTACCCCGATCATAAACAATTATTAGACATGAAATTTCCTTATAATTTCAACGATAGTCCGTAGGCAGGCACAATATCCATTTCTCAAAACATCAATAATAAAAGCCTTTTTTCAACTGTATTAATAGAATCACCGTGGCCTTAGTACCAAATCTTGGAAAACCCACCAGAAGTTAGTAAATAAGTGTTCGCGGCTCTCCGAACTCTATATCATGTTATTATTGATCGACTTATTTTCTATAGAAAAGCGATTTGAAGATTACGTATCGCTTGGCTAAAAAAGCCGGGTCTATAAAAGTTATTGGCCGTTTGCCCATGGACTAATGGGGGTGTTACTACAAACCGGATCGGCGTTCTGGACGAGTTAATGTGATAACGGAATTGAGGGAAATTTATGTGCGTGATGTCTCTACGGAAAATACATTAGACGAATTGGGTTAAGTGGGAAAACTGCGTTATTTCCTTAATAATATCCATCTTTTCGCTCTTCAACCGGACATCATTTCCGATGGTTATTAGACTTCATTATGTCATTTCTAATGGAGTTACGTATGTCTTTATATATATATATATTTGGCAATTGAATTATTAATACACTTTGCGGTTAGTCAAAATTGCAAATTTGGTTAATGGAAACATTGTGAAAGGGCAAAACGAGAAGAATAAAACACTAGAAATCAAGACGATATTTTAATGAAAAAAAAAATATTTTTCTGGTACTTCAATAAAATATAAACAAACTACTAGTTTGTTCTATTCGCTCTAGTGTTATATTTTTGCGCAGTGGTTTTTTCCCGACATATATATTAATTAATTTTCTATATATAACTTTTTTCGTTTGTTCATTTTAAGGAACTCAGATACTTTAATAAATAAATAATGGGCACAAATGTTTCGGGTTGGTTTATTGTAAATTCAGCATCACTTTTATCTACGGTCTTCACTTTTTTATTCAAATAACGTTTTTATTACTGTCATAAAACATAAAACACCCGGAGCTGCCAGAAAAGTGTACTGTTGCCTTTAATGAAAAATTAAAAGCGGCGATAAAAAAAATATTATTTCGAGAGTTACCTGCTTGAACTGAAATAAATTTTAACAAACACGTAAATGCAAATAAAGGTGAAACGGAATTGCAAATTGAATAAAATAGTCGCCGATTGCGACCATTTTTAATTCTAAAATATAATTTTCGGAAAAGTTCGGAGCAGTTAAACAAGCGGTTCGCTACAATTTCCGTTCCTTAATTTCTTCGAAATTCGTTGTGCAGTTCCGAACAATACACTTCGGCTCGAATAAGGTTAAATGTACCCCTCTTTAAACTTTTCACTTTTGTGCGCCCATTTCGTAAAAAGCATAATTAATGGTCAGAGTTCACGGTCGTCCTTGGTACGACATTCTTTAGAATTCCATTTTGTTCGGTTCCTACAGAGAAAAATCAATTCGATATATAATTGTTCGAGTTGAAATTAGTGTGTTTTTCATTCATCATTATTGGTTTTACGGGCGACAACACTGAACCTTTCTCAAATTATTATATTATGGAGCTGGTAAAAGCCACAATTCATCTAAGAAATTCGTTTTATCAATTAGATTTGTTTTACGGCGCGCAGACAAACAATTTTTTAACGGAAAACAAACATTTCTAAATGATGGCGGCTTTTTCCGTTCGTCGGTCGTATTTTACTGCATTTTAGAAGATGGTTTTTGTAGCAGGAAATTTAATAGAAAAATCAATGTACGGTACTCAAGAAAATTAAACTTTTTTTTATATAATACGGTTCGCCAGCGAAACGGACATTAAAGAATTGAATTGCCAAAAAACACAACTGGAAAAACTGAGATCCACACTATAAAGCTTTAACGGCTACAAAAATTTGAAATGATGGAACTTTGGAAGAGAGAAGTAGAGAAACTAAGAACGTAAATAAACTAAAATAATATCCATTTCACCTTAGTGCACCCTTCTTGTATATTTTCCGAACAATTTCATTTAAACTTCACAAACAAAAAAGCTCCAACTTACCATATAATTGACCAATAAAACGTGATCTTTGGCGTAAAAGTGAGTTTCCAAAAATTAAAATTAAAAAAAAAATCAAAATTAAAGCCGCGAAATTTAGTTTAATTTGTGATTTGTGAAAAATTCAAAATTTCTTCAAATCCACGCAAGAAATAGTACTAAAATTTTATTGTTAATGTGTAAGTTTTTGAAATTTTGTCAGCTTCAAGAAAATATTGGGAGAAAACGAGATCAAAATGAAAAAAGGACGCAAGAACCAACCCCAGTCAACTAAAATACGTCAAAAGAGTTGTAACAAAATTAAATTTGTTACTAGAAACGTGATAATTTGTTGGAAACAAAGTAACATGTTTATCGTTGTGTAATAACGATATTTATTCAGGTCAAATTTAGTATTAAATGCGATTCGAACAGTGAAAATGATAATTCTGTTATCGCAATAGAATTAGGGAGTGTTCGTTCCAGGCAAAGAAACAAACGTTTCGGGTTTTCTGAATTCTGAATTCCACGTCAACTGTGTTTAGTGTATCATCAGATCCGGGACTCAATACACACGTCATTTAATAAGGATTTCGGCCGAAATTAGTCCCTTTTGAATGCGAGGGATGAAAAGCGAAACTTTAGAAGCGGAAAATTTGCGTTCACTTTTATATACTCTTTAGTTGGAAGTAATTTTGCTCGGCCGAATTGTGGTCAACTTGTTTTCGAAGCTGGTCCCGCGGGACTATGAATAAAACCTAAAACCTACTTCTCCAGAGGGGTCGCTCTTTTACAATTTATCAGCTACGAACGGACCGGAAAGTTTTTGTTCCGGTGCCGCTTAGTTAGAGAAACCATATTTAAATTGTTTACTTAGTTTTTGACTTTTTTAGAAAACAATTTGCAAAAAGAAAAGATATGGAAAACGTGGCAAATGAGGATTTTAAAGGACGAAATGTGGACAAAAGAAAATGATTGTTTGTGCTTCGACATCGTTGTTTATTTACAATACTCGTATCGTGCTATCGACGCCGTCGTGGAAATTTATGTTGTTTCAAAAATGCTTCTGTCAATTTACCGAAATTTATGAACCTTCATATAATGCGCATAGAAAATCATGTTTGGACGTTTGGTTGTTACGGCATGTACGTACATTTTGTTTTCATTGATGACGCCAATATTCCAACGAACCTCTAAATGGTTAATCGATATCTGCGTTGTATCGAGTCAAGAATTTTGTTTGTTCTGTCGATAGGTTACGACCGAACAACAATAATTTATGATTCGCAATTTCGATCTATCAATTTCAATATGTTAATATTTCCTTTTGCGACTTATTTTCTTCATTGGCAGTTCGTTTTACTAAATCTATTAAAATACCGAATAAATGTTAATTTGAAAAAAAAAAAAAAAAAAAACGGATAATAATTTTATTTATCTGTTTTGCGATCCTCCGTAAACGAAATCGAAAAGAAATCAAAGAAAGAAAGAAAAAACAAAAGCCATACCTACAATAGTTCGAAGAACGCTAAAATTGAAAAGTGGCTTTTTAATAAAATTGCTTTAATTAAGGAGTTTCTGAAAGATTAATTAATACTATGAAAAATATAATATTTTTCTATTTATAATTCTTCTAAATGACCGTTTAAATCTTGAGGTGCGTTGAAATAATTGAAATTTTCAGTATATTTACATTCTTTTTTCCTAAAATTTTTGTAGCTATTCGTTTTTTTTTTTAATTTCATATTTCATTTGTGATTTTAGTGAAATTTGTAACGAAAATGATTTCGTGGCACAATTTTCAATATCTGAATCAAGACTCTCTCAAAATCAGATTCATTCATATTAAAGCGTTTTCTAAACGCTAAGAGAATTTAAAAATTTTTGACGTTGTTTATAATACATTTTGTTGTCATATCGATAAAAATAACGACTATTAGGTACAGAATCGCTGTTTTCATTTCAAATTAAATGTTAGCGAATCGAATCGTGCTGTTACCGACTCGGGTTAACGTTCTCGTCTTGCCATCTACCCTATATTCGTATGTTAATAATACCCTTATCCCATTAAGAAAACACTTTTATTTTTTTTTATTATTATTTAGTATAAAGTTAATGTTTGGAAAAAGTACCGATATCATCTTGTTGTGATTCTAAAAGGAAAGTATCGATATAAATTGTGAAAAACCATCGAATCCTTCATTGTCGTCGAAATATGTTGACCCGGAATTGGTTTTAGAATTTTGTCGGACGGGACCATCAATCACTCTTGTATACTTTTTTTTTTCTTCTCAGGTCTCCTGGTGGAGAGACGGGAGCCTTGTCACTGATGAAACCGACTATTTTTCCGATCGCCGGAAATCCCAGAGCGTCCTCAAAGTCGACAAGCTGACACGTTCACACCTTCTCGCCATATACAGGTAATTTACACTTTTATTGTCTTTTTTTGACGCGTTTCCGGAAAACGGAGTTCATGTAACAGGACGTGTTTTTTTACTACAAAAGCTACGTTATTCGTGCTTTATCATTTTTCTTTCCGTTTTTTTTTTTTTGTGGTGCTCCTCCTCATAACAGTTTTTTGCAGTTGCGAGGCGAGCAACAGCCGATTGCAGCCCCCCCTGGTGGTACGCACCGCCATTGACATGTACCTGCGGCCGCTAGAGGTCACTCTCATCGGAAACAATCCGGAATTTAGCACCGGGAAGCGGTACAACATCACCTGCAGGTGCCGGGGATCCAGACCTCCGGCCATTATCACCTGGTGGAAGGTAAGTAAAGTACACACGTTCTATTATTAAACGAATCCTCCCTATATTGGAAAATAAATTTTACTAGTTTCGTTGGGTGTTACCGATTTGGTTACGATGATTTTTCGGGGCTATATTTTAAGCCGATTTCATAACCATTTGTCACCGAGAAATAATAATTGTTAACCGATGAAATAGCGGCATTAAAACCCAATTAGATATTTAATTATGGGTCTGCCGTATGACAATAATAATTTATAGTTTTAATCAAAATATAAATTCAAATACAAAGTGATCGAACTTACATTTCGCTAATTAATTTATCATTAATTTATCGACGTGTTCATATATAATTGAGTAATCGACAAAATCAATTTGTGATTCGCCGGAAAATTTCATGGATTCCATTACGAAATGGGATTTTAAAAGCGGCCGACTCTTTTATGGAATAAATTATATTTTTACACACGTGAATTGTGTGATATCCCATTTTGATGTAGTCGATGAAATTGTTCGATTTTGTATTTTCAAACGGAATTTTTTCTTTCTTGTTAAAATGTTTGTTTCGGGCGCCAAATTGGCCGACGACGGTCCTGATTTAATACAAATTCAAATATGTTCCGAATTCCGAATTCCGAATAAAAAAACTGCACGAATAATTAATTGAGGGATGTTTATTCGCATTCAAAAGAGTATTTTGTCTTATTTATTCATAACGAACAAATATTTTTTTTATTGAAATTTTTTAGCTTCCGCGTTGTCGATTTTATTTTATATTATAAAATTTTTCACATATTTTTATTGTCGTATATTTCCATATTTTTCGTTTATATTAAAAGTTAATTTAAGACGTTGAAACCTCTATTTTATTGTTTCAAATTTTAACGGTTGGAGTTTCAGTTGCTCGAAATTGGATTTTGTGGCAATTAAGAAAATACCGGGTATAATTTAACCGCGGCAATATTTAAATTTTGAGCTCGGCCAAACTTTTTCGAGCGAATTATAAAATTTCACGACACATAAAATATGTAACGCGGTTAGACATAATCTCTATTTGAACAGAAAGTTACGGGCCAAGTTTGATTTTATTCCCGGTGCGGAACACAACTAATTTAACTTCGTTTGAAGAATTCCAACTTATCTTAAAGCTAGCAATTATTTTTCACTTAATCTAATCGAAAGTTTATAATACTAATAATACTAAAATTCACGCCGGACTGCTTAAGAGTTTGTTCTTTGAATATTTAAATTATTAAAACACTTCCAGTCAATACACTTGTTATAAAATAGTGTTAAGCGGTTACAGCTGCTAATTTTTTTTATTAAAAACCTTCAGTATTCATTTTTATGTCTTCGATATTTTTTTTTATATTTATTTATCGACGCTCATCCGTCGGAAACACTAAGCCACAGAAAATGCGACTTTGAGCGATATTACAATAGAGCTCTCCTCTTGAATTTAATACATTTCAACTCAATTGTTAATTAGTGTTAGTATACTAGATAAAGGACGAATTATTAAAAGACCTAAAATAAACTAATCACATAATTTAAAAAAAAAATTACAACATAATCCCATCTAAATAAAAGTGTTCCACAAACTAGCGAGGACTCTAAGGTACTTATTTAAACTTAACATAAATAGCGATTTGCTGATTTAAAAGAGAAAATCGTATCTGTTTAAGAAATTTATAATTAACGCTCAATTATATCAGTATACAGGGTAAAAAAGAACTGGGACCGATACGCTCATTTTCCCATGTAATAATTCGACAAGAAAATGTTCAAAAAGTGTAAAAATGGCTCTTTTTCTGGTGAAGGTAAATCAGGTGATCGCGCAGGCCACATCCATCGAAAGCGAATGACGCAACATTTTTACGCGACGATGCAACTTCAAAATCGTTCATAAAAGCGATATTTTTGACGCTTGCGAAGGGCGCGGTCTGCGCGGTCACCTGATTTATCCCCCACAGAAAAAGAGTCACATTTGCACATTTTAGATCTTAGATTTTCTCATGGAAATTTACACGAGAAATGAGCCTTTCGGTCCCAGCTCTCTTTCCTAGCCTTAATATTTATGTATATATATATAAAAAAAGTTAACCCGCTGGTGTCGAAACAGCCGTAGTAAATTCCCCAAAATGTTCTCCTTCCCTGGAATTTGCGCCAACGGCACAAAAGGAGTGAATTATAACTCTCGTTAAAGTCCGAACGGAAACTCTTAAATTCTTTCCATTACAAAAAGGTAACGGTTGCTCCTTAACTTTTTATACCACGAAGAAAGTAGGAAAAACACAACACTCTACTTCAAATTAACGTTTCAGAGGAAAATTAATATTAAAAATAGAACTCCTCGTGATAGAAGAATTATTTTTCATTTAATTTTTTTGTTCCAATTCACAAAAATCTCTTCGTCAGTTTTAGTTAGTTTAACCAAAAACAATTTTGAGATATCACAAAGAAAAATCTTTTTCAAAGCGACTTCCTGATTTTTTTTGCAAATACATGACATCAGCTTATTTTCTATAAAAATTTCTCTAAACAATTTTTCGAAACTTGACCTCAATTTCCTTTAGATTCTACAACGTTAGCGACTTTATCGTTTTTCATATTTCAATATTACACATTTTTCTTTATATAAAACTCTAGGATTTAATTTATTTCTAGTTTATGATGGTTTTCGCTTTTGAAACTTTGTTTGAATAGTGTCAGTTCCAACTGCTACGCGAGAAAAAATATAGAGACCTTTCACTTTTTTCGATAATACTCACATTGTAAAATATCCGCTCGAAGTTTGAAATCCCTGAATGCAAGACTTTGAAATAAATGTTAACCGCGCCCCCTCGAATCCAGGGAACGAAAGAACCTCTCCGTTATTATTCGAGAATGTTTGCGAGCCGACAAATCGAGCAACTGGTACGATTTTCGGTTCTTTTTTACTGTTTAATCTCGAAAGTTTTGGAAAACGTCGGCAATTCTCGAAAGATGGGAGTTTCATTTATCTAGGATTCAAATTGGAACTGGGATTAATGCCTGCCGAATAAATTGTTGTTATCATAATTTCTCTGTTCCATTCCGCTTTTATCAGCATTTTTATTTCTTCCATAATTTCTTCATAATTTTTAATAATATTAAAACAATTATTTTTTATTCTACATTCAGTCATTCTTCTCTTTAACGTTATTTCGAAGAGCTGCCGAAGTCGTTACGTAATCAATAATTTAAAATATTTCTAAAGAACTACTAAATTCCGTATATTTGAAAAGTCGTCTCAGATATATAGAGAAATTGATAATAAGTTATTAGAATTAGATAAGAGTTTATTTATCGCGAAAATGTTCACACGTCAACAAGACAAATTGCACTTGAGAAAAAAACATTAGTCAAGTTCAGCTTTTCCCATATAATTTAAAGCCGGAAAGTTCTATCGGCATAGAGTGCAAGAATCCAAACGGAGGTGAATCTAATCGTTTGGAATTTGGAGAAAAGCCTCGAAAATCGCTATTTGTACAAAGACCGTCTAATGACATTTATAAAATCTATATTATTTATTTTATATATAGAAATTTCGGTCCTATGCACACGGAAAAACAATTATAAAATGACAATGAATGGGCTCCTTTTTTACGGTAACCAACATAATTTGAATGAAAAATTATTAAAAAAAAAACGATCTCTTGGGTGCAGAATAGAAAAAGTACAATTTTTATATAACAAATCTCCGTGGATGGCCTGACACGGTCGATAATTTTTACTCAACATCGACGCTCATCCGTCGGATTCTTTAAGCAAAAGAAATACCAAACCGGTTATAGATACAATTAAAATCGTTCTAGATATGTACATTGGCCACTCTAATTACTAAACCATAAAATAATAAGTATGAAATTCTCTAATTAAATAAAAGTGGTAAATTTTTACCTAATCTAATTGCAATTCTCACTTAAAACAAATCATAACTACTAGGTTTTCCAAAGAAGAGAAATTGATTTGTTAACCGTTAAATAGGTATATCCACAAAAGACAAAATTTTTTTTTTTTTTTTTTGCTCTGATTCCCTCCCCGAAATCAGATGGCATAATTTAATTCCGAGTTTGGATTGATTTTCCCCCGTAGAGTTTTGATTTTTTGTTTAAAAATCGGCATTTTTTTCTCAATTCAGTGGTATAGACCAGCAGCGATCGAACCGTCTACACTTTTCCAATATTTGTTACCCTTAAATGGCACCCATTCGAGTTTATGTAGTTGTTTCGAGTTGAAAGTGCATTAAAATAATCGATTTTTGCACAGTTCGAACGTGAAAATGGATTTCGCTAATGAATTCCAAACAACGAGAGAGCAAAAAAAAAAAAAAAAAAATTGTTTAACACGCATCTCGCTAATGTCCTGGAATAAACGAGTGTCTGAAGGGTCTGCAAAAAGCTGATTGCCCTCGTTTCATTTCAGATAAAAATCAGCCTCGGTTCATGTCTTTTACTTATACAATCAAAAAACTAATAAAACGAATAATACGTTTACCGAGATCGCGCAAACATTATGCGAATGCAGAAATGAACACATTTTAAATAAATTAATAACGTGATTGAAACGACTAAGAATAATTATAGAAAATCCAAAATTAATTTCGTTTAAAACGTGTAAATGACGTATTTACTGGCTGCAAAAAACTCGTGCATTTATTTTTTTAAATATTGTGCGTTTATAGGTACAAGATTATATGAATTAATGTGCAATTATTTTTATGATTTTGCACATGTTATTCAATAGAAAATCTACCAACTCTGTATAAACGCTATTTCAATGTTTATGTGTTTAGGCTGGAAACACGGCGTCCTTTTCGAATTAAATTTATAAACCAGTCAGTCAGTCAGTCAGTCAGTCAGTCAGTTGCATGTATTTTATCAAATGTATCGAAAGAGGATGGGGAAAAATCATTGTTGTGTTCGGTATTTTGAGAGTTTGATTAAGTAAATGAAGAGGTTCAGTCCAGTAGGATTATTCTGTTTTTGTTAAAAATAGCTCGTTCTCTTTATTATTCCCGTTCTACAGGTGTGTTTTCATAATTGATTTTATAGTAACTATTCTAATTAGATTCGAATACTGAATACCGTTTGTAATAACCTCATTTCGTTATTATAATTCGAATTTGGTACAATACGGCAAATGTTAGTGTTTAAGGTCCGAAATTGGAAAAGGAAAAACATTAATTACGGCTCCATCGTTCATTGAAAAATGTATCCGATACTCGTAGTGATTAATTAACCGAACGATCCGAACGCCGAGCTGTTTTCCCTCCCGCCTTTCGACTATTTATGATTTTTATTTTCTCTCCGGGTAGTCCGTCCACAAATGAATATCCAGCATCGTTTTATCGCGAGAAACTATTTGTCAATATGTCCTCACGTTCTTCAGGTGCTTTATTACACTTTCATTTTTTTACGTTTTTAACGTTATCATTTTTCTACAAAATTAATAATAAGACAATTCTGATCCACCAAAATTATATGTTACGGTTAATTTATTAAACGATACAAAACTATTTAGACCTCTGCTTTTCTATGTTAATACACCAAATCATAAATTAGCGGAAATATTCTACCGGACTTTAACAATTACGGTTAACTATAAAAATTCTTAAGAATGGATTCGTAAACTAAATATGGTTTCAACACTTTTTCTATTTGAATGTAGATCGATAGTAACTAAATTTTTAGAAAAAAAAAGCGTTAATCAAGTTTTAACTATTTAAGTTATAAATATGTTTAATTTATGTATCAATCGATATTACATTGCTTTTTACCAAAATTTTCTGTTTCTTTTTTTACAAGAAAAATCGATTTTGACATTTGACCAAAATTTTCACATTTTTTTTTAAAGAAAAATAATTGTTTTTTTTTTAAATTTGCATTTTTCCGACAACAAAATAAAAGATCACCAGTGGGTAGTCAAATATCAGCAATTTTGGCAAATATTTTTATGGACAATTTAGAACAAAAATATTTTCTGGGACAAAAAAAAAGTAGAAGAGACCGTTCTAGTTGGATGCGAAAATTTTAATGACTACAAAAGTTTACAATGAAAGTATTTACCACTAAAACGCTTAACGAAATCCTTCTATTTTGTAATTATTAAAGAAACATTTCCAGAGACAATTAATTTATTTATTAATTGTGGTAAACTTTAATATTTACGATAGTTTCTTAATTTATACGATATAACACAGAGTGTACAGATACATTCCGCAAACGATAACACATTTACGTAATTAAGAATGAATTATTCCTAGTTTAGTGAAACGTTTGGATTTAAATTGAAGTAAAGTTAAGGGCGCGGTTTTCGCAGAAAGTTGTAGCGGTTGTCTGAGGAAAAATTGCCGATCTGTACCCGTTTGTTTCTCTGTGAAATTTCAAAGTGTCTTCGAGAGAAACGAACATGTTTACCTGAAGCACTGCAAACTTTATTGTTAATAATAGCGAAACTAGTTCAACCACAAAACGGTTTTATCCGCTTATATCGGCGAACCTTTTTCCCTTTTCGCATTGTTACAAGTTACAAGTTACAAGTGTTTACTTCTCAATTAACTTATATTCGCCGGTTTAGTTGATTTAGAACTTGTTTAATGTGATTCTGTACTAGAACGGCCGCGAGATCTCGTCCTCAAATTCGAGATATCATTTGTAATATTTTTTCGTATTCTCTTATTTCTTATTTGTACAAAAGTCTTCATTTCAAATAACTCGGATGAGAGAGAGATAAGAGAGTTTATTTAAGTAATATAACTTATGCCAGAATCGTTACAGAAAAATGAAGGTTCTCGATAAAATTTGTTTTTGAGTTTCACTTAAATTCTTTTGATGCATAAATAAAATTTCTTTTTTGTTATAGTTTTCTTAAATAATTCAGTTATATCCGACTGAGCAGTTTTCGAAAGAGCATTATCGGATTTTCCCGGCCGATTATTCCAGGCTATCTCGAATCTTCCTCAGAATTATGTATACAGTCTCCAAATTTGGATATTCTGTTCTTAATCGATTTAAATCTCTTGCTTTATTACTAAACTCTCTGATTTTCTCTGTTACCAAGAACTTTTTCGTTCGATTGGAAAATCATTTTAACCGTGTAAGTAATTAAAAATAAAAACTTGTTCAGAATATGTTTTTTTGTATTACGCGAATAAAAAAGAGTGTCCCAAAAAATACGTAACTAGAATTGGTACCCGGTTGTTAATTTTAATTTAGAGATGCACGTGACAACTACTCATTCGTAATAGCAACTATTATTATTATTATTATTATTATTATGATTAGCGATGATGCATGTCGCCACGCTCATTACTCATCTTTTAATCTCCACCTGTTTTGTTATTTTCTTTGTAAAAATCCTTTTCCGTGCTGCTCATTATTCGTCATAAAATAACTTGATCGCAGCTTCAAAAAGATTTTCAGCGAAATGCAAATGCCGCTCTAATTTACATAAAAACTCATTCATACTTTTCTATGCATTCATGCATATTTATAAATGTGCGTGTATGTGTGCGCTCCTTCAACTCTAATAATTTGATTTTAGCCAGATTACACGAAAAACATGTTTTTTCTGCGAGTATCTGGAAAGTGCTACTTTTTCGCTCTAGTACGGATATAATAATTATTACGCCAATAACATGTTTTATTGTATAAGAGCAATTTTGGAGTCTACCCAAAAATTAAATTAAGAATTTACGAGCAGGTGTACCCACCAATTTTTGAAATTTCTGCGTTTAAAAAATGGTGGAAGCGCTTGGCCAACAGCGTTATTCAAAATACTAACTAAATAAATATAACATTTTTGTAATCGTCGCAAATAAAAAAGTTTCAGGCATTTTTATTCCGAATTCTTCAAACGCGCATTCGGAGAATTCCATTTTTAATTGAATTCTAAAAACTGTCGTTACTACATCCATTAGAATGTAATTTATACAATGCAACAACACTGATTTTCATGTTTTCACAAGATAGAAGTAAAAATTTACAAGAGTAAATTTTTCAAAAAGTGTTTTACATATTTTCAATTAATGGTGATAGTAATAATAATAGAATCGTAAAACAAATTATTTGCTACTTCTTTTTATTCAAAATTAAATGTTTCCTTAGTACCTACCATTCTCTCGAAGTTCTTTTTTTAGACACATTTTTTGTTAGGTCTCTCCTTTCTTAATCACACTTTTGTTATATCTTAGTCTCCTCTTTTTAAAAACTCAGTCTGTTAGTTCCATTCATTCTTTCTCGATTATTTTTTTCACTTCTTGTTTTTTAATCAATTTTATATTCCAATTCTTGCTTGAGCCTATTTTTTAATTGTAATTGTTACATTCTTTCTAATTGTATTTTTTGGTTTTTCAAATTTTTTTAATCCCATTTTTCTTTCCTTGGTTGCCTTTTTTAGTGTGTTCTTAAACAATTTTTTTTTCAAATCTTTGTTTTATCTTTTTTAAATTATCTTCTGTTTTTGTTAGTTTTTTTTTGTTAAATCTTTCTTTAGTTACTTCTTTATTCGTTTCATTTTTTACTTACATTTTTTGATGATCAGGTCCTTTTCTACTCTGGTTATTTGATATCAAATTTTTCATTAATGCTATTCCGTTTAAATTTCAATTATTGTAAATCCACTCTACTTTTAATTAAATTTTTTTTATTCTTAGTTCGTTTTTTTAAATCGCATTCTCTCTAAATTACAAATTTTCTTATTAGTTCAATTTTTTCCGCTTTTATTCCTTCTTCGTTTCATTTTTAAGTCAGCCTTTATCAGATCTCTTCTTTTTTAGTTACATTTTTTTCTTTATCCGTTTAATTAATCATTATTTTTAGATAGTTTATTCTTTTTTAATTTCATTTTTCTTAATACTATCGTTTTAAGTTTAAATCTTTATTAGTCTCAATTATTTTTACGTTTATTACTTTTAAACTTACTTAATTCATTTTTTTTTCTTCTTGTTCATTCTTTATTAGTTTCGCTCTTTCTTTCTAATATTTTTACTAGGTCAGTTTCTTTCTTATCTCGTTTATTTATGTTAAATCTTTTATTGATTCCATTCTTTTTAAATTACAATCTTTTTTACTTCACTTTTTTTCTTAATCTTCTTGTTTTTTTTCCATTTTTCCCTTAGTCGGATTCTATCTTGATTAACTCTTTTTTAATCGGAGTCTTTGTTACTTTCATTTATTTGTAAGTAGGCACATTAATGCCAGGATTTTTTTTTTTTATTTCATTTTTTCTTTTTAACGCCACAATTTAATTAGATTACGCCGGGTACGAGTATTAGATCGTTTATTAATAAAATTACGAAATTATTTTTTTTCGTTACAAATTAAATTAAACTACGGAGGCGAGTGTTCTTTAACGTAGTTTAATGTAAAACGTAAAAAATATATCGATTTACTCGTATTAATTATTTATGTGCACTCGAAGGAGTGAATGTGACATTAAAAATAATTAGTACTCGGCGGGCAACTGCAACTCCATCAAATTACGCCAAAGAAAAACAAAGGAAAAAGGAAAAAATCGGTTCGGTAGAAGCGTTTCATCGAAAATGAATAAAATTTCTTTCTAACGTCCCACGTTGATTTCCTTTGTGAAGAAGAAGAAAACCGTCGAGAGTAATTTTCTGGGCTCGTGCATTTTAAAACGTACAAACACGTAACGAGCGTATTTTACTTTAACTTGGTAATTTCCGACATTTCAAATATATAAACTTACTTTACTTTTGTAGCACCGAAAACCGATAAAGAATTAAGAAGAGTATTAGAGAAAAGGGAATTGAAATAACCGGCGCTATTCGAATTAAACCTTTATACAATTTATTGAATGAAAATGTAAAAGCCGATATAAATTATTGAAAAAGTTTACGCAGAAATCGAAGTTAATGAGCGGATTCGTGTTTCGTTATTAAATTGGAAGCATCGTTTTAAAATAAAATAAACGTATTCCAAGTAGTTCGACCTGAAACAAGTGGAAAAATGAAAATAAGGAGAAAAAACACGATTGAGAAGAGCGAAGTCTAAAGGTCGACGATAATAAAAACCGGGATTTAAAAAGAGGCAGATGAGTTAATGCGACGTAGAATGGTAGAACGACGGCAACGCCAAAGAGGAAAGTAACAACATTTTCATTTAAGTGTGTGTATCACGAGCAGCACCGAGAGGGTGGGTTTCTTCCTAAGATTACTCACGACCAACAAGAGGGATCATTAACTTTCACCTGGACCGGACTTTGCCTATTTTTAATCTCACAATTTCGTTTTTTTTTTTTTTTTTTTAACATAATTTATACCTCACAAGTAAATGTAACGATCAGTATCTAATAGAAACTATCGAATTGCGAGCCCCCGTCGCTCCATTTGAGATAAAACGTTTTGATTACCAAAAATTATAATATTATTTTAATAAATAAAATACTTAAACGTAACCGAAACAGTGATTCATTGAAGAGTTGCATTTTGTATCGCAAGTGGAATTCAATTACGTTTGCACGAAAATGTTTTACTATCTAAACTAACCAATATATAATAAACAGTAATTAAGTGATTTTAAAAGTGGTGGTAATAAAAAAGTATTTCTTACTTTTATTTAAAAGCTCTTCGAATAAGGCCGAATCCAAAGCATATATTCTATCACGTAGATAATAAAAACCAAATTATGTATTACTCAAATCAGAGCGTATCGAAAGAAAAACCATTAAATTCAACGACCATCCATAAAAGAATTATAAGGGAAATGATTGTGCAACGAAAAAAGTAACGGGTGATAATTTTTCCGAGATTTTTAAGTTTTTAAAGGCGGTCGTTAACAAGATTTATTAAGTATTGAAAACAGGAAAATATTTGTAATAAATTGTCCCGCTATTTCAATATAAGTGATAAAAGAGTTAAATATTTATGGTTCTTGAAAAACAATAAAATAGAAAAACTGTGTCTATTATTTAGTGCAAAATAATGGAATGAATTTATTATTTTGTTGATCTTAAAGAACAATCTAGAAATTAAAATATGCTCATTGTTATACTTATATTAATTTTTTTGGTGCATCATAACAATATTGTTCAATATTTCAATTAGGTAGAGGGTCAGTAATAGATTATTGTTAACAAAATGTTTATTGGCCAAAATTTTATGAGGAAATGAATGCATAACTAATTTTATAGATTAATACATTTTTTCTGTTCAAAATTTCGTTTGTATTTCGAACACAATTTTTTTTATCAAAATCATTTTGAACTAAAATAACACACCACTTTTCTCTTTTTATTATTTTAAGAACTATTGAATTGTCGATATTCCGATCTAATGCTAGTTGTCGTCAACTGATGAGGGGATTATTATCTTTAAACACTAGTAGAACATTTAGTCGCTTCTTTCTAAAATAAATGTATTAGAACAAAAGCTCATTTACCAATTTAAGTATAATTTTTTGAGATCACTAACTCAAAAAAATATTATTATATTAAGGTAATTAAAAGATCTTTCGTATATCAAATATCTATTTATTAAAATCATTGATGATGGCTTCAACATCGTGTTATAAAACATTGAATTTAATCCTTGTACCTCGTATTTGCATCGTATTGTATTCTTTTTCTTA
This sequence comes from Hermaeophaga mercurialis, assembly GCA_951812935.1. Lineage (NCBI taxonomy): Eukaryota > Metazoa > Arthropoda > Insecta > Coleoptera > Chrysomelidae > Hermaeophaga > Hermaeophaga mercurialis. The sequence goes on along the minus strand of OX638360.1, from coordinate 50,626,916 downwards.
AAAGTGGCGAAAGCGCGAATAATTTACAAAATAATTTATTTTCCCAAAAAAATTAATATTTTTATAGGCCACTAGTGGCATATACGAATATAAGCAAATTACAAATTTAAGAAGTGAACTAGTTCTTGTCTGATTGAACTTTTATATTATTTTGTCCTTGTTTTTCTTTGGGCCGTTTCCCGTCTGCAGTTCCCTTAGATGAGAGCGCATAAGGAATAATATTGTGTCTACGTTTCCATATATTCATTTCCATAAAGTAATTGTTTATTTTTTTATAGTAATTAAACACTACTTTTAATATTTCTATTGGAGCAGCGTTAAAATTAATTTATAAATTAAAAACAAAAATGAAGTCAATCGTTTAGATGCAATTTAAAATAAAGTCATTGCGATTGTTTCAAGTGTAGAAGGACCGAACTGGACTCGTATTTTTCCTTTAGAGCTCTCTTTTTATTTCTCCAGATTCGATTGGAAACTTGGACTTTGGTTTTTTATACTTTTATTGCCCATATCTTTTTAGTACATTTTGGAGCAAAAAATTCTTGTCAACCGTATTATTTCCTCCGAATAATAATAGGTAGGTATCTAGTTTTAGCAAAACAAAGTATCCCGATCCAATTAAACTTTTTCCCCGAGTAGATTTACGGCCGCATCTAACTATGTACTAGTTGGTCCGAGTTTTTTTCTGTTCCGGCAAATTCTAGTCCGTGTTAATTACACAGGGCCGCACATTCCAATTCCAATCTAACTCGGCGATTTCTGAGTGTTCTGGGGCCGGTGGCTTATCGAGTTCATCGGCGTTCGACTGCGACTCCCGAAGATTTAAGACGATCGTCGAAGCTCTTCTCACCTTCTTCACATTTCCGCTCCCATTCATTCCAGAGTTGAACTTAAACTTTGTACTGCACAAACGGAATCCCGGCTCCCGCTATTCAATTCAACCGAACCGAATAGAAAGAACACTTTTATTTCGATTTTAACACCGTTTCGTTACGAGCCAACATGTGACGGTTCACACAGGTCTTATATTTTACACACCACGAGTATTATTCCCGCTACGAACGCAAACAGGTCCAAATAAATAAGGAATTATGAGTTGTTGTTGTTAAAACTCCCTCTATTTTTGGGGGGATACGGTCCAAATATTCGATATAGAAAATATTCGTGTGGCAGAAGCGCACGTGGCCATTTGCACCGCTGTAAAGTCTACGCCACTGGTGAAATTGTATATTTCAATAATTTCTTGATAAGGAGAGCTGATTTCTAAACGTACAATATTTGATCTGCTGACACTTTCAATGTTGAACGTTTTAGCACTCAAACATTGTAAAAAACGTTACTGATTCAAGGTTCGAAATTGTATAACGGTCTTCCTTTAAAAATTCACCAACCGTCAAAATATTTAAAAAAAGGCTGCGACAAATTTATTTCCATATCTTCAATGTGATATTTTTCTTTTAAGATACTTAGAAAATATGTAATGTACGCTTTGATTTTTACATTTTTTATTGATTTTTTTTTTATTTTTGTTGTTTTTTATTTATATTGCAAATTTGTATATATTTCCTTATGCTTTTAACTGTCAAGTTAATTTTCGTATTTATGAAGAAATAGCTGTTGCTAAATAAAGATATTATTATTATTATTAATCACGTATTAAATCATTCACTGATTTTCTACTTTTTCAATCGTTTTTCATTGTATAACTTTAATAATATATATAATAATCTTATAAAAGTTAATTTTCTTTAATTTTCTTAATAATAGGGTTTAAAATAACCGTGAAATAATTAGGTTGGAATATTAATCGAATTAAACCTTCGATTCATTTTATTTCTGTCTTTTTCGGTGATTTAATCGGCCGTTGTTAAAGAGTGAAACTAACTTCTAAACTCACTAAAAATTACGTACGTCCGGAAGACGAGCGTTGGTAAAAAGGACGAAATAAAGTTTTCACGATCCACACGGTGTATTGTTAGCAACTCTGTCTAATCGCTGAAAGGAAAAAGGAATTTAATTAAATTCCAAGTTTTAGCACTAACAACGGGCTTTTCTTTGTTTTGCTGCGACTTAGACAAAAAAAAAAGAAAGAGGAAAAGTGATTTTTAATTTGAGTTGATACGACACGCCCGAAACGTCGATCTGGATTCCTCATAAAAGAATGTGACAGCAACAGGGAAATTTCCTCGACAAGTTTCTTGTCTTGATAATTGTAACAAAAATAAGTACGTGTATATAAATAATGTCTATACTTTAGTTCTTTTTTTTTCTTTTTCTCGACATTATAGACCGTGATTTTTCTTCCTTAAATATATTTCAAATATGTACGCGAATATTGGGAAATCGCTTGGTTTCCTTTGTTGCTTGTTGGTATCAAAATAAAAATGTTGATAATACCTTGTTATGAAGAAAAATCGTGTTATTCGTTAATAAAAGCACGTTTTTTATGCATAACCCGGGTCGGTTTGCTCGTCACGAGACTCTGAGATGAGCTAAACGAAATATATTCTCGAAAAAGAAGGAAAACAAGAGCCACCAGCCACCAGACTTGTTTATGCAACTAGCGAAATTGATGTATACGACGCAGCTTCATGAAAAATAAACGTAAATGGGACGTTGTTAGTCCCGCATATTCTCCAGACTTTCGGAAACAGTTGCGGTACGCGGCGCATTGCTCCCTTTTTTTTTTCTTTTTTTTTTCACCTTCTTTTCGTAGTTAACACAGGACAAACCCGGAATCCGGATACTCCATTTTACGGTCATCGCGATCCTGATCCACAGACGCCCCTCGTTGATGTAGTGGAAAAGATTTTTCGTTTTTTGCTCGCAACAATTGGAACAACATATGAAGTGGAATACTTTATATGCCGAGCGGAAGCACGTCGGTTCTTATGTTTCAATAATTGTTCTCTACCATTTTTTTTTTTTTTTTTTTTTCGTTGAGGGAAACCGGAAGTCCGTGGAGAACGGCCCCGTCTAATAAAAAACTAATCCCCGTGCAGCAAGGAAAGATGTAGTGCCCGCTGGAATTCATTCTATTTATTTCTATCGTTTAAAAAGCGACAGGTTTACGCTACGCCTGAGACAAATTGAAGAAAGAACGCTTTTGCGCTTTTCGTCACGCTCGCCATCATTTAAGAAAACACCGGAATTCAACATTTATACCTGATAAATTAGATGAAGTTGTTTACGTAAAACGTTAGTGCAGTCGGTATCGCATTTAGAATATGCATATTACGTTGCCCACACTTATTCGCTTGTCACAAGAACCGGAATTAATTATTCTCATTTTTTTACACGGCCTTTTGGGCGTATTACCAGTTGTACGGTTAATATTTAAAATTTTCTTATTAAAAAATTAAAAATCACCAAAAATAAAACCATAGTCGATACGTTAATTTTGCTTTCGCCCTTCACTTTCTAAAATGGCGTCCTGTCATCTGTCATTTGTCAACGTCAAATAGTTTTATACGTTTTCTTATTCGAACCAATTATATTTGTATTTATCCATTCATATTTAAATATACGATTATTTTTTTTTCGTAATACGATCGTCCCTCAAGATTGTCAATATTTAAATTTGAGGGTCTAGATAGGCCTGTCCGTCAAACGTCTTCCTTTTTGTGTTTAAAAAAAAAATTAATAAAAGCCTCCCTGCAAAGTCTAAGGACAAATTGAGGAAAAAAACAAGTTATCGTGAGGAATAAAGCGCGTCCCGGTCGTTTGAAAGTAATCTTCCGAGTTTTCTTGTCGTAATTCATTTACTCCGTGTGCCCTCTCGTTCCCTCCCCCGCGCTCCCTTCATTAGTCCGGTCAATTTACGGATTTTTCTAGACGATTTTACTTTTCCTCTTTGCTAAAATACAACAAGTTACCGACAAAGTGATATATTAAAAAGTTTTTATGGACATCAAAAGAAAGAATTTATTGCAAATGACGACATTGTTAAGACTATAATAATTATAAATCTAAATGTAAGTTTTACTAAGTAGAAATTTCAAATTTTAAAACAAATTATTTTTGCAAATATATTTTACATACAATTTTTTCTGTAATAATCAATTTCATGGAATATTTTAATTTCTGGTATATTGGCTACAAATTTTCAATTATTGGTGTTTAATTACAAACCTAGAATTTAAATATTAAATCTAGCATATTATAATTTCATAATTTATAAATTAAACATGATAAATTTTTATTGTAAATAATTTAATATTAAAAATAGCTAAATTGAGTTTTTTTATATAAAAGTAGTAAAAATTATAAGCACAAATTAATACATATGTCTTCAACTTTAAGAAATTTTAATAAATTTAAGACATACTTGATAATATTATTTCACTTAAAATCCAAAACAGTCAAATTATGATTTTCTATGAAAATTAAGCTACAAAACAAAAAAGTATTAGAACATTGATTCTCCTCTATCCATTTTAAGACCACATTTAAATGTTTAAAATTTCTCCCTCGTAGCATTATCTAAAAATTATTATTATAATTAAATGATCTAAGCTCAAAAATTAGTTAATAATTGACTCTATTTAAAAGTTCTATATTTATTTATGTTTTTTCATGTAATGAAATGAACTTAAAAATAATAATTATAAATGAATGACCTTTTCTAAAAAAAAAAAAAAAAAAAAAAAAAAAAAAAAAAAATTTTTATTTTAGTAAATTTACAATGTAACTTAATTAATTTGAACAGATTTAAAATCAATTACGTTTAAGCATTTGTGACAATTAATTAAAGTTTAACTTGATTTAGTACCTGAATTCACCCCCAGTTTGATTTATATCTATTTGTTCTTTTTTTTTTCCTAATTCTTATGTTCAATTTAAGTTTTTTTATATAGCAATTTATAATATTTTTCAAGTTGATTAGCATTTTAATACATTTGCAATTTAAAAAAGAAAAAAATTAGTGTTTTATAAAATAAATTCCGTCGATTTTTTCTAGAAAAAGAAAAAGTGCTTACCTAAAACGCCCGGATTATATTTTCATTTATCCGCAGCTTCGATTTTATAATTAAATGAAAAAGAGTCCCATCGATATCCGAACTTAGATTTCAATGAGATCTTTCATTAAGATATTTGTATTCGAATTGAATACCGGCCATAATATTATAAATGATCGTAATAATAATAATCCCGAAGCCCCGCAGGAACCGAAATTTACCATTATTTTAAGGAAAGATAAGGTCGGAATCTTTAATTAAAACGAATCTTTATGCCAAAAAAGTGGATCTCGACCAAAAAAAAAAAAGGGGAAACTAATTTAGTTCGTTATGAGATTGTTTTGAATCGATGACACGAATGTCGTCATTCTTGAAGGCAAAAGATGAATGACGGTCACACAATTGGTTAATTAATTATTCCAGAGAACACTCTCGGGTTGTCAACGATTCTCCCTTAACTGATAAATGCCCCCGAATAATATTCACTATGTCGTTTTCGGGGTAGGTAAATTGAAAAATCATAATTGTTACGAATTTTTAGTATTATTAATTGACGCAACAACAAAACGGCGATCATCGAATTACAAAAGGTACCAGATCGGAGTTTTTTTTTTTTAGCGAAGCAGCGACATCTGCTTTTTATGCTTTTTAGGAATAGTAGAGGGAACGAAATTTAATTGATGAGATTTACGCAGCGGCAAGTAAGTCGTCTATGTAAGCCAGTTTTTCACTTTATGTAATCACCGAGTGAATTTCAGAATTTCATCAGTGCCGAGGCAAGGAAAGTTTTTCTATTAGCATAAAGTACGACGCGACCCGGAAGCTGCATAAAAGGCCGAAACTTGTTTTCGAAACGTGCATTCGTTCCGACGACGAAATTACTTGTTTTTTACCTCGCGCACATTTGTACCGAACTAAAAAAACGTTAAAATTGTTGCAAGTTGTTACCTTTCTCCTTTCGCCACGACGCCGACGCCGATTTACATTAAAATAAAAGATGACGTAACGTTGCCATTATTCAACGTGCAGCTCGATTAAAAAATGATTTATTATTATTATTTTGAAAGGAACACTCTGCGCCGCGCAAACCGGCCAAATGAGTTCCATTGAAGTTACGTTACATCCTCGAAATGTGTCAGTATTCTCCGTCCGCGAGTGAATAGAAAACTGGAAAATTATGCCCGAGGCGCGCCCTTTCAATAAGAAATACGAGTATCTCCACTTTGGAAATTACGTCGACTTTTCAAATTCCCAGGGGCGATCTTCCCTTTTTTCGTTCCGCTCAAGTCGCTTTCAAAAGGACGGATGCAAAGTGCATTTTCCATTTGGATATTTATTTCCCTTAATTAATGTATTCGTTAGTTCGTCGACACTCCGAAATTTACGCAATTTATTCGTTAATTTAATCTTTAATGAAGTGGTCAAAGGGTCGATTAATCAACGTCATGTTTTAGTGAAATTGGAGCTCGTATTTTGCGCCGAAATCGCTCGTTACTACCGCCGTTTAATTCTTACGGATACGCCGAAAAGTAAGCGCTCACAAAATTTATTTTACGGTTTCGCATTTTCATACGGACGGAGGAACTAGATTTTATTACGAAACCGCAAACAACGAATCCTGTTACATATTGCGCCGCTAACGAAATGCGCGTATTTCCAATTTCATTGGTTTTTTATATTGTCGCATCTTTTTTACGCGCAATTTATTCGAAAACAAAATTCCAACCTTACTACAGATTCCTGTAGCCGCCATGACAGTTTGACATTGACAGATGACAGGACGCCATCTATTTTTTTATTAAAAACTAACGACTTAACTTAAAACATTTTTACTATTTGACTTGATTTTACTATTTGATACGTAATTTTTTTTAACAATAATAAACGTAGAAAATAATTTTTTGTACCACCCGGTATACTATTGATTTTGCCTTATCTTGTGAAACGAAAACGTTTTTTAATTAGGATTTAGGATAATTAATTTTTTTGACGTGTCTTACTCCTTAAAATATAATGGAGATAATTAAAATTACCTGGAAAGGAAAACTATCATTTATGAGACAACTATTAAGAGGATTAAATGTTGTACCTACACACATTTAGTTGTGTATATTTACTGCAGAAAAATTATTTAAATTTAAATAAAAAATATCTACCCATAAATATTACTTGTTAACTGTATTAATATTTTAAAATAATTTATGTTTTGAATTATTATATTTTCTTTATAATCGATAAAAATGAAATTCTGGTGTTTAAAATTAAATAATTAAGTTTATTAAAAAGAAATACGATACCAAAATTCGTAAAAATATATATCGTATATGTACACATGTACGGGGCGATTCATAATTGTCGAGCAATATTTCTAGGGGTGACAGTTCACCTAAAAATAAAGGTACCTCTTTTTTTTTCGAAAGTTCAATAATAATAAGGGAGATATATGTACATAGGTTTCTAAAGTTTTTTTATAAATATCTTTATATAAAGATACTTAATTTTATGACATTAATCGTTTAATCTCATCTGATTAAGCAGTAGTTTTTTACGTCATATTTTTTTTAAATAAGTAAGTATTCAAAAACCTTTTTGTTAATTAAGATTCCCTAGTGTTTTCTAAGCAAAAAAGTATTTTCAATACTTTTCCATAAATAGCGCCGCTTTCGAGTAATTTAAACTTAAAAGTAGACCCACAATTTGCAAATAATAACTAAAAAGTGTCTAATAAGGCAAATAAACTCGAGACAAATTTTTTATTACATTTATTGATTTAAAAGTAGATCCTGCAACAATTTTCTTAATTTTTTTGACGTCATATTAAAAATCCAGTCGCAATTTATTTACCTTTCACAAAACGATTGTACAGGGTGAAACAATAAATTTCATCTGTATGTCGATGATATTGTAGGTGTTAGTACGGCTAATTCGAAGATATTTTTTTAGGTCGCGTATCAATTATTCATTTGAACGGAAACGATTTTATTCTTTGATCTGGCTTTGTCGAGTGCCAATTTTATGACGCGCTATTCCCGAAGGAAGAAGTGCCGCTCCAGCCCGCAGATAAAACAATATTGTCTTAATAAAATTGAGAGTGAAAATATCGGCAGATTTTCCAGCTGGGTTATATAGTTTTTTTTCCTTTTTTTAAGTGTGGCGATGGCAATTCTAGTCTTCCTTCCTCTTTATCTCGTAATGGGATTTGTCATAGAAAATAAAAAGAAATAAAGAAAATGTATACCCAGTACTTCTAGTATTTATCAACAAGTATGCTTGATTGTTCTAATGAATGATTAACAAAAAAATAAAGCAATATTGAAATTTAACCAGAATTTCACAAATTTCAAAAATAAAATATATTTTATTGTCATATAGCAACGAAATATATTTAAACAACCCTTTTAATATGTAAAGGTATTAAATCAATTAAATTATATCATATTAAAGCTATTTTCCATTATTTTTTGCGATGAAATGTATCAAAATTACAAAAGTTAGTTCATTCATGTACTTCTTGGAACGTCATGTTTAAATTTTTTAACTCTAATATTTTTAAACTTTTAAAACACACTTGTTGATTTAATATTAGGAATACTGAATAGATTTTCGCATATTTTTTGGAGTTTCTAGCGTTTCGATTCCTTTTTGAGTCGAAAATAAACGTTAGTGAAATCATAGAAATTCCAAGTATTGGAATTGATTTTCTAGAAATTGAAAATGTAAAAACTAGCGTCGAAAAGTGTAGAAGGAAATAAATGTAGTAGGGAAATTGCATTGAAAATGTCTTTTATAACAATTTCGTGTTTTACGCCCCATAAAAAGAAATTTACACTAAAGCCATTTTAAATAGAGCACATATCAGATACTCCATTAGCATCAAATTGAAAATTTAACAACCATTATTAAGTTTAACTTTTATGTTACAAGGAAATAGAAACGTAACGAGGTATCAAATATAATGTACATTTAAATTACAATAAAAGGTTTATTAAAAAAAAAATCAAAATTATTGTCGACAAACATTTAAAAAATTATTTATATGGAATAATAATTTTCTTATTTCATTCTACATTTCTCCGAAGTATTGTTTTCATCTTGCAAAAATTTTATTTAATTCTGTCGATATTAAACGTTAAATATTTTTAATTCCATGCTTTTAAAAATACTTTGGTATGATTATTTGGTTTTACGCAGAAAAATATTATTGATCAAATAAATTTTCCTGCATATTTTTTTAGATTTGTTACTTTTTCTTTTTGCTTTGCTTAATTTTGTTTCCTTTTCCATATTTTTTACGATTAAAAAGTCGTTTATATAAACCTGATTGATTACAATTATTTACAAAATTAGTATTTATTGATTTCAAGCAACTTCTATTACATTATAATAATTTATTATAGTTAAAAAAATACTGCTAATTCAAAAAATGTTCATCTGTTTCATATAAATAAATATTTATTCTGATAGATACCATAATAGATTAAATTAGAATTTTATTTTATTTAATCGACAATATTGGAAAAAAATTTTTTTTGTATTGGAAAAAACGAATTTATATTCAAGTATTTTCATATTGTTATATTTGGAATCAAGAAAATTTTGAGGCATGTTTAAACAAAAATGTCAACAAAATATTTATTTTTATTTAAACATTCAATTTACAAATTTATTCGGTTCAAAAGAAATTTAAAATATGATTATAAAGATACTTACTGCATATTTTCCTTTAATTAACAAATTTCTTTCTATTACATAAGAAAAAGGTTTTCCTCCTTTTTCTCTTTTTAATCAATAAAATTGGCTATTCATTTTTGTTTTTAATTGCTCTACGTTTTATACTCTTTTGGTTTTGTTTTCTGCTAATTTTTTTTGTATTTTTTTTTTGTTTTTTTATATGAATCTGGTCTTTCTACTTTTTATTTTATAATGAAACAAATAAATTCTTTAATTTTTGTAGATATTTGGTTTCTCTTGGTATCATTCGTTTCTGCATATTATTTTACTATTTATATATTTATAAGAAATACTTCACCTTTTAAGTTTTATTAAATTTTATTCTTCGTATTTACAAAATAATTAGATTTAAAAATACGGCGTGACACGAATAAACAAAAAAAACGTAAAACCCAAGAAATATTTTAAAATTTAAGTGATTTGTGCGTTATCACGCGTTAAAGTAGTGGAAAACTCTTATTTAAAACGTGTTAAAACAAGAAAAAATGTGGGTTTTGTAACAACGATTAAATGGACAAATGTTTTTAGTAATTTTATTTCCATATTCAATTACGTTTTATTCATTTACTACCTTTGTTAATTAACGAAAATTTTACATTGCGTTGTATCTAATTAAGACTTATCTATCGTTGTGTATTTTCTAGAAAAAGATTTTATAAAGACCAAAACGTCGGTATTGAAAATTTTAAAGAGATTTAAATACATGCTTGTGATATTGTTGAATAAAATTGAAATATTCAACAAAAAATAAATGTTTGTTCTAAGGGACCAATACTGCGAAAGGCTGAAAAATTGTGAATTTTTACAATTTTTTTTTTTACTTTATATTAATGAAATAATTTTGAAATGATATGTTTAAATATAGGTTTTTTTTCTGTAAAGAGATATCCGAAAGGTCAGAATTAAAATTGAATTTTTTATTTTATTTTTCGCAAATCCGTGTTAAAGTAAAAACTTAAAATTTTTGAAATTATAAACATAAATATTTTGGATTATTGTAATTTTTTTGGTATTACTACTCGCATTATAACATTTATTTTAACTTACGTCGTTTTCCTTCCTTTTTTTTTTTTTTTTTGTCTATTTTCAAATAAATTATGTCATTTGATAAGTATTAAAAACAGATAAAAAATTAAGAAATTAAACGGGGAACTTCAAATAATATATTTTATTTATAAATGTCAACATCATAAATTAAATAAAAAAAAAGGTTAATTTCTCATTTTTACAATTTACTTCTTAGATAAACCTTTTGAAAAAATAAAACTAAATATTTTTCTAACCAGTATAAATTGTAATTGATTATTGAAAAAAAGGCGACATTTCGAACAGTTTTAGTTTTTACGGTAAATTTTTATTAATTTAAGTAATCTCAAAAATAGCAATTTTCAAAATTGAAGAAAATGGCGATATACGGGCTTAGCTATAGCAATTGTAAAAATTGTAATTGAACCAAAAAATAAAATCGCATTATAATTATTCGATTTATCGCATATACAAGTTTGAAAAAAGTCGTTTCGAGAAAAACTTTTCTATACAAAATTATGTCTTTAATTTTATAAAATTTGTCACACGGTGTTTTTCCCCCTTAATAAAAGCGAAACATTACAAATCTATTTACTCCTTAAAAAAAAAATAGATTTAACACTGACATATTGTCCGACAATTGTTTTTTAATGAAGAAATAAGTATTCATAGAGATTAATGACGAAATTGAAACGATTCTAAATAAATTATAGGGATAATTTTTAGATAAACATTTTAACCTACTTTATCGTAAACAAATTAACTTAATGACTTTTAATGACCCTCCAGGTACCATTAAAATATCTTAATCTTAATCCCCCTAATTCGTTTTTAAAATTCCCCTTTCCGCACGACCAAACCAAAGAACTAAAAATAAGAAGAATCCCAAAATCGAGTGTGTTCAGTCCGATCCGAAAATCGTTCGCAGAGCAACTCGTAAAAAATGTACCGATCGCTACGAAAAGAAGAGTTGTACCATTTGAGGATGTTTACCATGGACCTATTAAGAAGAACGAGACCGTTTTTATCGGAGCCCGAGACGAGAATCATCGCCGACGACCTCATCTACAGGACGACACGCGAGCAATTCGAATTCGAATTCGAAGCCGAGAACCGGAAACAGCAGAACAAAGTACCGACGACGAACGTTTTCGTATTCGGCAGCCGGGACCACCGAAAACCGAAAAAATCCTCCGCTCCGGTGCTAAAAAAAAGAGCGGCCGCAAATTATTCGCCGGCCGAGCAGAAAATCTTATCGCAGCGGAAACGAGAGCACCACAAAAAGTGCAACAGTCGCAACGTTTCCATGGCCTCTTCTTTGTCTTCTCCAGTGGAAAAGAAGAAGAAGAAGCGATCTTCGATTAAAAGTGAGCAGGTGAAAAATTCGGCCGATGTGAAAAACGTGTTCGAGCGTTTGTACGCGGCGAGGAAAAGCAGCGGCGGCGCCGAGAGCGCGGGAGACAGGGGCGGAGCGAGTGCAGAAAGAAGTAGCAGCAGGAACGTTGATCCCGACGATTCCTTGAAGTTGTGCCTCGGGAGTGTTCAGCAGGCTCTCGACAACTTGAACTTGAACGGTAGAGGTTAGAAAGAAAGCGATTCTAGCGACCGTCTAATTCTAATTCTGTAAATAGTTTAAATATAATTTATTAAAAACTAATTCGTCTTTTATTTTCGGTTCATTTCTTCGTTGGTATCTCATTATATTAACTGTTTTAATAATTAATTAATTAATAACAAATTCCTGACGATAGAAATTATTAAAATATTCGAGAGACCGTATTTTCGAAACCAAACGTTATTGGTTTTCAGAGTATACAGAATGTTTCTATAATTTATGCGAAAAATATTGGATTCCTCCTTAACGAATAGGAGTATTTCTAAAAACAAAAGTTTTCTTAGCCCAGCCCTTAAAAAGGTATTTTACCCCTCGAAAAAGCGCAATTAAAATTGAGTATTTTTTTTTCAAGTGAGCTAATATAAAACATTAAATAATTATATCAAACAAACTTTATTATTCAATCTGAAATACATAATTTCTAGTTATAATAAAAATAAGAATAATATAATAATAATTATCTATCATATAATACAATTGTATAAGATTCGTCAATTAAATAAGTAATTATTTAAAATATAAGAAGAGACAAACAAAAAATATGAAATTAATAGATTAAGAAATAACACGAGATACGTATTATTCTAAAAATTCAAGAATATTATAAAAGCATTTATCTACTAAATAAATACCCTTTTAATATTCTTTTGAAAATTGACAAATTATTTGCTTCTTTAACAGATTATGAACCTATAAATTTAGGATTAGTGGAAATTAATTTAAGCCTGGCGAAGGGTACATAAAATTTTTGATTTTGTCTCGTATTGTGAGAATGAATGTCATTATTAACTGTCTCGAATAAACTCAAGTTTTTATAAAAATATTCACAAATCTCATACATACATACATAAAGTTAAAAGTATACCGAACCTTTTAAAGTAAGGTTTACATAGTTTAAATTTGTCGGAAATTATTATTTCTATATTGTCTTTACAATTTTTTTTCCTACCCTAAGCTGGGTTATTTTTCTTTTGTTGGGATCTTATTGAACCCCGACTCTTGTGTTTCCATGTTCCTGGTTCCAATTTTTATACCTTTTATTACTAAACTTGAGTTCTTAAAATAATTTTTCGCGATACTTTTATTTTGACATTATTACCTGTTTTTTCGTTTTTCGTTAATTGTTACAATTATTTTCAAACCTACATACATTTAAATATGTTTTATAACTGTTATTTATGGAGTTTGTAACACACGCATTATGTAATTTAGTTAGTTTTCATTTTGTGAGAGATTAAGAGAGTCTGCTTATTTGTATTTGTATTTTTAACATTGTTGTTTTCACTGTTGTTATTATTATTTGGTAAGTTAATATAAAAACATTTGTGATGTTTTTTTACTCTTTTCAGACCTGAAGATGACCTTAATGGGTCGAAACTAGTTGTCTTTATATAAAAGTTTATGTGGTTTGATTTTGTATATCATTGTATTTGAATTCTATAATTTCCTATTTTTTTTATAAAATTTGCCACGAAATTAACATTACGAGTATGGTGATATTAATAACATAATTTTACCTTCCTTAATATTAAATTTATTTTTAAACATCATTTACCATTCAACATTATGCAAAATTTATGATTTGCGTAAACAATATGAGGTTGTACTTGATATTTAAAATTCTACGTTTCATTTAGTTATAGTTTATATTTATTGGTATGCCAAAAATGCACATAATCTTTAAATTATAATTTACAGAAAAATGACTTTTGATTTATTTATAACCAGATATATATATATATATATGTATTTCTTGTTATAATTTAAATTTCCATTTTCCCTGAGAAATATATACACTTTACTTAATCATATATGATGGAAATATCGTTAGGATATACATTCTAGTAGAGTAGTTATGACATAATGAATTTATACCTCAGTCTGGATATTGTAATATTGAAAAATGTTGACTAGAGAGGGAATAATAGAAGAATGAATAAGGAAGAATGATTACCTGTTCGCATAAGCCGATGTCTCTTCTCATGTATCATTTATATTGTTGTAGATTTTATGTCAACGTATTATGTATCTCTGAATGTACCGAGTATTATTATGGTAAATTTATCGTTTGTGAATTTAGCTTTAGAAATTCTAAACAGCCGGACATGCCTTTCTATATTTAAGAAAATTCAAATATTCGTATTCAATGGGCGAAATGAAAAAACGTAGACACGAATATTAAGAAAACGTCATTTGTAATACTAAAACCTAATAAAATGGTTTATATTGATAAGAAGTTCGAGTTAAAAATAATATTATAATTTTGTTCAAAAAAAGAAAAATTTAAATCGTGCGCCAAAATCTAAAAATGAAACAAAAACAAATACAGGGTGGCCAAACGAAAACGAAACAGTTCCATTATTATCAGGAACTTTCGTCAACGTTTTAAAAAAACGCAGAGACCCGTCGATTTTTGATCAAAGGGGGACACTTTTTTCCGGTATTTTCGACTTCGCTGCTTAATACTTTTTAATAAATTACATTTTAAAGTTTAAATTATGTACTTGTTTCGTTTTTAATAAGAGTTTTTAAAATTAGAATTTTTTTCATTTTTGTCAAAATAGTGAAAATGACACATGGATCGAATGGTTTAAATGTTGATTTTAATGCTTTGCATTGTTTTTGTCATTTTTTTAAGACAAATCGACGGGTCCCTGCGTTTTTTTAAAACGTTGAATGGAACTGTTTCGTTTTCGTTTGGCCACCCTGTATAGACAATTCATAAATAAAATTCCATGTGTTAAATCAAATTAAAATTCATTTTAATGAATGGTTAAATAATTATAAATTATGAATTTTAAAACTAATGATAATATAATTTTACACAATAATTAAATTCATAACAATTTGTCACTTCAACAAACAAATTTTAATATATCAAAAATTTAATAGAAATTATTTATTTAAATAAAAAAATATCGAAATTATGACACTTGAAAATACTATTTTAAATATGGACTGTACGATGTAAGGGAACATATCAATATTCTATAATCTTTTCTATAAGTATTGGAAATCATATTTTTCTAAAAATCATTTGATTTGACATTTGATATAATTTTTTAAATATTTTACTTTCTTTTCTATAAAACCTGTTTTCCATTAAATAAATATTTATTTCTATTTTATTGTTTAATATAGAATACATATTATAATGGGGAGTAGTGGTACTAGGCCGCTTTTGGCTCACTTTGACCTTGAAACTGACCTCCTTGGTGGTTTTCCTCGGAAAATGGAAAATTTTTTTTTTTTTTTTTATTTTTTTTTTTTTTTTTTTTATTTTTATTTTTTTTTTTTTTTTTTTCCGTGAGCCTTGGCCTCCTCCTCCTCTAAAAAGTGGCCTCTAAAAAAGAGTCCATTGAGGTCCTCCGCCGCCGCCGCCGCCGCCTCCGCCCGCCGCCCCGTTCTTGAAAATGGCCGGTTTTAAAAAATGTGTTCTTGGTTCGCGAGCCTTGGCCTCCTCCTCTAAAAAGTGGCCTCTAATGAGGCCTTTGAGGCCCGCCGCCGCCGCCGCCGCCGCCCCCCAGAAATCCAGCGAGCGGCACCGCTGCTGACGCCGGCACTGTGGAGCGCAGACACGCTGCAACCACCCTGTTTACGTTGTAGCGTAATGTTGGTTGCCTATGCATGCCTCCATAATAATTAAACAAACAATAAGAGATTTATTTTTTTTATTCAATATAATACAAATAGAAACTGCCATTTTTAATCACAAATCCACCTTCTTCTTCTTCTTCTAGTTCAATCGGCTTGAGGAAAATCGCCCATCATTTTCTCCACACCCCCCGCTTTTAAATGACTGCAATAATTAGAAGAAAAAAAAAAAAATTAAAATAAAAAAACGAAAAAAAAAAAAAAACTTACTGATTTAGCGGCGGGTTCAATCAATTCGGCTTGAGGAAAATCGCCATCGCCGGGGACGGTTTCCAGCGGAGGCTGCTGCGTCGTCGTCGTCGACTCGAGCGCGACTCAGCCTCCGCTGGAAACCAGAGTCCGCGCGCGCACCGCCGTCCACCGCTGCTCTCAGCTGGAATCCGAACGCTGCCGCCGGTCGCCCTCGCTGATCCGCGCGCCGACCGGCCGCCTGCTCTCAGCTGCTAGAATCCGCGCGCCGCCGACGGCCGCCTGCTCTCAGCTGCTAGAATCCGCGCGCCGCCGACGGCCGCCTGCTCTCAGCTGCTAGAATCCGCGCGCCGCCGACGGCCGCCTGCTCTCAGCTGCTAGAATCCGCGCGCCGCCGACGGCCGCCTGCTCTCAGCTGCTAGAATCCGCGCGCCGCCGACGGCCGCCTGCTCTCAGCTGCTAGAATCCGCGCGCCGCCAGCCGCCTCGACCTCACGACGATGCTCTCAGCTGGGAGGAGGTGTGGTCCGCGAGCGCGCGTGTCGCCCGCCTTCGAGACTGCGACGACCTTCATGGGATTCGAGAGCGCCTGCTATCGCGGTCGAGGCGGAGATAACTCATTTATAATGTTAGAGATGGGACTCAACAACAACAAGGTTGTTATACCTCAATATTAGATTATTAAAAAAAAGCGAGATATTGAGCATCAGCAGCTACTAAAGCTCAAAATATTGGTTAAGAATATTTTTTAAATCGAGGTTATTTTAAATCCCCTCTCTCCTTTATCTTCATGCATATATAGAAGATTTATAGATATGCAAAGTCAGTTGAAAAATAAAAAAATGGCAACTAGTAGTGAAACAAAAGTGAATAATCTTAAAAATCTCTTGCGAGACTTATCATGGCATTTGTTTAAGCAAGAAAGAATTTACGAACGTGAAAGTGTATATGGTATGGGTCGAATGTATACAGAAGAGGAATGTCAAATAATAACTGCTCGATATCGTAAAGGATCTCAAGTCATGAACGATTACGTAGATGGAATTATTTGTATATGCTGCTTGGTAAATATACTTAAAAAGTTAGAGTTTGAAGGGTATCTACGCAGAATGAAGAAATATTTACCCTCATATCTTATCGATGATGTGAATGATGATGATGATGATGATGGCATTCTAGTAGACGAAGAAGAAGAAGAAGAAGAAGAAGAAGAAGAAGAAGAAAATATGAAATATACTACTTTATAAAATATTGTTTTAATAAAAAACATAATTCTTAAGAAGCATTTTTTTTTATTCATAAAAAGATATTATTTTTGACAGTAAAGTTTTTAATTGTTCTTTTAAGCTGTCTTCAGGACATGGAATACCAAAGAGATTCCAATTAAAGGGACCTGCTGCAACAACTTTTCGTGTATATTCACTAAATTTATAGTAAGTATCTTGTTGAAAAAAGTAAATGTAACCATCTGTAAATCTAAATGCTGACGTAATACCGGGTGGAAGCCCAGGAAATTTATCTGTTATTCGGCCACGATTACGTATTTCTTGAGGTGTTTCCAGAAACTCAATGTATGAAGTGTTATCGTAAAATATAAAAATGCTTCCACTATTTGTTTGAAATATAGCATTTATTAGAACGTCTTTAGATAATGGTAAAATAAAATCATGTTGAATATGCAATTCTGGGAACGATGCGGCATAACATCTTCCATTAGCATAACTAATCAGATCGCCTACAGCATTTTGAAAAATGTGAGTTATAGTAGATGTTTTTATTTCTTTAGGAAGATATGATTCAATTAAATCAAAATGTTGGGGTATTCGCATATCATTAAGATCAATTTTCCATAATTTACGACCGCTTCCAATATATAAACGATAATTGGGGAACGATGCTGTGCTAGCGAGAAAGATAAAATCAGGGGATTTAAGGCTACATAAATTGGCTGAAGTAGGTAGAGGTGGTGGGGGTGTTGTAGTACTGCTAGTAGTAGTAGTAGTAGGGTTAATTGGTAGATAACGACGTGTTGGTATAGGACCATAAAGTGCTTCAAGAGCCATTTTATCGTCTTCATGTAATGTGGATATATCGCTTTGATACCATGGATACATTATAGCATTTTCAATGCCACTATGACCCAAACCTAATGTATGACCTATCTCATGAACTAAAACTGCCAATAAACTGTTTTCGTTATCCGGAACACTCGTGATATTCAAGCTAAAATTCCAATTTTCATCAGAATCAAGATGAACCTCAATGCAATTGCTGTCGTCCCTTGGATAATAGGCATGACCCAAAACTTTTCCAGGTCCATCAAAATTCTGTGGACATTCAGCTTTACCCGAACAACTTGTTCGAAAACTATGACGTTTACTGCCGAGGGTTATGGTAATATCCGGTTTTGGCATAGCTATTTTAACATTGGTAAATGTAAACTTTGAATCTTTAGCCCAAATTTCGAAAGCTTTTGCGGCTACTGTAATGTACTTTCTTGATACTGATGGAAAATGCCATTTTAAATTAGTTTTATTCCATTTTCCGTGTACCGTATATGAATCAACATATCCAATATTTTCATCATAATTAGAACATCTTGGCCGCTTCATTAATCGAACAGTTTCATCATTTAAGGTACCATCAACAGGTAAATTAAATTTTTCTTGAAACTCGATTAAATACGATTCGAAATTTTCTAAACTATTATTATTACTAACAGAGGTTATGTACCCATATTGTTTTAGAAAAGAAATAGCATCTTCTTGATTAATATGTTCACAATGAATTACCAATAATATTGAGAGCAACAACGACACAACTATCTTTATCGACATATCGAATGAGAATGAGAGGTATAAAAGAAAAGACGATTTATTTATATAAAATTTATTCTACACTAAATCCTTGTAAGGCATTTATAAATTTATGTTTATAAAAATAAATAAATTCTCTGAGAGCATTAGCCAATAATGAATCAGTCAAGTTTAATATATTTTTTAATATATTCTTCCAAACTTCTTCTTCTTCTTCATAGTCTTCAAAATACGGTTTGATTATGTTTAATACTTGAAAGTAGTAATTGTTAAAATTAACATTATTCAATTCTTCAATGTAATAGCACAACAAATTTTCATCTATATCAATTAAATAATAAACTTGGTCTCTTGTCAATTCGATACAAACGTTTTTTTTATTTATACTTAGAAATTTTGTATCATCCATTATATATTGAGTTACTTTACAATTTCTTCCACATAGATTTTCAACAGAATCATATTCATCAGGAAATTGAGGAAGTGAGTCATCGAAAAAATTTTTAAGCAAAACTTTCAACATTGACATAAGATCTAACCATTCGAATGTATCAAAAGACATTTGCTGATGAGGTCGAAAGGGTTGACTTAAAACAATTGCAGGTTCAAATTTTCTCGCAGGACTAAGACCGCTTCCCACAGTCGCTGTTCCAGTCGAATACTCTTTATACAACAGTAAAGTATGCTCAAAATCGATTGCGTTTTCACACATTTTTTTGGAGACTTGATCAATTTGTTTATAATAATCACTATCCATTTGTTTATCGCTATAAGAACTTTCTGAAGTACATCCAGAGGATGATGATGAACTATACGTTGAACACATTTTATACAACTGACTGAGATGTATTGTTAATCTTGTTATTTAAGCGAATCCTTATCTATCCAACTGTTATGCGTAATGTCGAAACCCAACCACTTGACATAAAGTTTTCTACCTTTTCGCTTCAACACTTTTTCAACGAGATAAATGTCGGGATTTTTAACCTTTTGTAATTCTTCTTCGTAAAAAGCTCCGATGATTGGTTGACCTCGCATATCTTCCAACAAATATGTAACGGGATTGGTTATTTTAACTTTAATGATTTTAAAATGTTCAGTAGACCAATTTGGCGTGTAACCTTTCTCAAACACATGCTTTGCTTTGCTTATGCGTACAACATCGCCGACTTGTAATTTTCGCGGTCCGGCAATTTTCAGATATGAATATCTTTTCGTTAAAAGAATCTTTTCATTAGTCTTGTTCACATCCTTTGGTTTAAGTTTCGTTTTGCTATGTTTCGTATTATTATATTCTTGAGTTAACTTAGGTAAATAATCAACCCATTTATATGTTCCGTTTAAACTGAAATACTTGTATAATTTTTCTTTTAAAGTACGTATTACCCGTTCTGCTATAGAGGCCTTTTTAACACTAAACGTATTATAATGATTAATGGAATACTTTTTTATTAAATTTTTAAATTTTGCGTTAAAAAATTCCGTACCTTGATCGGTTTGTAAATTTTTCGGACGACGCTGGCGGCGATGTTTCGTATGCGATAAAATGTCTTCGAAAGCTTTGGTAATTTCTTCACCGGTTTTCGTTTTTAGCGGTCTAGTCCATAGAAATTTTGAAAAACAATCAATGACAACCATAATCATTTTAAAACCTTTGTTTTGCGGTGCATAGCGACTCATTTCGGCTAAATCCATTTGCCATAAATCATCTAGTCCTTTGATGACGGTACGTCGTCTCGGATAATTTTTTCGTGCATATTTATGAAGTTCATTAACAAGTTGAATCTTTTCTGGTGACGTAACCGCCTCCACCGCCGACGCGATTGACATGATAATAAATAGACTGATTTATAATTTTACTATTTATGGTGTAGTAGGCGTAGTAAAAGTAGTTCTTGATACTGCAATTAATTTGATAATTTGCTCTTGATTCTTCTTTACATTTTGTTCAAGGTTTTTAATATTTTTTCTAATCTCTGAATAATTATCAACAAGGTTATTTCTAAGAAATAACTTAAGCTCTATTGATAATTTATTATTTGCGTTTTCAATACTTTTTTGCAAAGAATCGTCAACGTACTTTTTTGTCACCCAATCTGTAGTTTGTTGTTGTTCTTGTTTCGAAATAAACTGCATATTTTCATTAATATTATTTTGCATATCTACCATAGCATCAGACATATTTTTAACGTTCTCCACTATTCGATCTATTGATTTTGAAAGGTTTGTTATCATAGAATCGACATACTTTTTGTTTGCGGCATCTTCATCAATTGTTGGCGGCCCCTTAACGTTGCATAACTTTAAATGTTCAATATCTATATTGCCATCAGAGGTGTGCGGTAATCGTACAATAGATGGTTTGAATGCAAATGCACGCGAACGTGAATGACGTCCGAATTTATCAACACTCATCATTGAAATGACATTCGTGTGGATGTGTAAACTTATTTTATCATATTAGCCTCCCTCAATTCATTCATTATGGCAACAATCTCATTGTTATGCGAAGTATTTCCTGCCTCTTTAGATGCGATAAGTAGTCTCAATCTAGTAATAAGCTCTCGGGGATCGTCCCAATAAATATATTCTATAGGTGCGTTATTATATTCTAAATGCATTCCTTTACCTTCTTTCGGTGATGAAGAGGCGAAATGTTGAACTAAACTTGAGAGACTGGATTTTTTACTTTTTTCTACGGTTTTAATCAAAGGTTTTATAATGTTATACCATTTTATGCTGTTATCTCCTTTTAAATGTCCTCTACTATTCAAGTGCGCCCCCGTATGTTCTAATATGGTTTTATAGTTTACGAGATCATCGGGAGCGTACGATGGATCGGAATAAAATATTAATTGATAAAGTCCTGGCGTTCCTTTCACATATCCCCCCGAAAAGTCTTTCTCCGATAACAACATGATAGCACCGGTTTTAACATCAAAGGAAATTCTTCTATTACCAAGTGTCCAATTATCTTGTTCACTATCATATGTAGGACCATATTTTCTATCAATTTTATCGCTATTTGTCCAGTAATCTTTAACGTAAGTATGACTTATTGATGGATACTGATCCAGATATTCATCTATTACATCCTGTGAATATTCGATGGTCGGTTCAGTGGAATGTTTCGGTGATAAATTAGGTTCCTCTATTATACTAGGCTCATTAAACTCGGCAACATCTTCTAAATCGAGAAATTTAGTACTAGTAGGATGTGTCTTATATTCTTTTTTAATAAATGATTCATTCTTTACTTGTATGGGGGCGACGACAGCATCAGCAGCACTAGTTTTTTTTATAGCAATTTCTTTTAACGGATCGGTTATTGGTTTAAAAAGTTTATTGATTGAATCGTCCACATTCGTTCGATTTAATTTCAATGCTAAATATTTTTTTCGTATAGCACGCGTTAGTTCAGCAACTTTTCGTTTATGTGTAGCCACAGCAACTCGATCGTCCGACATCATTCTATACAGTGACGTTTAACACAAATTAACAAATTTTTATATACTTATCGAAACCCATTCGATAGCGCCCATTGTTAATGGGAAAATCTTTTACGATAACTACCGTTCCATACCTATTAATCCAACACTTTGAACATAAGGTTTTAAATTCATTGAAGGTTATGTCTGGGGAGACATGCTCCTCAAATATGTGCTTTAGATTAATTTCATCTTGTTTAAATAACACAATCAGATTACAATTATCTCTTATCAATTGTTTCGGGATTTTTGAATATGTTTGACATAAGTAGGCAGCATCAATATCTTTGTGTCTACACATGGAATAATATTCGCGAATTTTTTGTTGTTTATCACATGCTACATCATCGAAAATAAAAATGGAGTTTTTTTTGGCTTTAGTGGGACTGATGACTTCATCGTTGTCTTTAAACGGAAAATAACCTATACCCTTTGCTTGAGTCATTACTGTTTGTAATAACTGATACTTTGGTTGGTATAAAGATTTTGAGTATACGTAAACATTTTCAAATTTAGCACCATTGGGATTAAACAACAGGGATAACATTACATTTGTCTTTCCACAGCCACTCGGACCGCAGATTATGGCGCGAAACGAGTCGGGCAACAACGGACCATGTTTACTAATACCATTTAACTTTTTGTCTTGAAAATCGTCTAAATTTTCGATTGGCAACGACTGCACTTGTTGAATCACCTTCATTGTCTTATAAATATCGAAGCTGTTACGCTCATTTATTAGTTTCAATGTTTGTGCACGAAGGAGAGGGTGTGTTAAATACATTGATTAATAAATTACCCTTTGAAATCCATTTAAGTGGGGGATACCAATTCTGCGGTCCGGGAACAAAACTACAAAAACGATTGGCACGTGGCGATCCGGGTATTAATCCGCTAGACGCCGCATGCAAACAACACGACATTGCCTATTCGCAGAACGATTCATTGAACGAACGTCATAAAGCCGATAAAATATTAGAAGATCAAGCTTGGCAACGTGTTAAATCAAAGGACGCTAGTCTTGGAGAACGTGGCAACGCTCTACTTGTAACCGGAGTAATGAAAACAAAACGTAAACTTGGTATGGGTTGTTCCTTTAACACTCACGTTGTAAAAAAAATTGGAAAATCCATGAAACCTGCCAAGACATTAAAGAAGGCCGTATCGTTGGCTTTAAAAGCAGCCAAAGTAGCAGTTAAACGTGCCGGAGGTAAAAATAATATTAGAATACCTAGAATTATTCCATTTGACTCTAAATCTGGAGGATTTCTTCCTCTCATTCCCTTGTTTGCCGGACTTAGTGCCCTTGGGGCGTTAAGTGGAGGTGCGGCCAGTATTGCTTCTTCCGTAGTAAACGCTCAAAATAAGAAAAAGAAGCTGGAAGAAGAGACACGTCACAATAAAGCGATGGAAGCTATCGGTCATGGATTGTATTTACGAAAAGAATAGCAAAGGAGGTTTCGGTCTGTATCTTGAAAATAAAAAAAAAAAAAACCCTCAAAAAAAACGTCGACGTCATTAAGGCTACCTAATAGAGCATTATACGATAAAGAATTACTGAAATATGCTAAACTTTATAAAATACCTCATTTTCGAGGTGTTTTCATGCGCGATACTCTACCTAGGAGAGTACGCGCACACCGTGAATGTGGTATCGTAAATTTAGATAGTTGGGAAAATCCCGGAACACATTGGGTGGCATATAGGAAAATGAACGACAACGTTGTTGAATATTTTGATTCATTTGGTAATTTGAAGCCGCCCATAGAACTTGTTCGTTATTTAAGTAGTCGTAATCGTCCCGTCAAAATTTACTATAACAACGAACAATATCAAACTTATAATCAAATAAATTGTGGACATTTGTGCTTGAAATTTTTACGTGATGAATCGTCATAGTCGTCGTTACCTCGAGGATGCAATTCAAATGATTTTATTGAACGTGAGTGATTTACAGACAGTCTGGTATAGCATTCCACGGGAGTACAGAATAGAGTTAAAACGGTTTTTACCATGTCAAACGAATTCCAGTCGACATGTATGGTCTGATGTATGTGGTACACAAATGCAATCAAAATGTATATATTGTTTTAAAGAGTTTAAAATAAAGAATATATTTAAGTTATTGTATTTATTAAAATTCGTTAGTCTTCATTATGTCTCAGTTGTTGAGAGTCAATAGCATCAATCATATTTTTGAATTTAAACCTCAAACCCCCATCGTTTTGAATCCTGAAAAAGAATATGAGCTAGCGTTGAGATCGTTTCATTCATATAATTCCATACCGAACATTGAAGAGGGTCAAAAATTTTACTACTATGATGCACATAACAAATTAAACGAAATTGCCTTTCCAGCAGGTAGTTATGAAATTTCAGATATTGAGAGATTTATTCGAAAACGAATGGGTTTGGAGAATTCCGTTGATCCAGATCGAGATTTTTCATTAAGGCCTA